>JBBHAA010002455.1:0-485000 GCA_037953035.1 Aquarana catesbeiana
CATCAAAGTAAAAATGTTTAGGTTTTATAACCACTTGTCCATTTTATTGAATAAATTGTCCATTTATTTAATGAAAACTTGGAAGAAATACAGGCTCTTCTGAGAAAGCTGGCTGTCACATTGATCTAGTGGCTCATGGGCAGAACTAGCCAGGTGACGGAGTGCCAGATATAAAAAAGCTGGAAAGACCTAGGGTGACCTTCCTCAGATGCAGAACTCAACTGTCCCTAATGCCAGACTTACCTCTCCCTCAGCGGGTATCTGTCACTGTCTGTAGCTACCCACACTATGGGCTCCACCTAAGTAACCCATCAGGGGCTACATATACTGTAACTCATTATGAGTCCAAGATGAACGTCCAAATCTCAAGACAGCTCTGTGTTCAGTCACAGTGAGACTCGGGCTGTCCCAAGATGGCGCCCAAGGTGCATGGCAGAGGACACATCAGTAAGATGACAGGCTTTCTCTTAGCGCCCAGTGGTAAATAACAGTGGTCATGTGACTGCTTTGTTTATCCCAGTAGCGGAAAGTGATTTAGAGATCCTTCAATCTTTGCATCACCTCCTACCCCCACTAATGTGACACAACAGCAGTTCTGCTCCTCAGATTGCCAGCAGCTGCACCAACACCTGCCTACAGGCTTGAATATTTTCTGAATCACTGGTTAAAATTGCACCAGGTAGTAGCGAAGTGAAAGTGAAGGCAGAACTTCTGCATACTTATCTTGAGTCAGCTACTCAAAAAGTATTAAGGCCAAGGGATCAGCATTACAGCTGGTGCATAGATGTAAAGGTCAAAAATAGCAGCCTCAATATTTTTTTACTACTGGTTTCCTTTAAGACCCATGTAGTCTATTGATCTGTGGCATCAGCAATTTTATGTGGTTTGTATCGATGGCACCAGTTTGACATCAGGTGGGGACATTTCTGAGATCATTCAGAATTCAATAGCAGATGCATTTGCAATTATTCTCCCTCTGATCTACATTTGACCTGCCCATCGACACAGGCCCTTAAGGTGCAAATTAGATATTAGATGACCATCTTAGCTGGATCTGGTGACAATTTAAAAAAGCTGCCCCTGGAAGCTGGAAATCAGTGAAGTAGGCACGGCTACTACAATGATCTCCACTTGCTTTCAGTTCTTGTGCTGACATTGTGAACACAGGAGGTGAGCCAGCTGCTCAGCACAGGCACTATTCAGAGAGTTCTTTGCATTTTCCAAATGAATACATGGTGTTCTCTGATTGGACGAGGTGGGGAAGGTGACATCACCGCCTCTCCACCTTGTCCAGTCAGACAACGCCTTGAATTTATTCAGAAAATGCAAAGCATTCTCTAAATAGTGCCTTTGCTGAGCAGCTCACCTCTTGTGTTCACATTGTATCAGACCGGCTGCCTAGGATCTGGAAGCAAGTGGAGAGCACTGGAATAGCAATGTCTACTTCAGTGATTTCCAGCTTCCAGGGGGATTGCCCCGGTATGGCATAAACATAGTTGCATTGGTCCAAACTGAACCAATGTAACTATATACATATATACCATATATATTTCTGGAATTTTTCTTTAAAGCCATAGTTCACCTTTATCAACAGACTGCTTATGCAAGGCTTTAGAAAAAAAAAAAACAACCTGTGCAGCTTTGACCAAAGTTGAATAATTGCCCTTGTTATAGGTGTAGGCCATTTACACATTTACATACCTCTTGCAGCCTGACTGAAAGCTCCCAGAGATCGCATAATCCCACCCTGCCTTGTTGCTAGGACTTAGAGACTCCTAGCTCATGTCCATTTTGCTTATGGCCCCCAAATTCCTTCAAACGGCCCTGTCCGTGCCACATTAGTACTCATCCGTGCCACATTCATGCCACATCAGTACTCATCCATGACACATCCATGCAACATCAGTTCTCATCCATGCCGCATCCTTGCCTACAGTGCTACTACAGTGCCCATCAGTGTCTCACAAAAGTGTAATAGGTAGTCAAATTACATTTGAAATGTATGTCCCTGATGGTGCTCCCTGCATGTTGGGCGTCTGTATGTAGACAGGCTGTGGAAGTCTCACACATGTGGTATCACCATACTCAGGAGGAGTAGCAGAATATATTTTGGGGTAAAATTTTTGCTATGTACATGCTATGTGTTAGAAATATCTTATAAATGGACAACTTTGTGTAAAAAAAAAAAAAATGCGTTTTAATTTTCTTTCCACATTTTCCAAAAACTTGTGGAAAAAAATGACATATTCAAAAGACTCATTATGCCTCATAGAATATACGTTGTGGTATTTACTTTCCAAAATAGTCTCATTTTGTGGACGTTTCCATTGTCCTTGTGCTCCAGGGCCTTCAAAAGTGTAAGAGGTAGTCAAAAAATGAAATGTGTAATTTATGTCCCTAGAACGCCTGATGGCGCTCCCTGAATGTTGCGCCTCTGTATGTGGCCAGGCTGTGTAAAAGTCTCACACATGTGGTATCGCCGTACTCAGATGGAGTAGTACAATGTATTTTGTGGTGTAATTTGTGGTATGCATATGCTGTGTGAGAGAAATAACCTGTTAATATGACAATTCTGTGAAAAAAAAAAGAAAAGAAAAAAAACCTTGTAAAGATTTTGCAAAGAATTGTGGGAAAAAATTACAACTTCAAAAAACTCACCATGCCTCTTACGAAATATAGGGGACATTTGGGGGGTATTTGTACTGTCCTGGCTTGTTAGGCCCCTTTCACACTGGGGCGTCGGAGGTAAAGTGCTGCTATTTTTAGAGGCGCTTTACCGTCATATTTGCGGGGGTATTCGCCCACTAGCGGGGTGTTTTTAACCCCCGCTAGCGGCCGAAAAAGGGTTAAAACTACCCGCAAAGCACTGCTGCAGCAGCGCTTTGCCGGTGGTATAGCTGCGCTGCCCATTGATTTTCAATGGACAGGAGCAGTGGAGGAGCGGTATACACACCGCTCCTTCACCACTCCAAAGATGCTGCTAGCAGGACTTTTTTTACTGTCCTGCCAGTGCACCGCTCCAGTGTGAAAGCCCTTCGGCTTTCAAACTGAAGAGACAGGAGCGGCTCTTTCAGGTCGCTTTGCAGGCACTATTTTTAGCGCTGTAGCGCCTGCAAAGCACCCCAGTGTGAAAGGGGTCTTAGGGTTTCAAGAAATGAGATGAAATGAGGCCGTCAGTTCATCAGGTGAGATCAATTTTCAGTAAATGGCACCATAGCATGTAGACTGTATAAGACCCCTTTCACACTGAGGCGTTTTTCAGGCTCTTTTGGGCTAAAAATAGCGCCTGTAAAGCGCCTAAAAAACAGCTCCTCTGTAGTCCCAGTGTCAAAGCCTGAGTGCTTTCACACTGACGCGATGCGCTGGAATAACGTTAAAAAACTCCTGCAAGCAGCATCTTTGGGGCGGTAAAGGAGCGGTGTATACACCTCTCCTAAAGCGCCCCTGCCTATTGAAGTGAATGCGCAGCGCCGCCAAACCGCCAGCAAAGTGCCACTGCAGTGGCGCTTTGTGAGTCATTTTAAACCTTTTTTGGCTGCTAGCGGGGTTTAAAAGCACCCTGCTAGCAGCTGAAAACCTCTGCAAAAACGACGGTAAAGCGCCACTAAAAATAGCGGCGCTTTACCGCCGAAGCCCCAGTGTGAAAGCAGCCTAACTTT
This sequence comes from Aquarana catesbeiana, assembly GCA_037953035.1. NCBI lineage: Eukaryota > Metazoa > Chordata > Amphibia > Anura > Ranidae > Aquarana > Aquarana catesbeiana. Next base: position 3,660 of record JBBHAA010002455.1, read on the forward strand.
CACAAGGACCAAATAATATACACTGATTTGGGTTATTTTTACCAAAGAAATGTAGCAAGATAAATTTGGGCCAAAATTTATGAAGAAAAATTACTAATTTGCTAAATTTTATAACAGAAACTAAGAAAAATGCATTTTTTTTTACAAGATTCTTGGTCTTTTTCCATTTATAGCGCAAAAAAATAAAAAATCCAGTGGTGATCAAATACCACCAAAGAAAGCTCTATTTGCTCCATTTGTGTGAAAAAAAGGACAAAAATGTCATATGGGTACAACGTTGCTTGACTGAATTCTCATTTAAAATGTGAAAGCACTGAAAGCTGAAAATTGGTCTGGTTAGGAAGGGGGTTTAAGTGCCCAGTGGGCAAGTGGTTAAAATGTGTTTTTTGTGACAACCCTTCGGTTGCCGTGTCTAATCAGTTTCGAACTGGGTGTGAAGATCAAATTCACAAGGAGTGAACAATAATTTGATTTCAGAATATTTCTGGTCACCAGTATAATGAATATTTAGTGAGTACTATGTCGGTAAGGATCTTAAGGATTTACCCCCTTCCTGACCAGAGTACTTTTTACAATTTGGCACTGCGTCGCTTTAACTGCTAATTGCGCGGTCATGCAATGCTGTACCCAAACGAAATTTGCGTCCTTTTCTTCCCACAAATAGAGCTTTCTTTTGATGGTATTTGATCACCTCTGGGGTTTTTATTTTTTGCGCTATAAATGGAAAAAGACCAAAAATTTTGAAAGAAATAATATTTTCTACTTTTTGTTATAAAAAAAATCCAATAAACTCAATTTTAGTCATACATTTAGGCCAAAATATATTCAGCCACATGTCTTTGGTAAAAAAAAATGTCAATAAGCGTATATTTATTGGTTTGCGCAAAAGTTATAGTGTCTACAGACTAGGGTACATTTTCTGGAATTTACACAGCTTTTAGTTTATGACTGCCTATGTCATTTCTTGAGGTGCTAAAAGGGCAGGGCAGTACAAAACCTCCCCAAATTACCTCATTTTGGAAAGTAGACACCCCAAGGAAATTGCTGAGAGGCATGTTGAGCCCATTGAATATTAATTTTTTTTGTCCCAAGTGATTGAATAATGGCAAAAAAAAAAAATTACAAAAAGTTGTTACTAAATGATATATTGCTCACATAGGAATATTTTATATTTTGACACAAGTTGCGGGAAAGTGACAAATTTTTTTTTTTTTTTGCACAAAGTTGTTACTAAATGATATATTGCTCAAACATGCCATGGGCATATGTGGAATTACACCCCAAAATACATTCTGCTGCTTCTCCTGAGTACGGGGATACCACATGTGTGGGACTTTTTGGGAGCCTAGCCGCGTATGGGGCCCCGAACCCAGGCACCGCCTTCAGGATTTCTAAGGGCGTAAATTTTTGATTTCACTCCTCACTACCTATCACAGTTTTGAAGGCCATAAAATGCCAAGATGGCACAACCCCCCCACCCCCCCCCCCAAATGACCCCATTTTGGAAAGTAGAGACCCCAAGCTATTTGCTGAGAGGCATGGTGAGTATTTTGCAGCTCTCATTTGTTTTTGAAAATGAAGAAAGACAAGAAACATTTTTTTTTTCTTTTTTCGATTTTAAAAACTTTGTGACAAAAAGTGAGGTCTGCAAAATACTCACTATACCTCTCAGCAAATAGCTTGGGTTGTCTACTTTCCAAAATAGGGTCATTTGGGGTTTTGTGCCACCTGGGCATTCCATGGCCTCCGAAACTGTGATAGGCAGTAAAGAGTGAGATCAAAAATTTACGCCCTTAGAAAGCCTGAAGGCGGTGCTTGGTTTTCGGGGTCCCGTACACGGCTAGGCTCCCAAAAAGTCTCACAAATGTGGTATCCCTGTACTCAGGAGAAGCAACAGAATGTATTTTGGGGTGTAATTTCACATATTCCCATGGCATGTTTGAGCAATATATCATTTAGTGACAACTTTGTTAAAAAAAAAAAAAAAAAATTTGTCTTTTTCCCGCAACTTGTGTCACAATATAAAATCTTCCATGGACTCGACATGCCTCTCAGCAAATAGCTTGGGGTATCTACTTTCCAAAATGGGGTCATTTGTGGGGGTTTTGAACTGTCCTGGCATTTTATGCACAACATTTAGAAGCTTATGTCACACATCACCCACTCTTCTAATCACTTGAAGACAAAGCCCTTTCTGACACTTTTTGTTTACATGAAAAAATATTTTTTTTTTGCAGGAAAATTACTTTGAACCCCCAAAAATTATATATTTTTTTAAAGCAAATGCTCTATAGATTAAAATGGTGGGTGTTTATTTTTTTTTTTCACACAGTATTTGCGCAGCGATTTTTCAAACGCATTTTTTGGGAAAAAACACACTTTTTTAAATTTTAATGCACTAAAACACACTATGTAAAAATAGATTGTAGTGCTAGAAACACACAAAAGATATTAATAATAAATAAAATTCAAAGTACATATAGACGTAATGTCCCAGAAAAAGCAAATATGTGATCCAAAGGAGCAAAAAAGTCCACAATGAGAATGGATAATCCGTATATCAATTCTGTCTGCTTCTCAACCTTCAGCTGGTATATCATCAATTTAAGCGAGTAGATAAAATACGCTTACCAGAGAAGTTGGATTCTACTGCCATGAGCATAGAATCAATGGAGCTTAATGCCACCCAGGGCGAAGTGGTGAAGTGTTGGAGGCAAAGGTAGAGCCTCTCCCGGGCCGGGACGTCCCCTCTCTACCAACAGGAGCAGAGCCGAAAATGGGTTCCAGAAAACGTGATGGTTTCTCCTCAGGAGATTTACAGCCTATATGGGGGGGTCTTCTGAATCGGGAGAGGCTAAACCTGACAAGATCGATGGAGAAGAGAAAATAAATAAAAATAAACTTTAAAAGGTGTCTTGAGCGAGGACAAAAAATAACACGTCCTCGCTCAAGACACCTTTTAAAGTTTATTTTTATTTATTTTCTCTTCTCCAGGAGAAGTTCTCGACAGGCATCTCCCCCCAGGCTCTGGGTATCATTATCCCAGAGACCTGTTCTGCCATCATACAGGTCCTGCAGAAGGAGTATATTAAGGTAAGATTTTTATCCTTTAATATCACATTTTATTGTATTGAATGTTTGATAATATATTGTATTTATTTCCTCATTCCCTAATTACCATGATTGGAATATGCTGTGAATGTCCCCTTTGTCCTCATGCATGCTGGATTTTTATGTAATTATTATTTTGCTCCTTCATACATATTTGCCTTCACTTACCTCCCCAGCATGCTCTCCTGGCCCTATATCCACCTCATGTAGTCACTTAGCAATGTATTTTGTCAGCTCCATAGTAGTGCTTTACCCCAAACACCCCCTAAAATGTTTTAAAATGTGATTGGTGCTTTAAATTCAGGCAGAGTGCCAGAGGCTTTTTTTTTGGGTGGTCCCCAAATCATTTTTAACCCTCCCTCCCCCCCAACTGCTAAGTCAGCTGATACCAATTCTCTATCTATCCTCAATCATCTATCTGCTGACTTTGCCAAACCAATACACACTATACCCACATCTTTGTTGGTCAGATTTATGGATGAATTCCCCAAAGCATGTAGTGCAAGGGCCTGCCTGTATACTTTCAAATGGTACTGTTTCAAGTTTTTGTATCCTATTATTATCTTGATAGGTAATAGCAGAATTTCCAAATGTGCTCATAAGTGTACAGTGTGTATTTATATCTTTGTATTATGACACTTCTTACCTGTCCAGTGGGCTGCCAATAGTGTAACTAAGGAGGGGCTGTTCAAAGTAATACCCATTATTTAGGCATTCATCTCTCAATGAAGTGGAGAGTGTTACCTGTCCAAGAGCTCCCCCCTATAATGTTAGAAATGGCCCATGAGAGGGGGTGGGGGAGGGGGAATCTAATAGGTGTACCTTATACTTTGGTGTTTAAAAATTCACATTAATAAATGTTATCTTGATGTTGGCCAAGAATGTTTGTGTCTAATCTGGTTTCCATGTTTTAATGTGCAAAAAGACTCATTTTTTTTTTCCTCCACAGTTTCCTTCTACGCCACAGGAATGGCAGACTGTGGCCTCCCACTTTGCCCAGCGGTGGGACTTTCCTAACTGTGGAGGGGCAATTGATGGGAAACACATCCACATCGTCCCACCACTCAACTCGGGGTCATACTATTATAATTATAAAGGGTTCAATACTATTTGTGATGTTGGCGGTGGTGTTGGCTAATTATGAGTTCCTGTATGTGGACGTGGGGAAGAATGGCCAGATGTCCGATGGTGGAGTCATCACCCAGATGGAGTTTTACAGGCGTCTCCAGAATGGCAGCTTGGACTTGCCACCTCCAGAAGACAATGAGTTTAAATTGTATAATGGGGTATGGCGCTCCCTTTAGGATAATGGGATAGTAGAGTAGTAGGGGGGATTTTATTGTATAGTTCCTTGTGACTAGAACCAATTTTTAACTCCAACTGTACCCCTAGTGGTGGTACAGAATACCATCAACCCTATAAAGTGCAAAAAACCTAATGTGCAGCAGTGCAATCTTCAGTGAAACAATTCATAACTCATACATGTGACCACAATAGAAAAAATAAATAAAACTAAACATTTCCAATATTCATGAATCATACATGTGACCACCCTGAAAAAGAGGGGGGGGGGGGTTTATATGCTGAACCCCTAATTATATGATAGATCTTCACCAACAAGCTAACATAAGTGACTTATTCGCAAAAACCATACATACACCTTAAACCAAATTAAATTAATTAATAATATAACCAGTGATCATAGTCCTGGGTGTGCTAGATCATTGATTTTCCCTTATATCACATGAACTTCCAGGTGCACCTTTACTCAAATTAGTGCAAGTGTGTGCAAAGCAATTAATAATAAATTGTAAATAATTATAGTCCATATAGTAATCAAAGTCTTCAAATCCAATGTTCAAAATTATTTCCAAAGAAACTGTGACTGGGGTGCTCTCAGATGATATTGGTGACTTATCGTGCTCCCCCTCACGGGTCCCTCACCGAATCCCGCAACCCCAAAAGGGGCAAACAGCATAGGGTATCACGGCCACAAACTCCTCTCCACCGCGATCATCTGAGGTATCCAAATTGGTCTCCGCTCACCGTGTTGTATTTAATGGCTCCCTCGTGGAAAAAGGAATAGAATGTAGTAAAGTAAAAAGTTTTATTTCACAACTCTTCAAATGATTACACCATAAGGATGATAAAAATGACTGAAAAAACTAAAACAAAAAACTAAGTAATAAAATAAAAAATATCTAATCCAGTGCTAGTAGGTCAAAGTACCATCCCGGGTGCATATATCATGTGCAACGTGCCTGAGACCAGGCTGATGTGGATGCGACAGCGTAGGCTGGTAGCGAGGTGTTTGCGCTCCACCTGCTTTCCAGACAGGGTCCGCACCCGGAAGTGACGTAGCGTCATTGACGTCCTCAGCGACGGTGCCAGCACGCCACGCGCTACGTCCCTTTGTGCAAGGCCGGAATCTTTGCGGATGAAGCCTTTGCGCTGGGGGACCACCTTATGCGCCCATTCCCGATGAGGACCCTCACCCCGGACCAGAGGGTTTTTAATTACCGGCTGGCCAGAGCCAGAAGAGTGGTGGAGAACACATTTGGAATCATGGCCAGCCGGTTCCGCCTATTTCTTACACCCATCCATATGGCGGAGTATAAACTGAATCATATAATCCTGGCATGCTGTGTTTTACATAACTTTTTACGGCAACATTCTGCCAACTATGCTGGCTCAGTTGGGCCTGAGGCCGGAATTATAAATGAAACAACCCTGACGGCGCTTGAAAGTGGCTGTCCTGGCTTGCCCTCCCTGAGTGCCCGTGATGTCCGGCTAAGATACCTTGAGTTCTTTGTGGGTAGGGGGGCCATCAAAATGCCAGACAATTTGTGAAACCTTGATCAAATAAAAAAAAATTAAGCAAATCTTTGGTGACATTTACTGCTTGTGTTTGTTTTAGCTGACCCTGACAGAAATGTGGTGAGTCCTGAAAATGGCGTGATTGAGTAACCTTACAAAGCACTGTTGGGTGTTATTTACTAAAGGCAAAAACACTTTGCACTACAAATGCACTTGAAAATGCACTGAAATTGCACTTGTAGTGCAAAGTGGATTTGTCCTTAGTAAATAACACCCATTGCCACAGAAAGCAGCAATTAATCACCACAAAAGTGTTGTAGCGTTGAGACAATAATCCACACATTCTTGATTAACAATCTTTTTAATACCTGCACAATCACATGTGCATTTAGAAAAGGTTTTTTAAAACAAACCAACATGTTTGTTGTATAACAATTTTTGTGGTGGCATTATCAAAAATAGAAATGTCCATTTAAGATAAAACAGGCATGTTTCAAAACAACAAGAAAGACACAAATCTTGAACTTACAAAGTTCACATTAGGTAGAACTTGAAGTCAATATCAGACATGAGTATTTAGGAACTGTGTTTGATATTGCGTTCAGATGGGGTGAAGTTACCCCAGGAAAAGCCAAATTTTGAAGATGCACACCAATTTACGAATGTCAACATGTGCCAGTTGCCATCACGGGGGATCAAGGGACGTGTTTTGGGGGAGCAACCCCTTCCTCTCAGCTACTTTATTATTGAGGAAGGGGTTGCACCCCCAAAACGCGTCCATTGATCTCCCGTGATGGCAGATAGCACATATTGACACACTGTTTGCATCCTCAAAATTTGGCTTTTCTCAAAATTGCTAAAACATTTTTAACATTGTAGCACACAAAAAAACAAAGGGATTTGGAGGGGGTTTAAACTCTCCCCAAAACATCGATGATGTTATTATTTTTTAGAATAACATCATTGATGTTTTTCTTGAGGTTTTCCAATGCTAAATTACACCCTATGGTCTCCCCGATCAGGATCTGTGCACTTTCCGAGGTGAAATGCCCTGGATCCACAACATCACGATCACCTAAAAAGATAGAAACCAAAAAAAAACAGGTATTATAAATATGCCGGCATCCATCTCTTACCTGAGTCTGTGGTCGCAGACACTCACCTGTTGTGGTGCCAATTTCCACCACGTCTTCCTCCTCCTGCTCTTCTTGTGTTGGGGGTATTTCCCCTTCTTCCCGAGGTGGGGGGTCTCTGGTCTCCTCGGATGAGGGGTGTCCTCCGAGTCCCCTATGTAAAACAAAAATGGTATACTTAGCACACAGATATTTGATGGCAGAACTATAAATATGAAACATTGCTTAGAAGTGGGGTACAATTGTCTATTTTGGCAGAGTTCCAAGATGTAGAATTTTGATTGTCCTTTGTCAAGCTTCAATACTTTACCTGTTTGGTACAAGCTTCACAGATGGAGACACCCCTATAGTATCCACTGGAGCACCTGTGTGGGACCCCCTAATAAAAAGGGTGTTCTTGTGTCCCACACTAGTGCTCCAGCGTCCAGATGTGAAAACAGCTGCTGAGTGTCCTCTCCTTACACAGAATCTAGTTTGCATTTCATTCTAGTAACAAACCCATCTACACAACCAAATTTGTTGCATACAAGTAGGCCCTAAAAAATGTGGGCAAATGCATATGGCCAAAACAATGGTGTTTTATAGGCCGAAAGAAAAATGTTTGATACGAACGAATGTGCCCATGAACATGAAAGTTGCCATTTTAAACTATATAACACTTAAGAAAAGCACATGGAGCAGCACGAACGTAAGAGACAAAAAGAATAGGAACACAGCACAACTACTTACTTTTTTGCAGCACTCTCTGGATCTTTCTGTACTGCTCGGGGTCTCTTAATTTCAGGTCCGACCACGCTTCCTGACCTGATCTTTCGATCTACGTACCCCGAAATTCCGGTGCAGACGTTTGACCACTTTCGCCATGATCTTGGCCTTTCTGATATTGGGGTTGGGGTAAGGTCCATACTTTCCATCATAGTCGGCCTTCTTCATTATGTCGACCATCTCCAACATCTTACCAAAGGACATATTTGAGGCCTTAAATAGCGCGGGGAATAGACTAGAAAGAACGTCAGGGGCGGGCGAGTTACACACATGCGCAGTGTGTATAAAGCGTAACACGTGTGCGTAGTACGTACGATCTGTGAGCGGTGGAAGGAGTATCGGAGGCGCCGATCGTGATAACGAAGGTAAGAGCCAAACTTGGGCCTATACTGCTTCTAGATTGAGGCCTATATTGTAACTAGATTAGGAGAGTTTTGCCTGACATTAGGGTTTGTCTTGTGTTGTGTCTTGCAGTGAAAATGGATATCTTGAAAGATACCGACTTTATGGCAATCTTCATAGATATGTTCAGGGAGCTGCCTTGTCTTTGGGAGATAAACCACCCACATTATAAGAACCAAACAAAGAGGAAGGCAGCACTGGATCAATTGCTGGAATATGTGAAGACGGTGATACCCACGGCAGACATGACCTATTTGAAGATCCTAATTGGTGGCCTGAGGAGCACTTATCTAAGGGAGCACAAGAAGGTCCAGGATTCCCAGAGATCAGGAGCTGCAGATGACATCTATGTCCCCAGGATGTGGTACTATGACAGGCTGCATTTTCAAGCAGGTCAGACTGAACCCAGGCCAGCACTCTCCAGTCTTCCTTCCACGCTTCCTTTCCCCCAGCTGAGGCTTCAGACGCCCAACCTGGGCCTTCCAGGCAGCAACATGTGGAGGAGCCCAGCTTGAGCCAGGTATAGCATTCCTCTAAATATTTCTGCTTGTCCAATCAATGATGTTAACTAGATGTTAGTTTGGAGTACTAAGTTATGATTGTGATTGATGATGCAAAAAGTAAAACCATGTCCCTTTTTCATACACAGGGAAGTCTCAGCCAGGAGGTGGCCTGGCCAAGCAGGCTGCCGGATATCCAGGTCCCTCCCAGCCACCAGCAAAGAGAAAGTGGCAGGAAGAGGAGTACCCTGGAGGAGGCTGCCATAGGCCTCTTTTGGAAGGCTACAGAGGCCCTGACAGCCCCCCACACTGTGGAGGAGGACTTTGCTGGCATAATTGCCTGCAAAATGCAGCGGATGAAGGAGGGGCCAAATAACATCTGCTACCCACATTTGTGACCTCACACATAGTCCTCCTCCAGGTCCTACTACTCCTCCTCCTCCTCCTCCAGGTCATACTAGTCCTCCTCCTCCTCCAGGTCCTACTCCTCCTCCTGCCACATCTCCAACAGCAGAGCCACAGCCAGGAAGGAAGCGTGGAAAGAAGACCAGAAAGTGATGACCCTGGGTTCAGTCTGGTCTGGCAAAAGATGCAGCCTGTTGTAGTACCACAGCCTGGGGACACAGATCTGTGTCATCTGCTGCTTTCCGGATCTCGGGGACTTCTGGACCAGACTGCACTTCCTTACATATGGACTCCTCAGGCCACCAATTTTGCTGGTAAAGAATTGATGTCTGCCCTGGGGGTCCAAGGCTGCGCTAATTTCTGCTGTTTCTCCAGCGTTGCCTCCCTCTTTCTTTGGTTCTGAGACCTTAATAAATTAATTTTTGTTTCAATTATACTCTCCTATGTGTTTCTTCCTTCAAAAAGGACAGTTTATTTGTGGGGATTCAGGTACATTTCTAAAGTACAATGTGAAATTAACAAGAGACACCAACACCAACCAATCTCCTGGAGATTAAATAATACAAGATAATAATGGTGTTGTGGTAACTTGACACACAAAACACACACAAAAATATTCTGGAGTAAAAGTAAAAATAAAATAAAACAAAGATCAGCCTTTAAAAAAATACAAACCTAAAAAAAAAAAAAAAAAAAATTATGCCTTAAAATAAAAAAATAAAAAAATACAACACAAAAATAATTTTGTCAGATGTGACAAATCAAAATATATTGAGGGAACCCCGATAAATAATAAAGAAAGAAGTTTGTGAGAAGTCTGTGTGAATCTGAGCAGCAAAACTACTTCATTCTTCTCACATTATAAAGAAGAAGAGAGTGCGCTGTATTAAACCATTTTTAAAATTGCACCATGACGAAAGTGTTGTATCCATTGCGAACGCTAATTTTACCAGACCGAGCGGTTCCGTCTCGGAATTTCTTCTGAGCATGCGTGGCACTTTGTGCGTCGGAACTGTCCACACACGGTCGGAATTGACGCGATCGGATTTTGTTGTCGGAAAATTTTATAGCCTGCTCTCAAACTTTGTGTGTCGGAAAATCCGATGGAAAATGTCCGATGGAGCCCACACACGGTCGGAATTTCCGACAACACGCTCCGATCGGACATTTTTCATCATAAAATCCGACCGTGTGTACGGGGCATAAGACTTACCATACCTGCAAAGCAAATACAAAAAAAAATAGTAAAAAATAAAACATTTAACGCAACCTGTGCCTAAAATATATATATGCCGAAGCATGGGGGCATCCTCCCGCAAAAGGTAGGAGCAAATCGCTCCTCCACCCACTGCTGCCCCCACGCTTCGGCATATATGCTGAAGTATGTAACTGTGGTGGTGAAATCACCTCCGACAGCGCTGGAGTCACGGCTTTATGTATCGTGGGAGCAAACGCTGTTGCTGTCAAGATAAATAAATCCGCTCTGCAGCTGAATGGCGTACCTGAAAACAAAAAAATGGTTACCAATAAAACACAGCAAACAGTAAAGTATAAAAAAATTGCATATCTAAAAAGCAAACATGGTAAAACATAATAACAATAAAACATTGCAGAATAGAATACAGTAAAAAAGAGCAGAACAACAGAGAGAGAATAGAGAGAGAGAGAACAATAAAACGACAACTATTTTTGTTTTTTTATTTTATATTTTTTTGTGTTTTTATTTATTTTATTTTTTTTTTACATTTTTTTTTAGTAACTTTAACTTTTGTAACTGGTACCAGGTTTGGGTCTCTCAAAATGCGATGGCATCTTGGGAGACCCTGTGAAAGTGTGTCCTAGTCTGTGCAATGCTGTACCCTACGCTAATACTCAACTAGTGTATGGTAGCGTTCAAAACATTCACCAATGCATAGACCAGGATTGTCAGGACAGGAGGGACAATAATACCGGGTGTCACGCCTATATCCGCGCTTGCTGCAGACACAACATCTTCTTTGGGGGGCTCGTTGGGTAGGGGTACTCGGGAGGACATAAGGAAAATGCCTCTCATGCAGCCGGCTTACTGCATTTGGTTGGGGAAGGTGAGGTGGAGCACCGTCTGGAAACAGAAGGGCTCTGACGATCTCTTCCTGGAATTTAAGGAAGGATCCAGTCTGTCCTGAAGCTCTGTATAGCACATGAGCGTTCAGCAAAGCCAATTGAAATAAATAAACAGACACTTTCTTGTACCAGCATCTGGCCTTATGGGCAACTAGGTACGGTGCCAACAACTGGCCGTTCAGGTCCGTCCCTCCCATATTTTGGTTATATTCGTGGACACAGAGGGGTTTCTCCACAACACCAGTCGCCGTAGTAATTTGGACCGTCGTGTCTGCATGAAGGGAGGTAAGAACGAAAACATTCTTATTATCCCTCCACTTCATAGCGAGCAAGTTATTACACTGCAAGCAGGCTCTCTCCCCCAGCCTAAGACGGGAATCTACAAGCCGCTGGGGAAAGCCCCGGCGATTAGGTCACACGGTGCCACATGCTCCAATCTGTTGATCAAAAAGGTGACTAAAAAGTTGCACGCTCGTGTAATAATTGTCCACGTACAAGTGGTACCCCTTTCCGCATAAGGGTGACAGCAAGTCCCACACAATCTTGCCAGCGCTTCCTATGTAGTCAGGGCAGTTTGTCGGCTCTACGTGACTATCTTTGCCCTCGTAAACCATAAAACTACATGTATAGCCTGTGGCCCTGTCACAGAGCTTATACATCTTGACCCCGTATCTGGCACGCTTACTGGGAAGGTACTGTTTAAATGACAAGCGGCCAGAAAACTTAATCAGGGAGTCATCAACGCAGACAACTTGATGGGGAGTAAACAAGTATGCAAAACGTTGGTTGAAGTGGTTTACGAGGGGCAGAATTTTGTAGAGCCGATCGTATTCAGGGTCTCCACGAGGATGACAGAGTTCATTGTTGTTGAAGTGCATGAACCGCAAAATCTGCTCATATCGTGCCCTGGTCATGGAGGCAGACAACAAGGGCATATGGTGAATTGGGTCAGTGGACCAATATCACCGCAACTCACTCTTTTTAGTTATGCCCATGTTGAGGGAAAGGCCCAGAAAGAGCTTAAATTCGGAGACCGTAGTTGGTCTCCAATCTCTGGCAAGGGAGGACTGGGGAATAGTGGCGATGTGTTGACCAGCGTATAAATTGCTTTGGTCCACAATAGATCTATAGAGATCTTCGGTGAAAAACAGCGAATAAAAATTCAGTGGCGTTAAATCAACTGTTTCCACCTGAATTCCGGGTTGGCCAGTGAATGGGGGAAGTATGGGTGCTGCAGAAGTGGTGGGCTCCCAATTCGGATTGGCGAATGCAGCAGGAAGGGCACTATGGGCACGACGGCCTGTGTTTGTCTTCTTGGTGGCAGCGGGACACTACTTGTGCTAGCCACCTCACCAGCTTGAACTGCACTTATGGGACTCGCCACGTCACCACGTGATACTGCAGTGCTGGATGTACGACCAGGGTGTACTAGGCCGCTGGTGCTTGTCAGTTCACCAGAAGGAATAGCGGCGATAGTACTGCTCTGCTCCATATGAGAGCCCTGCGGTTCTTGCACTTCAAGGACAGAAGAAGAAGTTTGGGGTCTGGTACACCTGACCTTGGCAGGGACCACAACTCCGTCGTCAGAGCTATCTGTCATGGAGCCGCTGTCCTCTACAGGATCGTATTCTGAGCTTGAATCTGACACATGAGTGACTTCCTCTTCACTATCTGTCATGCTCAGAAACTTGTAGGCCTCTTCACTAGTGTACCTTTGATTTGCCATTTTGGGCTCTAAATTTAGGGGTACACTAGTGAGACTCACAGGCAGAAAAGACTGTTAGCGACTGTATCAAAACGCTACCAACTATAAATGTGTGTGATCGCAGGGATCAGGCCTGACTCTGCGAACGCTGCAGTTATGTGTGCTTAGTGTTTTGTAAGTGACAGTGATCGATCGATACTGCACTTGGGTGGGCTGGGCAGGGCTGGGCCGAGGGGCAAAACGCAGGTGCTAGCAGGTATCTGGGCTGATCCCGCTAACACTGCGTTTATGGGAACCCTAAACTGCTGGGGATGCTAGTATAGATCTGATCGGATCAGATATTGATCCGTTCAGATACTATAGCACTAAGGGAGGTGTATGCTGCGTGCGTGGGTGTTAGTGGTACTGGCGCTAACCTTGCGCTGCCTGGGGCGACGCAGACCTTATCTGACCCTAAAAACGTAACTTATATCACCGGGCAATTAGGGGGTTAAACCTTTATTAGGTAATAAACGGCGGGTGCCCTAAAACTATAATAAACAAACTAAGTAACTAGCGTCACCCGTAACAGTGATACGGTGATCACTGGTGAAAGGGTTAACTAGGGGGCAATCAGGGGGTTAAAACCTTTATTAGGTAGTATATGGGGGTCCCTGTCACTATAAAACACTGACGGCGAACCTATATACTTACCTCCCTAACTAGCATCACCAGTGACACTAATACAGCGATCTGAAAAATGATCGCTTAGTGACACTGGCGACGGGGGATGATCAAGGGGTTAACCTTTATTAGGGGGGTATCCTAGACCTAAAGGGGGCTAATACTAACTGCCCTACCACTTATAACTGTCACAAACTGACACCAATGCAAAAAAAAAAAAAACTGCTATTGGTGTCACTGTGACAGGGGGTACAGGGGGGTGATCGGGGGGTGATCGGGGGGTGAAAAGTGTGCCTAGTGTGTTCTACTGAAAGTGTAGTGTTGGTGCACTTACTTGATGTTTTCTCTCCTCGGCGCCGGAACGAAAAGACCGGCTCGAGGAGAGATGACATCACTTCCTCTGCCTCTGTTTACATTACAGAGGCAGAGGAATGATTTAATTGGCCGGGAGCAATCGCGAGGGGGTGGCCACGAATGGATGGCCTCCCCCTCACCTCCGATCGCCGGGGGAGAAATGCCGACCGCCTTGGCCACTGGGGGGGGTCCGATCGCCGCCCCCCGCCCGCGGGAGGCAAGTAACGTACCTGTACATTACTTTGCCTGCCCGTGCCATTCTGCCAACGTTTATCGTCGTGAGGCGGTCGGCAACTGGTTAAAGTAGCAGGTTCCGCATTCCCTCTTCCTGCTGGGAGAAGGGTTGTTTCCACAGGGACCGATTTTTCGGGACATGGGAGGACCTTCATTGGTTTTATATAGTGATGATATAGCTGAGAGCCAGCCAGGAGTCTAGTATTTTCAGAGGATGATCAGCAATGGACACCTTCATATTTCTCTCAGGATGGGTTCCCTTTTAACCATTTGGGGGAATCCTAATAGTTCCCTAAAGCATTCATTCCTGGAAAGAGACTCTGCAATTCACATTGGCCACCGTGTGTACAGTATATGCTCCTTATCCCCTTATTTAGCTATGGGAGAGATTCTGCTTACTTCCTGTCCTTCTGACCCCAGAGGAAGTGAGGGGTAAATCTCCACAATGGGGACTTAGACAGTGATAAAGACTTGTCGGATGGATCTAAACTCTACTATTGTGACCAATCAGATTATAGGATTACATGATGGAAACAGGAATGCATTTGATTGTATTTATGGTCTATTGCAATTGTATTATTTTCAATTGAAATCCACTTCCCCAATTGTGTTATATTGATTGAATGGGTTTTCATCTATAGATTGATTTTTCCTATTAAAGGAGATCAATCAGAAAATAAATTGATCATTTATCAAAGTGTGTATGTCCAACATTAGGGTTTAAAGTGTATTTTCTGTGCATGGGTGGTTTCTGAAAGTGCATAAGCAGTGCCGGATTAGAAAAAATCATTAACAATAGTCCTGTTTTAATGCTGCTTGAAATATAGTACATATTTTCCAGTGCTTTTGTGTTCGCAAGAAGATATTTTTTTGGATTTTTTCAATGGCTGTCATACACCATATATTCCACTAGATTGCACCCTTGTATACATTTTTTTGTAATTTTGTTGTACAGGTTGGGCTTCATCATCTCCCATCCCTGTTCTATCGCATATGCTTTGGTTATTTCTCTATAGTGATTTCTCTTCACCATCTCTACTGTCTGTGGACACCGAGGCTCTTCTCTGCCACGCTATGAGTCGACGTTTCACGCCGATTCGCGCATGCACAGTAAGGTCTTGTCCATCCGACCTAAGACGTACCGCCCACCTAGCGTGTCGGTGGCCTTGCAACGTCTGACGTCATCGTGCCGTTCCAGGCAGTGACACCGGACGGGTACACCAGTCCTGATGCACATTTTGTATGCGGTTGATCGGTAAGGCTCATCACCTGTGCTGGGCCCCCCGATCACCTGATACCTATCAGTCCGATCCATTGGATCATGCCAACACTCTGGGCGTATACTACATGACCCCCCCCCCCATTCCCTTATAAGCCAGGTAAGCTCAGTCCTTCATTGCTGCACAGCCAGGACCATACAACGTCCCATATTTGAGATACCCACACTAAACGGCTACCGTAGGTAAGTGCCATTACGGATCCTATGCCCTACTGTCCTTCAGCCACCTTTATATCTTGCTGTGCTGGCCACCCGTTCCATTGGGAATGGGAGGTCCACATCATGATACTCTTCACGGTGTTGCATCACCATGCATACATGCGCATGACATGGCGATGCACTCACACACCTATATTATTATATACCCTTTTTAGCCTAAAATGCTATGTTCTCACATAGACACATTTTTTGTGCCAGATTCGTCTCCAACATTTTGGTCAATCCTCGTGGGCCTTGGTGTCCCTTGCCGGCAGGGATGCTTCATGCTTCACTTACGCCAGACAACATACTCTAACTGATTTGGCACAAGCAACCGTGTATCATCGGTGCTGTATGAGGACATATACTCAGCCCCCCATCCAATATCTAGAGCATTTCACTGTGCGATGGAGCAGTTCAGAGATGGAAGCCCTTCCTTTGTGTGAATCCTGACGTGTTTTTAATTCACAAAAGATAGTTACACTGTGAGTATCACCTGCTTTTATTACCTGCCATATCTATATGCCATGCTATTACCTACTGTGCTCTTACATTTGTAGATTTGTTTATTTTCATATCTCTCTTTGATATTTTTGTCATTTCATTACCAGACAAAAAACAGCTTGTTTCAAATCAGCCCCTGAAGAAGGAATTAGTTATTTATTCCCTTTATTCCGAAACATGTTGGGACTCCCATGTACATCACTTGGCCTCACATTATGAGATAAACTGTGTGTTTCAGTATCTAGCTGTTATGTAACTATCCAGTCTGATTAAATTGTTTTTAGGGTAATATACCTTATGTACCCATTCTATTACTGCTTTGTACTCAATACATTTTGTATATTTTTATACGTTTGTTACTCCCTTTTCTGGTTACTAACGTTTGACCATAAAATCCCCCGGGGCACCCCCTTTTGCAATTTTCTATTTTGTACTGGGATGTGGCGAAAGTTTCCAGTATTATAGCTATAGGTGGTTTTCTTTTATATATATTTTCTTATATAAATACTAAACCTCTTAGAAGTCTGTTTTATGAAAAGTATGGGAACCAAGATTACTGGTGTCCTTATGAAAAATGCTAGTTGACTGGCTGTGTCTGGCTACAAGGCCTCATTCTCACGAGACAGATCTGCTGCCTCAGAGTCCGCCTCGGTCCACCGGCTCAGCGGGAGATCTCTCCATTGATCTCCGCTGAGCCGGCGGATGACAGGTCCCTCTCTGCTCACTGAGCGGGGAGGAGCTTGTCGAGCGCCACTGGTTTCTATGGAGAGATCGGACGAAAACGGACAGCATGTCCGTTTTCATCAGATCTCACCCGATCCGATCCGCCAGCGATGGATCTGAACGTAGGGCCATCCGTCTGCTTTTAGCGGATCGGACCAGGTCGGATGTCAGCGGACATGTCACCGCTGACATCCGTCGCTCCATAGACTAGCATGGAGCGCCCGTTTAGGTCCACCGACAAAACTGACAGGGGACCTGAACGGTCCGACGGTGTGAAAGGGGCCTAACACTTTTGGGTTATAGAACACTCATGCTGTGAATGTGCATCTAAAAATTTTTATAATTTGTTATCACAGCTCTGAAAATTTAGCATCAACTTGACAGCCAGAGAAGTGAGATTCCCAGAAGGAGAGGTCAGCAATGGCAGGCTCCATTAATCTTTAATGGTGTACAGTAAAGTAAAACATTAAAGAAGAGCGCACACCCTACTAGTGCAACACAAGAACTTTAATTTGAAGCTGAACACATGTGATGCCGAAACCTCCATAACTGAAAGAACTAAAATGTAATTACTTAATGGGGTAGGCCAGGGATAGTAAATCTCAGGGAAGAGCTAGAGGATGCTGGATGTCCTCCAACCAGGAAATGAGGCAAGCTCTATCTGACTTGCTACAGCTTCTAATGCACACTGTGTGAAGCTTACAGTATGCAGTGAAATCAGAGTAAGCAATTTCAGAACAGGAGAGGATCCTGTACAAGTGTGCAAGACTTGAAGGGAGGGCTGGAG
The DNA here is from genome assembly GCA_037953035.1 of Aquarana catesbeiana. NCBI lineage: Eukaryota > Metazoa > Chordata > Amphibia > Anura > Ranidae > Aquarana > Aquarana catesbeiana. The sequence goes on from JBBHAA010002455.1 coordinate 21,343, forward strand.
TTTAACTTTAAAGCTGAGTTCCACCAAAAATGTAACTTCCACTGTCCAGATTCCTCCCCCCCCTCCAATGTCACATTTGGCACCTTTCAGGGGGGAGGGAGGAGCAGATACCTGTCTAATACAGGTATTTGCTCCCACTTACGGCAAAAGATCGCTGCAGTATCCGCGGCGATCTACGCCATGTCCAGCCTCTCCTTCGTCCTCCCGCTATCTTCTGGAAGACACACAGGTCCCAGAAGACAGCAGGGACCGCTCAGAACGCGCTGTGCAACTCAAGCATGCCACAACTGGCACCTTTCGGGGGGGAGGGGGACAGGATACCTGTTATCTTTGACAGGTATCCTGTTCCCACTTTCGGGAGTCTGCACTGTGGCCCATGATGTCACCGCGGGGCTCCCTCCTCCTCCCCCTGTCACTGGGCCAGTAGGAGAGAGAAGCAGGGCCTCGCGCATGCACGGTAGGGACCCGGCGTGAAGCCATAATGCTTCACTGTTCCCTTACCCGCAATGGTGGTGGCAGCACCCGACACCTGATGGAAACATCAGCTGCAGTGCCCTGCCATGGCTGGACTCCAGGACAGGTAAGTGTCCTATTATTAAAAGCCATCAGCTGCAGTATGTGTAGCTCCTGGCTTTTAATTTTTGCAGCGGTGGGCGGACCTTCTCTTTAAGATGCCAGCGCCTCCACCTGGAGCCGAGGGACGGGTCGGCTTCAGGTGAGGACATCACAGGCTCCCTGGACAAGTAAGTGTCCTTATTTTAAAAGTCAGCAGCTGCAGTATTTGTAGCTGCTGACTTCAATTTTTTTTTTCAGGCGGAGATCCACTTTAAGTCATGGGGTTCACTAGAGGCTCATTTAGTTGTGTGAAAGCCAACACTCATATAATGCCAATGAAAATCCTAAAGTACTAAACATTCAGTTATATTATTAAAGATGCACTTTTGCATCATGCCTTGGTCGTACGCATAATTACTCTAATAGGAGTGTTAGGAAACAAGAAGAGAGTACTAAATCTATTAATATTCTATCCATAGAGGAGTATTATTACAACAGATCTGCTTCTCATAGTGCCGGCCCTAATACAGACTGCATTATAGATGTCCTATCTATCAATAGTGGTATCAAAGCAGAACTCTAGCTCAGTGTTTGTTAATCTGGGTGTTGTCTGGGTTCCCATGGGGTGCCGAGAGCATGGGACTCAGTTTGCCTTGAATCTGCATCATGAGTTGGCACAGTGCAGGCGGGCCGGATCCCAGCACCATAACAACCAGTAACTGTCTAAGTCTAGAACACATTGCATCATTCTTTTCTATGGTGATGGCGACTGGCTCAGCTGCACCATGACAACACATGATTCTGATTTAGGGCAGGCGGCATACACAGCTGCTCCTAGCATTTAGGGGATGATGGAAGTTTGCTTCATCAGACCTCCTCCTCTTGCCCCTCGCAATGCTACTGGAGTCAAAAGGTAGGGCTCTGATGTGAAGAGGGGAATGTGTGAATGGGGGGCTTAATAAAGGAGGGAGGCTGTGGGATGGGGCTCTTTGATTGGGGAGCTCTGTGATGGGAGGACCCCGATGTGATTGGAGGACTCATGCATAGCCAGCCCATGTAAAGGGTGACTGTGATATAATAGGGGGGCTTCTGGTGTGATGGGGTAACCTCTGATTTGATGGGTGAACCTTTGATGTGATAGTGGAACCTCTAATGTGGTGGGAGGACTAATAATGTGGTGGGGGAAACTCTCATGTGGTGGGGGAACCTCTCATGTAATGGAGGAATCTCTGATGGGATAGGAGACCTCTGATGTGATTGGAGGACTCATGTATAAGGGTGACTGTGATGTAATGGGGGCCTCTGTAGTGATGGGGGAACCTATGATGTGATGGGGGGACCTCTGGTGTGAAGTGGGGGCTTCTGATGTGATTGGTTTCTTTGTACATACTGTATATGTATATTGTGCTTTTGTACTGTTGAACTGTAATTAAGCTGTTTTATAAGGGGAATTCCTCTTCTGAGTTTTGGCTGTAATCCAGAACTCAGTTGACCGACTGCCCCCTTTTTGTACATATACCTCTTTACTCCAGTAAAAGCTAAGATAATATAAATATATCTGACTTGTGTTGGAGTGTCATTTAAAGGTGCCTGCAAAAATATGTCTGAACCCAGAGTGCCAGGTGGGTTGAAGTGTTCACAGGGTCCGGGCAATGCAGGTGAACAGGTGAATCAAAGCAGCCCTCTAGGGGGTTGTGCTACACTATCATGAGGCCTCCATGCACCCGGGGCCCCTGGGCAGTGCTCATACATTAAGACAGCCCTGTTTGATGCACAGTAGTTCAGCCAACTAAATGATGTTCAGTAAAGGGTATCCATCTACTTTAACCATACAGAAGAGGCCGCATGATGGGCAGAGCTCATACGATGGGAGTGGATTTCTCAAAGGGGCGGATCTTTGCAGGGCGTGTTTACACAACTGAAGGGTGGGTTTTATGATGTTGATGGGCGGGTTTGCTGGACCTATTTAACTACCTAACGCAAGCATTTTGCCACAGTATCAGTGCGGATTTTACATGCTTCTCAATAATACATCCGCCCCTTTGGGAAATCCACCCCCATCGTATGAGCTCTGCCCATCATGCAGCCTATTCTGTATGCTTTTCCCCCTTACACCGGCCCCTTGCAGAGTTTCATGAGTATCGGGAGCGCGCGGGAGCGTGTGGCACAATGTATTCTTAATTGCGCAGGTGCCGTGTACAGCTGATGAACAGCTGTTCATGTTCGCAGACTTTCAGAGTCCCCTTTGTCCCTGCACAGTACAGGGCGAACACTATCCGACGGGGGACCTTTCTCGGCAGCAACACCGGCATGACAAGGTGATAAGGGAACAGCATGGAGTTAATAAAATAGTGAAAAGGTGGGGGATTAATGATTGGATGATAAATGGGAATAGGTGGAGTTTAGTTTATTTAAGGAGCAGGGGGTGACCCGGGCAACACTGCAGGGGATCGTGTCAGGAACAGTTTCCCACCCACCATCCCTGTGTTTTGTATTTTAATTTTTCTTTATTTCACGTGAAAATGGACATGTCATGGCAGCAAGGAGATGGTGGTGGTCTTTGATGGTGGCAAGTAACCTATGAGATGGAAGTTTGGGGGACCCATCGGTGGTATGGGCCCACAATGTATTCAGTTAACACGGGTTAACTGGATGATGGTAATGGTGGCACTGCGGGAATGGGTTTGTCTCTGAGCTGGTGTGACACGGCTGGAGGCCTAATACTCAAAAGCCCGCAGTGTGGAAGTGGAAGCAGGGGAAGCAACTAAGATTCTGGAATTTTCTGTTATGGTTAAAATATTTATATATTTTGAATGTTTGTGAATAAAAAGGCTGCTATGGGTAGTTATACTCCAGTTCAAGTGTGGTCTCGTTAATAAGTAGGTAATGATAAGTGGGGCGGGATTTGGAGTATGATAATGGTGGCAGTCTTATGAAGGTTGGACATCTTATCTACACTAGTCGTGTGCAGTGCACCACAACAGGCAACTTTGCATTGTGGTGTGTTGTGTTGAGAGAAAATAATCTATAAATCAATGCTCTGCACATTGCTATACACCCTTTACATTTCAAACTAACTTTGCATAAAAAGAGGGATTTTTGTTTCACATATATCGCAATACATGTTTAAGCTGGCCAACTACATCAAAGTAATCCCTCTCTGGCCAGTTTTTTTTTTTTTTTGCTTCCTATACATACAGAGCAAGGCTTGGCGGTTCCAGTATAAAAACACTGCACCCACGGGAAAAGAAATTCTTGGTGGTGTCAGTGTGTCTTTTGACACAGGGCACAAAGTTTGACGGTTTCTATCAAAAGTTAGACGCTGTAGGTGCAGGACACAAATTCTTGGTGGTTTCTTCTGTATGTATAGGAATTGATGATGGCATGTTTTGCAGGTGAATTTCAAACTTCCCAGTTGATCCAGAGGAAGGCAAAAAAATCTTGCGCAGCATGGTGTAATTTGTTCCAAAGGGGCAAAAAATTCCTTCCTGACCCCCAAAGGCGATCGGATTATTCTATGGATCAACCATCTATGGTGAGCTTTCAGTGGGCACATGGCCTGTGTAGTAGCTTTGAAATCCCCACTCTTCTACTCTCTATGGCACTTGCAGGATAGATCAGTGGCATTCTGATCTGGTCATCGCCAGCACAGAACATCGAGTGCTGCAGATAGAAGATGGAGAAGGGCAACGATTTCAAATCCCCGGACCACTACACAGGCTCCATGGGCACTAACAGTTCATCACTCTGGGAGGTAAGTACAGCTGAACATGTAAAATGTTAGCTCATTTTATTCTCTGTAATACTTCGGTATGTACAGGATTTGAGCCTTAACAGCTGTTGGTACAGTATGGAACTCACCTGTTGATCCAGAGGAAGGCAAAAAACCCTTATGAAGCATGGTATAATTTGCCCCAACAGGGAAAAAATTCCTTCCTGACCCCTGAAGGCGATCGGATTACTCCCTGGATCAACCATCTGTGGTGTAAACAATGTTGGTAAAAATTCTGTGATCTTAAGAAATTGTCAAAAATGCGCAGAATGCGCAGAATAGGATGATCTCATTGTCTAATGCAGATTAACATGCGTGCCCACATGCTGTTGATGTATGTGAACATAAGTAAGAATATCTCCTCTCCTGGATTCTTTGATGGTTTTGGCATAATAGCCGATGGAGAAAGTCGGTCGTCCATTTCCATGTCCATGGGCTGTAGAAAGAAAACATAATGCGTCATATTCAATGTCTGGACTTATTATTTAATAATGACCAGCTCTCATAATACAAATTAGAGCCAATTTCTTCTTCCTCATTTCCATGTAGTGAGAGAACAGATAGGACATAAATCTAGAAGCAGACTAATGCCGTGTACACACGGCCGTACTTTTCGACCAAATTTGTCCGATCGTGTGTGGGCTTCATCGGACCTGCAGCGGACCTTTTCTGTTGAAAATGTGATGGACTTTAGATTTAGAACATGTTTAAAATCTTTCCGACGGACTCGAGTCCGGTCGAAAAATCTGTTCATCTGTATATTAGTCCGACGGACGAAAACCATCGCTAGGGCAGCTATTGGCTACTGGCTATGAACTTCCTTATTCTAGTATGGTCGTATGTCATCACGGTCAAATCCGTCAGACTTTGGTGTGATTGTGTGTAGACAAGTCCAATTCGACGGAAGTCTGTCGAAAAGTCAGTTGAAAGTCCGTCGAAAAGTCCGACGTGATTCAGTCCGTCGAAAGTCCGGTCGTGTGTACACAGCATAAGTGTCTATGGTCATCACTTCCACCACATGGTGATGGGTGATGTCACATCTCATAGACCTCATAGAGATTGTATCATGTACCATTGTACCATCTCACTTCCACTCACTCCCAACTGTGCACCATTGTGTCTGGTGCATAGAAAGTTATGTTCTTATTTTCTCCTCTCATGGAAAAGGGAACAATTGACTGGTTAGTCTGTAAGGTTTTCCTGCAGGCTATTACGTTTATGTTCCCTACATCATCTGTAAGGACACAGCATTGCTGCAATCTGTCAGATATATAGTAATATCATCCCATTAGGATTTGTGTACTTACCATGTCCATTTGGAAAGAGGGCAATGCTTTCCCCTCCTCTAGTTGTTCCCAGTCGATGGATTCCATGAAGATGTGGGATCGGATGTCTTCACTGATCCCCAGTCTCTCCTCCAGATATTTGCAAAGCAGCTGTAAAATAATGAACAGTTATCTATGAGGACTTGTATGCATGAGTAATAAAAGTTACATTACTTGGCTCTGTATAGATGAGGAAAGAACTCTGACTACTGTGCGTCTCCTCCTGGGCGGTTCTTTTCAACCCAATAGAGCATCTTAGCATGTGAAGACACACATATAGACTAGTACAGGTGCTGGATGCAAAAATAAATGAGTTTGAGTTCTGCTTTGATAGAAGTATGAAATGTGCATATCAGTGATTTACCCCATGTGGCATCTTCTGCCCCCTCAGTCCCATGATAAAGTGTTACCATGGTTGTGTAACTAAACCTTTACCAGGGGAAAAAGAAGCCAAACTACTCAACAGTCAAGCCAATGACTAGACTTGTCAGCAAACCTACATTAAAACCCTAGAGCAGCATCAGCAGTAGTAGGCCCAGAAGCCTTTCCTGTTGCTATTTAGAGTTAAAAAAGGTTTACTCTTACTTACTCCTTTTATGAAGTCCACCAGGTCTGGGTCCATTTCAAAGTCATTGTTAACAACCTGCCAATCCAAAAAAAAAAGACATCAATAACTACATTGGTCAGTACAGAAAACCAGAATACACCAAAGAAATCAACAAAGTTAATTTTTGAAGGGGCCCCATAGACTGACCCCATTATCTTATAGGAAGCACAAGCCCCACCAACCTAGTCTTTTATATATAATCCATTATAATGTATATTCATCAAACACATATTCTGAGGGACATATTTATAAAGCTGTGGTGTGTCCTTTAAATGACTATACTGCTGCTTTACAAAAATAAATCTTTATAAAGCAGAGTGGAGTGTGTTACAAAGGTATATGGCACTCCGCTGGTTTCTCGGGACTTTGAACATTAATGAAAGGAATGGGTGTAAGGAAAAATCAGAGTGGTATTTGATGAATTTTGATATACTGAATAGATAAGTTGAGTATGGAGAAATATACAAACCTCTGGAGCCATGAATCCTCTGGTTCCAGCCACACCAGTAGTCCTTTTATCATTCCATAGTCCTCCTACTGCCAGTCCATAATCGGCAATGCGGACATGTTCTTCTTCATCCATTAGGATATTATCAGGCTTGAGGTCCCTGCAAAGAGAAAGAGTGTCATTTTCTGGTACGGGTCATCTAAAACAGATTTTGAGGATTACTTTACTGCCAACTGATATTTCAATTATAGGTGCCTGCTAGTGACAGAAGTTTTCCATTAGCTTCTTATATCAGTTGGTTGGAAAAGTGGGAAGACATTAGGTACCCATGTATATATGGGCCTTAACCACTTAAAGACCAGCCTCATTTTGGATTTTAGGTGTTTACGTGTTTAAAACAGTTTTTTTTGCTAGAAAATTACTTAGAACCCCCAAACATTATATATTGTTTTTTTCTAACACCCTAGAGAATAAAACGGCGGTCAATGCAATACTTTTTTTTGCACCATATTTGCGCAGTCGTCTTATAAGCGCACTTTTTTTGGAAAAAAATCACTTTTTTCAATAAAAAAATAAGACAACAGTAAAGTTAGCCCAATTTTTTTTATATTGTGAAATATAATGTTACGCCAAGTAAATTGATACCCAACATGTCACGTTTCAAAATTGCACCCGCACGTGGCGTCAAACTTTTACCCTTAAAAATCTCCATAGGCAACGTTTAAAAAATTCTACAGGTTGCATGTTTTGTGTTACAGAGGAGGTCTGGGGCTAGAATTATTCCTGTGGCTCTACTGGTCGCGGCGATACCTCACATGTGTGGTTTGACCACCATTTTCATATGCGGGCGCTACTCACATATGCGTTCGCTTCTGTGCGCAAGCTCGTCGGGACAGGGCGCTTTAAAAAAAAAATTTTCTTATTTTTTTCACTATTTAAAAAAAAAAAATTGGATCACTTTTATTCCTATTACAAGGAATGTAAACATCCCTTGTAATAGAAAAAAGCATGACAGGTTCTCTTAAATATGAGATCTGGGGTCAAAAAGTCCTCAGATCTCATATTTGGACTTAAATGCAATAAAAAAATAAATAAATAAATAAAAATTGTCATTTGAAAAAATGACATTGAAAAAATGCGCCTTTAAGACGTATGGGGGGAAGTGACGTTTTGACGTCGCTTCCGCCCTGCAGTGTCATGGAGATGGGTGGGGGCCATCTTCCCCTCACCTTCCCCTTCCCCTTCCCCTCCTCTTCATGCACAGCTAGGGAAGGGATGCAATCACCTCCGCCGCTACCAACGGCTCCGGTAAGCGGCGGAGGGCACCGGATCGCGGCGGGAGGGGGGTTGCCCCTCTCCCGCCACCGATAAAAGTGATCTTGTGGCGAATCCGCTGCAGGGACCTCTTTTATCTTGTAGCCGATCGCCAGCCGAAAACGGGGATACCGGAGTTATGGCAGCTAGCTGTTACCATAACAACGATATCCGTCCTCAAAGTTAGGACGTACATCGGCGTGCGGCGGTCGGCAAGTGGTTAAGCCCCGTACACACTATCCGAAAATCGTACAAAAAATTCCGCATTCAAATCGATCGTACGATAGTCGGAAGGTTAGTACAGAGCTTTCGAGAGCCGATCAGGACAGTTCATCCGATATTATTCTATCGGACATGTATGGAAAATTTTTTCGTATGTTGCCAGATCGTACGATTTTTGTTTAATCAGTACACCAATCGTTTGAAAATGCAATACATCTGCATTACAACACATGACATCACTTCCGAATTTTTATGCTGTCATACGGGAATTTTCGTGACTTTAGTAAACTCATCAGATTCGACGTGAGATTAGCATGCAAAAAAAAACGGACAATCATTAATCCGATAATTGGATCGTGTGTACTGGGCATTACTCAAGCTCCCCTCTGCACACATTTTACACAGGTATATGGTCTACAATAGAATAGAATTAGTTACCTATGGAGGATGCCATTACTGTGAAGGAACTCCAGTCCACACGATATTTCCGCCACAATGAATTTGTAAAAGAGACAACATTTTTTAGATTGAAACAAAATTACATTTAAAAAAAATAAATTCAGATAGAAGCAGAACCCATGGGCAGAAGGAGGCAGGGGCAGGAAGGGGCTGGTCCAAACAAGCAAATAAAATGGTTGCTATGGCAACAAGGTTGTTTACCTTTTTAGCTATATAAGGCCCTATGTTCTCTAGAACAAGTATACATACATGTTGCCAATAGCAACCAATCAGAGGTTCAGTTTTTTTTATTGTGTGGAGTGTGAAGAGAGGACAGTGTTTGTTTGCTATGAGGGTAGTGGGGGTATCTTGTAAAGTCCCCTGGATTGTTTATTATAGGAACCCTGTACTGGGAGAATATAGAGACTGATTGCTGATGTCTCCTTCTGAATATACTAGTTGCCTGGCTGTTATCCGGATCCATTGGTTTCTGTTCATTCTCCATCACTGATTGGGATCAAGTAAGAACAGAAGTTCTGAATAAACATGCCGTGATGCAGAAAGAATGGAAGCCAGAGCTCACTGTTTAATGATAATATTTTCCAGAATTGCAGATGACGATGACTACTTTTCTCTGTTTTATTTTTACTTTTTTCTATTTATGATTTGTACTGTTAAAAACTTTAAAATAAAGATTATACAAAAAAATAGAAATAAAAATGTGTTTTTTGTCTGTTTCTCGATTTGAGAAGTTTTCTCTCTTCTTGTCCTAAAGAAGAAATGTGGGGAGGTTTACTAACTAAAACAGTATAAATCTAGAGCACCCTTGGGGTCAGCACGTTGCTGGGGGAGCACGTTGCGGGACTTCTTTCTTTGGTGCTTCTTTTTCTAGGTGATTTTTTAGGCTACTTTCACACTGTAGCTGCTCCGCGTCAGCGGTAAAGCACCGCTAGTTTTAGCAGCGCTTTACTGTCGTTTTAGCGGCTTTTTAGCCGCTGGCAGGGGCGCTTTTAACCCCCGCTAGCGGCCGAAGAAAGGGTTAAAAGCGGAGTTGAATACACCGCTTCTAAAGCGCCTCAAAGAAGCTGCTTGCAGGACTTTTTTTTGATGTCCTGCCAGCGCAGAACCCCAGACTGGGATTGCCGATGAGGCTTTTTCAGGTGCTTCACAGGCTCTATTTTTAGCGCTAAAACGCCTGAAAAATGCCTCCAGTGTGAAAGGGGTCTTATACAAGTGATATGCACTTAAAGCTCTGCACTTCAGCGATTGCACGAAGCGAACATACACAGCAAACTACACTGAAAAGCACCAAACAAGCTGCAGGTGACCCTGTCTCTCTATTCAGCTCTCCTTCCAATCTGTAACATGAGCTCTCTACCAAGCAGTGTTGCCAACCGCCCGTATTTTTACGGGCAGCCCGTAAAAACAGGGCATTTTTTTACCGCCCGTAATTGTCCGTAGCACGGGAAAAGTGCCAGTAAAAATGGCTGTGACCAGCTCAGCTTGGAACTGCGCATGCGCAATTCCCGGAGATGCCCGAGAGCCAGCTGCCGAGACAATCCGATCTGCACCTCGGAGAATTGCTCCGCCCACCACCGCCTCTCAGCCAATCAGCATCACTGTAACCAGCCCTCCTCCTGCAGCCCGCCACATTTGACAAGAAGATGCGGCCAGCCGAAAGTGTGGCTGTGCTGTATTGAGGCGGGTGGGAGTCTGCTCTGCTCCCTGCACTTCATATTACCAGCCCAGGCAATGGCATCACCCTCGCTTGTTCTCCTGGCCACACTGTGACAGAGGAGAGGCACGGCTGTGGGCTGCATGTTCTAGAGAGCCTGCTTCTCCTCTGTCAGGACCGGAGCAGCTGTGAGTCTGTGACAAGGAGTGAGCCAGAGCAGGCTCTCTGTGATGTCCTCCCCCCGCCCCTCCTCCCCCTTCTCCGGTCAGCAGAACGAGCACGGAGATCAAGGACACACAGACAGGGCTGTGTGCATTCTTCCTCACCCTTCTACCAGCAGTGGGGGTGGTGATTTATAAAGCAGCAGCAGGATTTAGCAGTTTTCAGAGGGGGACACGGAGTTGCAGGTAATCATTGTGCAGTAACCCCTAGCAACCAAATGATGAGCAGTAATGTATAGTAACCAAATAGTGCTGGGCAGTAATGTACAGTAACCAAATGGGCAGTATTGTACAGTAACCGAATGGTGGGCAGTATTGTACAGTAACCGAATGGTGGACAGTAATGTATAGTAACCGAATGGTGGACAGTAATGTACAGTAACCGAATGGTGGGCAGTATTGTACAGTAACCAAATGCTGGAGAGTAATGTACAGTAACCAAATGGTGGGCAGTATTGTACAGTAACCGAATGGTGGACAGTAATGTACAGTAACCAAATGGTGGGCAGTATTGTACAGTAACCGAATGGTGGACAGTAATGTACAGTAACCAAATGGTGGGCAGTATTGTACAGTAACCGAATGGTGGGCAGTATTGTACAGTAACCGAATGGTGGGCAGTATTGTACAGTAACCAAATGGTGGGCAGTATTGTACAGTAACCGAATGGTGGGCAGTATTGTACAGTAACCAAATGGTGGGCAGTATTGTACAGTAACCAAATGCTGGAGAGTAATGTACAGTAACCGAATGGTGGACAGTAATGTACAGAAACCGAATGCTGGAGAGTAATGTACAGTAACCGAATGGTGGGCAGTATTGTACAGTAACCGAATGGTGGGCAGTATTGTACAGTAACCAAATGCTGGAGAGTAATGTACAGTAACCGAATGGTGGAAAGTAATGTACAGTAACCGAATGCTGGAGAGTAATGTACAGTAACCGAATGGTGGGCAGTAATGTACAGTAACCGAATGCTGGAGAGTAATGTACAGTAACTGAATGTGGGAGCATTCTCTCTCTCTCTCTCGTTCTCTTTGGGGACAAAAATTAAGGGGAAATCTCTCCAGTTTGACATAGGTGACAAAATACTGATGGGTTACAATAATCCGCCTTTACGATACTCAAAATAAGAAATATGTTTTTCGACCTAATATCTACCTTAAATCACATTGCTAATTGCACATGTAACTTGTTTGTTGCCTAAACACTGAAATTCACACTTAAAACTGTAATTTTTTACACTTTTGGAAGTGCCAGTAAAAACGTGTCGGTGCCAGTAAATTTTAGGTGTTGTGCCAGTAAATTTCAATCTGGTAGGTTGGCAACACTGCTACCAAGCCTGCTGGCAGTTGTGTCCTCTCTTTTCAAACTCTCTTGCCTTCACCCCTCTTCTCCACCCCACAGCTTATATACAGTATATCATCCTCCCTTCTGTCCTCTCCCTATTACTGCTCCTACCATCTCTTGCTAATTCTACATCCATATACTATAAACTGTAGGTAAAACAGGTAAAAAAAAACAGTGGCGCTATCCCCCCTTGTTGTGGGAGTGAGACAGGCACTACCGCACACCCTGATGCTGTAAAGTGAGCTGGAAGTGCACTGAATTAAAAAGCTATGTATATAGGATGAGTTTAAAGTGCACAAGCAAGAAAAACCTCCCCTATTACTATAACATGTGTAAACCATATATGAGCACCTTAATAAAGCGTGACGCTCTAACATAGATGAAACATTAAAAATATATAAAGATAAAAAAGTGTAAACCAACAGTATGACTGAACTGTGAAACAAATAAACTCAATATAATACACCCCATGACAGTTGTATTAAACTGGTGTATTAGTACAAGCATTGAAGACTGGACTGAGAAAAAAATGAATGACTTAAAAACAAAAAAAGCAAAAAAGCAAAATGAACAGTCCACATAAATCGTGAAGACATGCAAAGAAATTCCAAAAGTGAAGGTGTCTCCAATCCACTCGGCTGTGATCCAAAAACATCCACCACACCTCTGTGACGTGATTCCACTCCCTTCTAAAGTTCAAACTCACCAGCTATTAAGGCCACCCACTCTTGTGTTTGGCCGGACAGAGCCTCAACCCACTCTCATGGGGGTTAGCATGCGATCATAAATATCCACTATATAGACCGGACACTCTCCTTGAGGTAGTGATTCCACATATAGAATGAAAAAAATGCTCCAATAGTGTAATATTGTTTAAAAATTTAATCAAAACTAAAACGACACAATACACTCACATTCAAAATAAAAATAGTAGGCAAATCACTTCACAGCAGTTAGGAAGCATCATGGCACAACAAGCGATGGTGATGAAAACACAACAAAACGGCCACGGCGGACCCAGGGAGTATGGATGCTAACGCTCGTCCCACCCGTCCGCAGCACACGTCCCTCCACTGATCCCCGCTCTGTCATCCTTCACTCCTTCCTCTAACACACGTGTAGGATTGCCGTGTAGCCACGCCCCGACATGTTTCGTCACTGGAACTTAATCATGGGTTTGGCTACCCGGCATGGCAATCACATATTTATGCAAATCGAACGTTGAGTGGGCGGGCGCTATAAACAGTATTATCCAGGAAGTAGCAAATATCCCTAGGGAACAGTGCTTGAAAGAGAAGGACATTGGGGTACCAACTAACCAACATCAGCTTGGGTTTATTTCAGATTTTCATCACCAGTATAAGCATGTTAAAATGATTTTTAAGAAACACTGGCATATCCTGTGTAGAGATAGACATCTGGGGGAGGTTCTACCTAACCACCCTAAATTCATTTATAGACGGGCACCAAATTTTGGGCACAGGGTTGTCAGGAAAATTTTGGATCAACCAAACCATCAAACCATTAGAATTGATTTACAGGGATTTTATGCATGTAGGAAGTGCATTTGTTGCAAAACGGTACAGTTGATTAATAGAGGTATGAAAATTACTAATGTGGAGGATGAAACATTTAGGATTAGAGAATTTATCACGTGTAACTCCTCCTTTGTAGTTTACCTTTTGTGGTGTCCGTGAGGATTATTCTATGTGGGACGCACCAAGAGACTATTAAAGGTGCGGATTGCTGAGCACCTAGCAAACATTAAAAAGCGTTTCCAATATCATAGTGTGTCTCTCCACTTTAAGGAGAAACACAACCAGGACCCTAGCCTATTACAATTTTGTGGTTTGGATGTGGTTCATCAGTCTTGGAGAGGCTCCAATCGGGTTAGGGATCTCTCTCAGAGGGAAACCCGATGGATTTTTCTCCTCAAAAGTTTATTCCCTAGAGGAATGAACATTGAACTTGACTTGAACTGCTTCATTAGTAACTTCTAGCTATTCCTCACTATCACAAATTCATTAGCAGTATCACTTTAAGTGTATATGTTGGGGGGCCGTATAGATCAGGCTTACACCTCCAAGTTAGTGATTATTCTCATTGAGTGGAGGGCCCATATATATATATATATATATATATATATATATATATATATATATATATATATATATATATATCCCTAACAGTGTTAATACCACTGGATTTTAATAATGATCTCTGTATTGTGTTCACGCATCATGCAAGACTACTTTGGAATTTCAAGAGCTTTTGGGTGGTTCATAATTTATTTGAATAATATTTAATTTACTATGCTCTTGTCACGTATGATTTAAGATTGTATACTACCTTCATGTACAAGGATTTATTATCACTTATTTTTCACTCAAACTTTATATAAACTTGACATAATTTATAAGTTATGGATATGTAAATGCTAATCATTGTAAGTATGGGTACGGTTCTAGGTTCAATGCATAGCAGAGTAACACTGACAGTTATCTGTTATATAGTTTGCTCTTTAGCGCTGTTTTAAACATATTTACTCCCCATATGCTGTTTTCTATGAGGAGATGTTCTATTCATCACGGACACGAGGACACAGGAAGTGTGCAGACGCAGAGCGATTTGCGCCCGCCCACTCAACATTCGATTTGCATAAATATGTGATTGCCATGCCGGGTAGCCAACCCCATGATTAAGTCCCAGTGACAAAACATGTTGGGGCGTGGTTACACGGCAATACTACACGTGTGTTAGAGAAAGGAGTGAAGGGTGACGGAGCGGGGATCAGTGGAGGGACGTGTGCTGGGGATGGGTAAGACGATCGTTAGCATCCATACTCCCTGGGTCCGCCGTGGCCGTTTTGTTGTGTTTTCATCACCATCGCTTGTTGTGCCATGATGTTTCCTAACTGCTGTGAAGTGATTTGCCTACTATTTTTATTTTGAATGTGAGTGTATTGGTGTCGTTTTAGTTTTGATTAAATTTTTAAACGATATTACACTATTGGAGCATTTTTTTCATTCTATATGTGGAATCCCTACCTCAAGGAGAGTGTCCGGTCTATATAGCAGTGGATATTTATGATCGCATGCTAACCCCCATGAGAATGGGTTGAGGCTCTATCCGGCCAAACACGAGAGTGGGAGGCCTTAATAGCTGGTGAGTTTGAACTCTAGAAGGGAGTGGAATCACGTCACGAAGGTGTGGTGGATGTTTTTGGATCACAGCTGAGTGGATTGGATACACCTTCACTTTTGGAATTTCTTCGCATGTCTTCACGATTTATGTGGACTGTTCATTTTGCTTTTTTGCTTTTTTGTTTTTAAGTAATTCATTCATTTATAATTGTTTTTTTCTCAGTCCAGTCTTCAATGCTTGTACTAATACACCAGTTTAATACAACTGTCACGGGGTGTATTATATTGAGTTTATTTGTTTCACAGTTCAGTCATACTGTTGGTTTACACTTTTTTATTTTTATATATTTTTTATGTTTCACCTGTGTTAGAGTGTCACGCTTTATTAAGGTGCTCATATATGGTTTTCACATGTTATAGTAATAGGGAGGTTTTTCTTGCCTGTGCACTTTAAACTCATCCTATATACATAGCTTTTTAATTCAGTGCACTTCCAGCTCACTTTACAGTATCAGGGTGTGCGGTAGTGCCTGTCTCACTCCCACAACAAGGGGGGATAGCGCCACTATTCATCTTCATATTTTAGGGGTGGATCCAGTTTACACATATTTTATATTTTAAGTGGCAGCTCCAATTGGGTCATCTATATTCAGTCAAGCGCAGAGGTGGTAGTGCAGGTTTGTGCGTTTTTTTTTACCTGTTTACCTACAGTTTATATTATTTGTTCATATAACCATCTGCAGCTATGGAAGTCATCAATTTCTTGTCAAGGAGACAAATTAACCCTGATAATATTTTTTCAAATAATCAAGAAATGACTGAGTGTGAGCAAGACACTGTAGGTCTATTAAAGAATTTAGATCATTTGCTTGAAAAACAGCTCAAAACATGAAGGGATGTGTTCACATTTGAACACTATCTCAAAGAAAAACTCATTTTTAGAAGTCTGAGGTGGGAGATTCCCCCTCAGGATGCACTCACAGACCCTTCTTTTATGAATGAGTGGTTGGAATTTTTTAATAAAGTAGGCATGGAACTTCAGGATCTTGTGCTAACTAGAAAACAGTACAAACTGGCTAAAATCAATGAACAGATCAATGATGTAGAAAGAAAACTAGAACCTATTAAAGATACTAACCTTATTTTAGAATTTAATAATGATATGAAGAAAAAACTGGAAAAATTAGATTGTGAGGTACAGAAGAAAAAAGTTAAGAAATATATCAGAGATTCTGCAGATTTTAAAAATAATAAAATGTATTTGTGGCAAAACTCCAATTTAGGGATGGAGCCCACTGAGTCCAATAAAGAGGGCATAGTCCCCAACTCCTCATCAGGGAATCAACAAGAGAGATCTCTGGGGGCTAAAGGTGGGAAGGGCAAAGCAGAGCAGAACACACCGGGATACACCCGTAGGGTGTCACAACCGCAACATGGGGGTGGCCATTACTATGGAGGGTATCAACAAGAGGAAGGTTACCACTCACCAAGGCCCTCAAATGGAGCCAGGGGTGGATATCGACAGCAATCCAACCAATACCCTCCACCGCGCCCAGTGCAACAACATAGAGTGAATCAGCCTGTAAATTATAACACCTACCATTACCCCCAATCGTATCAAGAGGGGTATCCCACTCCACCCGATAACTATCACCCAGATATGGGGAATCAGTTTCCCACTTATAACAATACGCACCTCTGATGGATTATGAACCTAATGGGTATTATAATAATCCAAAATCTGGCCCACCGCCTTTTTTAGGACATCGAGGGAGGGGGGGTGGGACTCCCAAAGGAAACACCCGCCCAGTCAACAACAGGGGTGGAGGGAGGAATGGAACAGATCATCACTTAAACAGAGAACCTATACCTTTCCCAAGAGAAGAAGGGGGTGTAGAGCATGGAGATGTAAACAACCCAAAAAAGAGAATGAGGGACGCCTGAAGGATGGAATTTTCAATCTAAGTAAGGCACAACTTGACCACAAAGAATTGAATATATTGGGTTTGGGGCTGAAATGTGCACCAAGGAAACCAATCAATAAATTTGAGGTGTATATAGACACCCATAAATTCATCCGCACTTTGAACATTAAAAAACATTTTTTGAGTCACCCAGTTGCCCCGAGAGGGGAAACTACTGTCAGTTCCACTAGAATAGATGCTGGTTTGAGGAACAAATCGTTATTCAATCCCCAAAACTCTAATAACCACTTTATTGAGGTTTTTAAAAATTTGGTCCTAAGTGATATAGAACGATTGAACCCAATCAAAAGGGTCAATCCAGACTATATCATAAATGGAATAAAATCACTAGAAGAGAGGAAGGATATTATTATCCGACCGGCAGATAAGGGGGGAGGTGTGGTTATTTTGGAGAAAACTTTCTATCATAACCAATTGTTGGAGATGTTGGGTGATCGAACTATTTATTGTAGACTACCGTCAGACCCTACAAATGAGTATAAAATTCAGTTGCGTGCTCTGGTGGAGTGAGGTTATGGCATCAATGCTTTGAGCCCTAAAGAAAGATGTTATCTGGTCCCCAGCTCATGTCGCATTCCCATAATTTATACTCTGCCCAAAATTCAAAAAGATACAAGGGTGCCACCGGCGCGCCCTATTGTGAATGGTATAGGGTCAGTTACAGCTAGATTGGGGGAATTTTTAGATAAGTTCCTACAACCTAGTGTGAAGGGTACTAAGGCATACCTTAAGGATACAACTGACCTACTACGATCTTTACAAGAGGTTAGGTTTGATCCAATCTGAGACTTATATCTGGTGACGGCCGATGTGGCCTCATTATACACCATTATTCAGCATGAGGATGCTGCACCAGCGTTGAACTGGGCGCTTAGTAAGAGAGATGACATCCCCCACATGCAGAAGGTTTTTGTGGGTCATGCTTTGGATTTCTGCATGACATACAATTATTTTTGGTACAATGGACACTTTTTTCACAGAAGGTTGGCGTGGCGATGGGAGCTAAATATGCTCCCAGCCTTGCCAACCTGTTTTTGGCAGTGTGGGAGGATAGACAAGTATTTAGTAATAAACCATCCCAGTTGCTATTTTACCACAGATTCATAGATGACCTCCTGTTTATTTGGGAGGGCTCAAGGGAATCTGCAATTGATTTTGTACAACGTCTGAATAACAACTCCAACAATATTCGATTAGACTATGTCATCAGTTAACTTCTTGGATGTAACCATAGTTAAAACTAACAATATTCTGAGCACAAAAGTTTACTTTAAGATGACAGACCGGAACAGTTATTTGTCCATCAGGAGTGGACATCATCCTGCTTGGATAAAAAACATACCAAAGGGACAAATGCTTAGAGTCTGACGTAACTGTTCGGATCTGAATACATACACTGCTCAAGCGAATATACTTAAGGAGAGATTTCTCCAAAAAGGTTATGAAAAAAACACTATAAACAGTATTATCCATGAAGTTGCAAATATCCCTAGGGAACAATGCTTGAAAGAGAAGGACATTGGGGTACCAACTAACCAACATCAGCTTGGGTTTATTTCAGATTTTCATCACCAGTATACGGATGTTGAAATGATTTTTAAGAAACACTGGCATATCCTGTGTAGAGATAGACATCTGGGGGAGGTTCTACCTAACCACCCTAAATTCATTTATAGATGGGCACCAAATTTTGGGCACAGGTTTGTCAGGAAAATTTTGGATCAACCAAACCATCAAACCATTAGAATTGATTTACGGGGATTCTATGCATGTAGGAAGTGCATTAGTTTCAAAACGGTACAGGTGATTAATAGAGGTATGACTCAAATTACTAATGTGGAGGATGAAACGTTTAGGATTAGAGAATTTATCACGTGTAACTCCTCCTTTGTAGTTTACTTTTTGTGGTGTCTGTGTGGATTATTCTATGTGGGATGCACCAAGAGACTATTAAAGGTGCGGATTGCTGAGCACCTAGCAAACATTAAAAAAGGTTTCCAATATCATAGTGTGTCTTTCCACTTTAAGGAGAAACACAACCAGGACCCTAGCCTATTACAATTTTGTGGTTTGGATGTGGTTCATGGAATGAACATTGAACTTGACTTGAACTGCTTCATTAGTAACTTCTAGCTATTCCTCACTATCACAAATTCATTAGCAGTATCACTTTAAGTGTATATGTTGGGGGGTCGTATAGATCAGGCTTACACCTCCAAGTTAGTGATTATTCTCATTGAGTGGAAGGCCCATATATATATATATATATATATATATATATATATATATATATATATATATATATATATATATATATATCCCTAACAGTGTTAATACCACTGGATTTTAATAATTATCACTGTATTGTGGTCACGCATCACGCAAGACTACTTTGGAATTTCAAGAGCTTTTGGGTGGTTCATAATTTATTTGAATAATATTTAATTTACTATGCTCTTGTCACGTATGATTTAAGATTGTATACTACCTTCATGTACAAGGATTTATTATCACTTATTTTTCACTCAAATTTTATATAAACTTGACATAATTTATAAGTTATGGATATGTAAATGCTAATCATTGTAAGTATGGGTATGGTTCTAGGTTCAATGCATAGCGGAGTTATCTGTTATATAGTTTGCTCTTTAGCGCTGTTTTAAACATGTTTACTCCCCATATGCTGTTTTCTATGAGGAGATGTTCTATTCATCACGGACACGGGGACACAGGAAGTGTGCAGATGCAGAGAGATTTGCGCCTGCCCACTCAACGTTCGATTTGCATAAATATGTGATTGCCATGCCGGGTAGCCAACCCCATGATTAAGTGACGAAACATGTCGGGGCGTGGCTACACGGCAATCATACACGTGTGTTAGAGGAAGGAGTGAAGGGTGACGAAGCGGGGATCAGTGGAGGGACGTGTGCTGCGGACGGGTAAGACGATCGTTAGCATCCATACTCCCTGGGTCCGCCGTGGCCGTTCTGTTGTGTTTTCATCACCATCGCTTGTTGTGCCATGATGTTTCCTAACTGCTGTGAAGTGATTTGCCTACTATTTTTATTTTGAATATGAGTGTATTGGTGTTGTTTTAGTTTTGATTAAATTTTTAAACGATATTACACTATTGGAGCATTTTTTTCATTCTATATGTGGAATCACTACCTCAAGGAGAGTGTCCGGTCTATATAGCAGTGGATATTTATGATCGCATGCTAACCCCCATGAGAGTGGGTTGAGGCTCTGTCCGGCCAAACACAAGAGTGGGTGGCCTTAATAGCTGGTGAGTTTGAACTTTAGAAGGGAGTGGAATCACGTCACAGAGGTGTGGTGGATGTTTTTGGATCACAGCTGAGTGGATTGGAGACACCTTCACTTTTGGAATTTCTTTGCATGTCTTCACGATTTATGTGGACTGTTCATTTTGCTTTTTTGATTTTTTTGTTTTTAAGCCATTCATTCATTTATAATTGTTTTTTTTCTCAGACCAGTCTTCAATGCTTGTACTAATACACCAGTTTAAAACAACTGTCACGGGGTGTATTATATTGAGTTTATTTGTTTCACAGTTCAGTCATACTGTTGGTTTACCCCTTTTTATTTTTATATATTTTTTATGTTTCACCTGTGTTAGAGTGTCACGCTTTATTAAGGTGCTCATATATGGTTTTCACATGTTATAGTAATAGGAGAGGTTTTTCTTGCTTGTGCACTTTAAACTCATCCTATATACATAGCTTTTTAATTCAGTGCACTTCCAGCTCACTTTACATCATCAGGGTGTGCGGTAGTGCCTGTCTCACTCCCACAAAAAGGGGGGATAGCGCCACTATTCATCTTCATATTTTAGGGGTGGATTCAGTTTATACATCCATATACTGATAAAACCTCCAGGACTCTGGGGCATTACCCTTCATATAAATCACACCACCACATTACCTCCCTCACACCCCTGCTTCTCCTAACCTCTGGTGACAAATCCCCAAACCCTGGGCATCCATCATTTGGCTTTGCCCAACGCTGCCATCTCCCTACACCCTCTGGCAGCAGACGCAACCCACAGAACTTAGTCTCTATTTCTCTTTCTCCCAAAACCAGCCTCCCCTTCTCCTGTGCCCTCTGGAACGCCCACTCTATCTGTAACAAACTCACTGCCCTCCACAACCTTTTTATCACAAATTCCTTTAACCACTTCAATACTGGGCACTCCCCTCCCCCCCCCCCTCCTGCCCAGCAGTGTTGCCAACCCCCCGAAGCGAAATTTACTGTCAGAACGCCAAAATTTACAATAGGCGCCAATTTTTTACTGACAAAAAAATCATGACATTTACTGGCGGATCCACATTCTTTACTGGCACTGCAAAAAGTACCTAAAATTACTGTTTTTAGTGCTAGACAGTGAAAATATCAATATTTGAACTATAAACACATAGCTAGTGCTAGTAGCAATGTGTTTAAGTTACACAAAAGAAAATATTATTTCTCAATAAAACATATTTCTCAATTTACATGAAGGTGAGGTTACTATAACCTGGCCAGCAGAGAGTTCCCCCTTACATCAGAGTGTGCAGGATTTTGACCAGAGACCACCTTCCGCAGAGTGAATACACTAAGGTAAGGGGGGTTACTAATATAGGGGGGAACCTTTATATCAGTGCCCCCTTACATTATTGTATTCACTCCACTATTACATTGGTGACCACCCCAGACTGGCGGCGCTGTCACTGACCTCAGGTGCACCTTGCAGGGCTCAGTCAGATGGCTCCAGCTTGGCGGCTATTCAATAGTCTCCTCTCCACAGTCCACACATGTCTGTCTCTTCCCGTAACCCCCATCCCGGCGGCGCTCCCACTGTTGACTCCTTTCTAGGATCCCCTCAGAGACTGCAGACATGATAAAAGACAAGAGATGGTCAGAGGCTGCGAACATGATACATGATACAGGAGGACAGAGGCTGTGAACATGATACAGGAGGTGGACAGAGACTGCGGACATACTACAGGAGGTGGACAGAGGCTGCGGACATACTACAGGAGGTGGACAGAGGCTGCGGACATGATACAGGAGGTGCACAGAGGCTGCAGACATACTACAGGAGGTGGACAGAGGCTGCAGACATACTACAGGAGGTGGACAGAGACTGCAAACATGATACAGGAGGTGGACAGAGGCTGCGGACATACTACAGGAGGTGGACAGAGGCTGCGGGCATACTACAGGAGGTGGACAGAGACTGCAAACATGATAAAGGAGGTGGACAGAGGCTGCGGACATACTACAGGAGGTGGACAGAGGCTGCGGGCATACTACAGGAGGTGGACAGAGGCTGCGGACATACTACAGGAGGTGGAAAGGGACTGCGGACATACTACAGGAGGTGGAAAGAGACGGCGGACATACTACAGGAGGTGGAAAGAGACTGCGGGCATACTACAGGAGGTGGACAGAGGCTGCGGACATACTACAGGAGGTGGACAGAGGCTGCGGACATACTACAGGAGGTGGACAGAGGCTGTGGACATACTACAGGAAGTGGAAAGAGACTGCGGACATACTACAGGAAGTGGAAAGAGACTGCGAGCATACTACAGGAGGTGGAAAGAGACTGAGGGCATACTACAGGAGGTGGAAAGAGACTGCGGGCATGCTACAAGAGGTGGACAGAGGCTGCGGACATACTACAGGAGGTGGAAAGAGACTGCGGGCATACTACAGAAGGTGGAAAGAGACTGCAGGCATACTACAGGAGGTGGAAAGAGACTGCGGGCATACTACAGGAGGTGGAAAGGGACTGCGGGCATACTACAGGAGGTGAACAGAGGCTGCAGACATCCTCACAGTAGCCTCCTCCTCTGCCCACCATCATATTACTTCTCTACATCATCAGTGTGCTGTGTCCTCCTCCTGTACCCCTTTCACCTCTTCACAGGTCAGGGCAGCACTGTCTGCAGCACTGATGGGCACTGATAGGCAGCACTGGGCACTGATAGATGGCACTGGTAGGTGGCACTGGTGGGCACTTTTGGGCACTGATAGGCAGCACTGATAAGAACTGATGGGCGGCACAGATAGCTGTCACTGTTAGGCAGCAATAATCAGGAAGCAGTGGCAGGCATCACTGATGAGCACTGAGTGCCATCCCTATTGGGCATTGATTGGCATACCTGGTGGTCTTGGGTGTGCATCCCTGGTGGTCCTGGGTGGGCATCCTCGATGGGTCTGCACTGATAATCGATGCGCTGATTATCAGCGCAGACCCCCCCTGTCATGAGAGCAGCCAATCGTCTCAACTCTACTCGAGCCTGTCAGTGCGAGTGGAGGAAAAGCCGATAAATGGCTCTCCCTTTTTACACTGTGATCAGCTGTGATTAAATACAGCTGATCACGTGGTAAAGAGCCTACGTCAGAGGCTCTTTACCAAGGTCAGAGATGCGGTTTGTCAGACTGACACACCACACCTCCAATCGACACGTTGCTGGACGTCATATGACGCCCAGTCAGGATAACTAAACCACTTTCCGGCCGTCATTCTGCATACGGTGGGCGGGAAGTGGTTAACCTACTTTCCATTAACCTGTGGTTAACCTACTAACCATTACCGAAACCTGGCTTCCTGACTCCTATACTACTTCTCCTGCTTCCTTCTCCCATGGTGGCCTGCTCTGGACTCACTCCCTCAGACCAAGTGGATAGAAGGGAGGTGTCACGTACCTTTCTGAGGCCAAGATACTGAGAGAGGCTCCCCTTGCGGCTGAGCCCAGTATACCCCTGAAGGTGGTACAGAGGGTATAATGCTAAAAGGAGCATGGGTTGCCAGCAGGATGTGTAGGGCTTGAGCAGATGACCACTTGTGGACAACTTGAGGAGGTGCTGGAGTAAGTCCTTAAAAAGTGGGGACCGGATACAGAGCGTAGGGTATCCAGAGAAGTCAGTAAAGGCCTGGCTGAGGATTCAACACTGGTGATCATAAACAGGTAGGTAGACTGGTGTAGGGAACAGCAAAGTATCTGAGGCAGGCCGGGGTCATACACAGGTAACAGATAGAAGCAAAGTTCTTTTAACAAGCCAGGGTCATACACAGGCAAGCAGGCAGGTTATGCAGAAGAGTAGTCCTTAGGATAAGCCGGGGTCATTCACAGGTAAGCAGGCAGGTTAGGCAGAAGAGTAGTCCTTAGGATAAGCCGGGGTCATTCACAGGTAAGCAGGCAGGTTAGGCAGAAGAGTAGTTCTTAGGATAAGCCGGGGTCATTCACAGGTAAGCAGGCAGGTTAGGCAGAAGAGTAGTCCTTAGGATAAGCCGGGGTCATTCACAGGTAAGCAGGCAGGTTAGGCAGAAGAGTAGTTCTTAGGATAAGCCGGGGTCATTCACAGGTAAGCAGGCAGGTTAGGCAGAAGAGTAGTTCTTAGGATAAGTCGGGGTCATTCACAGGTAAGCAGGCAGGTTAGGCAGAAGAGTAGTCCTTAGGATAAGTCAGGGTCAGAGCCAGGAGAAGATCAGGGTAAGTCAAGGAATAATCCGGGTCACAGCAAGACAACAGGAAACAGGTGCAGGTTCAGGAACCCAGGGAGAGCTGAAGACAATCCAGCAAAGGGAGAGAGTCCTGGGCAGCTTTTTATAGGCCATCAGGGAATTGCATCTGTCACGCTATGTGCGTGCCACCGCGCCCACGCTGTCCCTTTTCGTTGTGCACCTGCATGCGCCAAAACGCCATTCTACAGTGGGAACACGTCGACAATGTCTGCCACGGGCATCATTGTTATTTTCCTGACAGGAGGTGGAGTGGGAATCCTTCTAGCCCCATGCAGAACCTATCAGGTACTTCACCCACCTCCCTCTCTGACACTCTCCTCTTTGGAAGTTAGTTGATGAGGGTAAACGTCCCTGCCTCACATTTTTGTCCCGTTTTTGTTTGTTAACAAAAACAGATTCGATTTTCTTCATAGTTTTTGTCAGTGGACGAAAATGTGC
This sequence comes from Aquarana catesbeiana, assembly GCA_037953035.1. NCBI lineage: Eukaryota > Metazoa > Chordata > Amphibia > Anura > Ranidae > Aquarana > Aquarana catesbeiana. Next base: position 46,370 of record JBBHAA010002455.1, read on the forward strand.
TGTACTTTTCGTTTAGTTTTCGTCACTGTAAAAATGCCGCTGATGAAAACTTTGACGAACATGTTTTCGTTGACTAAATTAACACTGGTGTACAACCAGCTACCCTATACATCATGGATCAAAATTTAGCCAGCCCCTGCTGAACTGGCCAAATCGATCCATGTATGGCCAGCTTTATTCTCTAAAATGTTAACCGGGTTATAAAGTGTTTTTTTTATTCACTATCACTCATGAATATCCTATTCTTTCAAACACTTTAAAAAAAGAATATCCTCTGTCCTGTTCATGAATTGATTGCCTACAGTTTTGCAAGGTAACTACTATGTTTTAAATGAAGTAGGTAATTAGAGAATGGCCGAAATGACCTTGTCAAAATGATAAGACCTGACAGGACATGAGGAAGAGACTGTGCAGAACATCAGAAGACATATTATTTATTAAACTGAGAACAATAAAGTGGTGAAAAGCATACAGGCTGGTATCAGCATAGCATTTTGGTGGATGCATTGCAAGCTCCAACACAATCTCTCGACACAGTATTTTAAGGGGGCACTATAAATGCCATTATGTCTTCTAACTCTCAGCATAGCCTGTACACATATTATATATTTTGGGAATCGGGGACTACAAGTCCTAACAATACCTGTACACACTGTATATTATGTAAGTGTAGGACTAGAAGTCCTAGCACAATATGTTCACATCACATATTGTGCACTGCACATGTACTGCATACAGTATTATGCAATTAAAGGGTTAGAAGTCATAACACAATATGCATACTGCATGTGTGTATTGTACTGTATATACTACCTGTGTGCATGCCATTCACTGCCCCATTCTCCAAACTACAACCACACACACTCTTTGTTGGACTGACAGCTAGGGAGCCTTCTCCCCTCCTTCATCCCCACTAGCCTAATACTATTTTACAATTTAAAGTAGAAGTCCAGTCAAATAAGGCTCGTTTTTTTCCCTATAAAGGTAACAAACATTATACTTACCTGTTCTGTTGCAGTGGATTTGCACAGAGCAGCCTGGATCCTCCTCTTCTCGAGTCCCTCTTCTGTAATCCTGGCCCCTTCCTTCTATTCAGTGCCCCCACAACAAGCAGCTTGCTATGGGGGCACCTGAGCCACAGCTCCCTATGTCCATTCAGACACAGAGCCCCGGCCTGGCCCTGCCCCCTCTCTCCCCCGATTGGCTTGCTGACTTTGATCGAATGCATTGGGATCCAGTGGCGCCGCTGCTGTGTCTCAGCCAATCAGGAAGGAGAATCTCGGACGGCTGAGACACACATGGACATTGCTGGACAGAGAGGGACCTCAGGAAAGTGTTAGGGGGGCTGAGGGGGGCTGCTGCACACAGAAGGCTTTTTACAACCCCTTTAAACCCACTTCCACCCCCATTTTAAGCCCTATACTAACTACCCTGTAAAAGAAAAATGTCTATACTTACCTATTTTGAGGGCACTCCGGTCCAGCCACATGAGACCAGCTTCAATGAAGGGAAGAGATCAACAATAACAGTTGCAATGCCATCACCCATAGGCTTACTATTGGGCATCTGTTGTCCGCTTTCTCTCCAGTACACTAAAACCAGCGCTGGGAGACGATCGTGCACAAACCCCCGCAACACAAATCCTTTTACCCCCCCCCAATCGCCCCTGCCAGCACAACTTTCTCCAAATTCCACCTCATAGCACAAATCCTTCCCTCATCTCCCTTGTAGCACAAATCCCACCCTCCATCTACTCTCCTAGCATAAATTCTCTCAACGCTAAATCTCCTCTCTTAGGGCTCAATCAGCCCTTAAGCTTTAAGGGCTTTAAGCTTTTAGCCTAGTGCACATAGGCAAAATGTTGGGTGGCATCGGCCGGTTTCTATTGACCTTTGGGCCATGTGTACAGTTTTGCCGGCTTCTGTCGAAGGGACATGACCAAAAAAGACCTGCTGGTCAACTCCCGATCAGCGCTCTCAGCCAACGACTGAGAGCGCTAACCGGAGTGTTCTGGTGGGGGGCCCTCCCCCTGTCAGGACACAATAGAACTGCAGGGAAAATCGCTGTGCTAACATCAGATTGTTAGTACAGCAGCTTCGACCTGAGCTGTCAGTTTTTTCATTCAACCCGCTGGGTTGAACAAAAAAAAAAACTAGTAGTGTTTACGAGGCTTAAGGAGTGGAGTTGGCCTGTGGATAGATGCTGAAGCATTGTTTGACCTTCCAAACTGGTGGTCAAAACTAAAAGAAAAGTTCAATTTTTGTAAAAAAATAATAAATGCAAATATTTTTGTGCATTTTTTTTTTTTTACATTGCAGCCTTTAAATCATTACACCTGTGATTAGTAGATTGCGGGTGCACTTTGTGGATCCTGCAGACAGTCGGTAAGCTGTCTGCCTGTACCTCTGTGTAGTGTGTGTAGTGTGCTAGAAGGCTAGTGTATGTTTTTTTTTGGTAGAGTAGGTAAATTTCTAGGCTTGGCTAGCAGTCAAGCCTGTGTGTGTTTTGATCTGGGTTGGATGTGACTCAGACTAGAGCTGGGTGACTCAGAGACAGCTTCACCAAGACTGAACAAGGTCTGCAAGGCTGAAACGCGTTTACATCTGCTGTCTGTGTCTTTTATGGAGAATCAACACATCTTGAAGATTTTAAAGAGCAAGCAAGGAGTTGCGGACCATCTTTTCTCATGATTGCTACTGCCGCTATGCGACTGCCTTTCCACACTCAAGTAGCTCTAAACAATCTTCTAATCATATTGGGTAGTAGCACCCTACATCTGCTTTAATTTATGAGCATCACCAAGATCTCCCATTTCTTTCTAGAATGTTCTGGTGTTTTCTGGAAAGAAAGGAGGAAAGGGCAGGTAGGGCTGTCTGAGGTGTTCTGGGGAGCCCTGACCAATCCCCAACCTAGATTTGCAGGGGACAGGCCTCCTTAAATACCCATGGTCAGCCCAGCTGGGGAAGGAGTTGTTCAGGTGGAAGCTGGAGATGGAATGCTAGGCTGCCGAGGCCTTTGTGGGAGCTCCCCAGTCTGGGGGGGTGACCTTGGGCATGGGGCTCGGGTGCGGACAGGACGCTTCTCACGACACACAGAGGCCCCAATAGATTGGGGTTCCCCCAGATTGCAAGTCGAGTTTGGGTCCCTGGAGAAGTTAGTGGAGTGGTCATCTCACAGCAGCAGCTCGGAGGAGGAATGGGAGACAGAAGGTTCCAAGGTCCTGGAGGTCCAGTCGGAGGGAGGAGATCTTCCTATGGGAACTGAAGAAGCTGCAGGAACCCCTATCAGCAGCAGACAACTTTTCTACAACAGACCCTCCACCACCTGGACCAGAGCAGCTGACACCTTACACCTGGGGGCTCACCCTGGGAGTGCTTGGCTTCCTCTCTCTCTCCCCGTGTAGCCACAACTCCTGGTTAGAAAACAGTGGACCTGTGGGTTGTTTCATCCTGGCCTCTCCTTTTTGTACATACTTGGAAGACATTTGATTTTAATAATCTGCTTGCCATACTATTATATCAAGGTGTATGTAACCAAGTGTAGCTCTAAAGAATGAGAAAGAGAATATTGCTATACCACATATAATAGCAAAATGAATTGTGAAAAGATAGTGTTTTGTATACTTTGTGAACATTCATACATATAGAACACTTATGTTATAAAGCCTTAGGGTCACCAAAAGTGATAACAGGATGTAAAAATGGCAATAAAGTCCAAAACTGAATGTGCAGGTACGATGAACATAAATTTTGCAATGGTGATAAATTCCAAAACATATACTCGTGAGAGATTTCTGTATGTAATCCAACATGTGCTGACAAACACTTGTGCGAAACCGCCACCTAGGTTGACTGGAGGCTTACCAGAAAGTTGGGACCCACCTAGCATACACTATATGGGTCAAACAGGCTTGGATTGCTCACTGGCAATGAAGGTAGGGAACCAAGGGCTGGTGAATGGTGAAGTTGTAACATTGCTATCCCAAAGAGGTCTTCTTCATATGGAAGCTCAGACACCAACGGACATTACCCACATGTAATGAAGAAGGGCTCATAGCTTAATTCCGTAAACCATAAAAAATTTATTAAAAGGAAAAACACTTACATTTCAGAATAAAAAGCGCTTGCAAGTAAAATGGCGGCAGTGGAGTCCTCCCGATGCGTTTCGTCATACAAGACTTTGTCGAAGTCTTGTATGACGAAACGCGTCGGGAGGACTCCACTGCCGCCATTTTACTTGCAAGCACTTTTTATTCTGAAATGTAAGTGTTTTTCCTTTTAATAAATTTTTTATGGTTTACGGAATTACGCTATGAGCCCCTTCTTCATTACATGTGGGTAATGTCCATTGGTGTCTGAGCTTCCATATAAAGAAGACCTCTTTGGGATAGCAATGTTACAACTTCACCATTCACCAGCCCTTGGTTCCCTACCTTCATTGCCAGTGAGCAATCCAAGCCTGTTTGACCCATATAGCGTATGCTAGGTGTGTCCCAACTTTCTGGTAAGCCTCCAGTCAACCTAGGTGGCGGTTTCGCACAAGTGTTTGTCAGCACATGTTGGATTACATACAGAAATCTCTCACGAGTATATGTTTTGGAATTTATCACCATTGCAAAATTTATGTTCATCGTACCTGCACATTCAGTTTTGGACTTTATTGCCATTTTTACATCCTGTTATCACTTTTGGTGACCCTAAGGCTTTATAACATAAGTGTTCTATATGTATGAATGTTCACAAAGTATACAAAACACTATCTTTTCACAATTCATTTTGCTATTATATGTGGTATAGCAATATTCTCTTTCTCATTCTTTAGCGCTACACTTGGTTACATATGATTTATTACAAATTTTCTATTTGTTGTGTTAGCTGCTTACATCTATGACTTTTTTGGAGTAAGCGCATGGTTTATAGGTTTTTTATTATATCAAGGTGGAATTTGGCCACAACTCTCACAACTATATTCTCTGTGCTTCTCCTGAGGAAGCGAGGTTTTGAACTCGCGAAACGCATTCAGAATACCAGCACAGATTTTCCAGGCTGATGGCAAAAATCAATACAGGCCATTTAGGTTCTATGCAAAAGTTTCAGTAATTGAACTGTACAGTATTTAGAATGTATTTTTATCTTTGCTATACATGTATGACTTGCTGTTTTTAAATGAATGTAAATTCATTTTTGTATATTTTACCTGTATTTGAGGTGTGACTCAAAAGGTCCTTTGGGCTTTAAATAAGTTGTTGTTCAATACTTTTTGGGGCTGAGACACTACTTCTCATACCCATCTCATACCAGCCTCCTCTTTTTGTTGCCCACACTATAGAAGATTCTCCTATATGGATACTTCAATGTGAACATAATAATTCTCTGTTTTCTCACCATTCATGAGCTTATCCTAGTAGGGCCATCATATATGTTGTTCTGTGCTCCCCCTTATTCCATATATGATCATAGATAGCATATCATCTGGGAGGTACTATTGAGGATTGCTATTTCTGTGGTGCCCTATTGGGCCTCCCCCTGTTGGTCTGGTGCCCGCCCAGGGATCATGCTCATCTGGTGCTAGGTTAAGTGGCGGCCTGTCCATAAGGGGTGCAAAGGCGCCGCCCCCCTATCCATGTGTCCGGCCCCCTAATCTACATGCTGGGCGGTGCCGGATGCATAGATTTCTATGGTGGGGGGGTTTGAAGCACGTGATTAGAGCCAGAAGCTCTAATAGGCTTCATAAAAGGGTGGGATTGGGGTGCAGAGCACTGCAGAAACAGTGAGCTGGTCAGGATTAGTGGAGGACAGTAAACAGTCAACGGGTCTGCAAAACTTCTAGCTTGAATCAGCAGTAATTCCTTCACAAAAACATCAAACTATACAGCACACACAGAGCTCTGGCTAAATAGCTGAGCTGAAATAGTTAACAACCAACCATGTGTGACCCTGTCACTGGACACAGAATACCTGAGGGCTGCAGAGTGTTCCAGAGATCTTATCAGTGTGATTAAGCAGTGTGCAGCTATAAAGAAAAAGAAAGAGTACAGAGTGAGGGGGAGGCTGATCAGTAACCTTGCACTGCCTGAAGGTATACATTTCTGGAATTCACTGGCCGGCCAGCATCAAATGTGACTGTGCAGTGCAGCGCTCCCCACGATCTTGTTTCCATTCAGCCAGAGATATGTGCTCAGTGCTGCAGGATTCATTTTACTGTTGTCATACCTTCTGCTATGTCCTCGGGCTTCAGGTACTGTGTATATCCCTCCCGGTGCCCCCATTCAACACCTGCGTACAGTCAAATGTGGCGGGCTGGAGAGAGGGAGGGATACACTCTGTCTGCTGCATGAAATAGCCACTTGCTCCTCCAGCCCTCCGCTGCTAGACATTTCCTCAGCCAGGCACATGCCTCTCGTTCACAGCAAAGCCACTGCCGCCGCTTCTCTCCCGGCTGTTCTTTTTAAAACAAAAAAAAAGCTCCAAAGCTCCTAGCAGCTGACAGCGGCCCCCTGAGTGACAGGCTCAGCTGGGAGATTGCCTGGCGCTCATGGGTGTCCAGGAGCCCGCAGTCAAATGCAGGAGACTGCCGTGATGCCGAGAAGGAAACCCAGGGGAAGCCGGTCACCCGTAGAGGGAAGCGCTGCCTGAAGTAAGTGTTGCGGGTGATTGACTGACTGACCACGACTGGGGGGTGGGGGCTGACACTGGCTGTGCACTGTTTGCGGCCCCCCAAGAAAATATACCACCTGCCACCACTGACTAGGTTGCTAAGTGGATCACTGTAGTGTGTGTGTTCATGCGTCCTGATGAAGCTATATCTTGGCGAAGCGCATTGACACACGAAGACTCTGTATATCATTGAAATTATTAAGCAAGTTTTTATACAAGACTCCATGTTTTGGCCTATATAGTTTGACCTTTCCCTAGTTTTTGGTTCAGCTTCTAACTTCAGCTTGTTCTATTACGTTTTGGAAGTAGGGATGAGCCCACGGTCCCAGTTGAACGTGAGTTCGACTCGAACATCGGGTGTTCATTTGTCCTAAAACTAACTGAACATATGGGGCGTTCGTGGAAAATTGCAGGTGGCCGTGGAGCATGCTTTGTCCTTTTTTCCTGCTGCTGGCCATTTTATTGAGCCACAACATGCAGAAGAGTTGGTGGAGTGGATAACGAAGCCGTCCTCATCCTCCTCATCCTCTGTCACCCAGGCTCAGAGTAGTTTGCCTTCCAACGCAGCTGCCAAATTAGCCTATTCCACCGGCTCCTTGTCCACAGTCACTCCTTCCGTAGCCCCACCATCATGCACGGAGGAGTCCTCAAAATTATTCGACCACAATGTTGGTTATATGCTGCTGGAGGATGCGCAGGACAAGAAACTGGTAGTCATGTTTCAAAGCAGGACCCGTTCCTGCGCCCAACAAGAATATCTGTGAGGGGTTACAGTGTTGTGGCACCACCACCACCCAAGGCCCAAATGTTCTGCCCCTTTTAACAGGGGCATGTAATTACAACTTTTGATACAATATTTCACAGCAGGGCCGTTCCAACGCCCAACACGAGTATCTGTGAGGGGTTACAGTGTTGTGGCACCACCACCACCCAAGGTCCAATTTTTCCATTAATGGCCGGAGACTGGTCAAGCCTCAGACCAATAAGATTGAGGCAATTCATAAATGGCCCCAACCAGTAAACAAAAAACAAGTTTTGGGCCTTCCTGGGCATTATGGGGTATTACAGACGTTTTATACCCGACTTTGCCAACATCGCCTCCCCTCTGACCGATCTGACGAAGGGTAGAGGGTCGGTCATGGTTAAATGGTATCGTGAAGCCGAGGAGGCATTTATTTGTGTACTACCAGTGCTGCTGACCCCCGACATAACAAGGGGCTTTGTGGTACAGACAGACACCTCTGAGGTGGGCCTAGGTGCTTTACTAGCACAGAACAGAGATGGTGAGGAGCACCCGGTTGTATACCTGAGCCGAAAACTGAACAGGCATTAAAAAACTACGCCATTGTCGAGGAGTGTCTCGCTATTAAATGGACCTTAGACTCCCTGAAGTATTACTTGTTGGGGAGGTCATTTAAGCTGGTCACCGACCATGCTCCCCTAAAGTGGATGTGTGACAACAGGGAGAAAAATGGCCGCATGACAAGATGGTTCCTGGCTTTACAGCCCTTTAAGTTTACAGTAGAGCATAGGCTGGACAAGCTCCAAAACAATGCAGATGCCCTCTCCCGCATGCACTGTATGCTTGGGACAATTGCTCAGCTGCAGGGGCTTGAGCAGAGGGGGGTATATGTGACGGTATGTGAGGGGAGGTAATGGACAATCGATATATTTCACCTCACATGCATTCTGTTGTAAGAGACTGAAGCGGAATCCGGCCCGGGTTTTTCCAGCCTCTGTGGCAGGCTTGGTTCTGGTCCAGATGTTGTGGTTCACTTGAGTCCACGCTCAGGTAAGCAGGAAGAGAGCACAGGATTGCTCTGGCCTTAGACTCAGAAGGGAATCTGAGAGAGAGAGAGAGAGAGCTCTGTTTGGATTTTAAAAAAGAAGGTTTGCTTTACCACGTTTTGTCGGTGGCAGGGACCAGCCAGCCCCACACCGTATAGAGAGGAGACAACTGTATAGTTTAGCGCCAGACGGCAAGGACTTGATTTACTGTTTTTGTGTTTGTTTTCATGACTTTGCAAACCTCTGGTAAATAGGCCTGGCATCCCGCCAGATTTTAAAGAAATTGCCTGCAAGCTGACCTTGTTTTCTACAATCCCCACGAGCAGGGCCGAAACTAGGGGGGCAGGGGGAAACCCGCCCCGGTGACGTATCTAGGGGTGCCCCGCCATGGGTTCCGTCACCCAGACCCGCACTGGGGAACACTGATCTAAGGGTGTGTCAGAATACATAAATCAGACTGAGACAGAAGTACAGTTAAATCACACTTGTTTAATAATAATAATAATAAAAAGGTAAACAGAGTAAACGTAGTCAAAACATAGCCGGAGTTCAGGAACCAGAACGGATAGTCAGACAAGCCAAAACGTCAGGGAGCCAGAGATGATCATAGTAGAAGAGCAAGCAGCATAGGATGCATTAAGGTGAAAAAGTACGAGGGTTTACAACCCCTTTAAGTAGGCAGGACTGACGAGCAGGATATCATCAACAGATGAGTAACAGTGGAGGGATAGGAGCTGGCAATTAGCCGAAAGCTGAGCGGCCAGCTTTGAGAAGGAAGGGCTGAGCCCAGCCCTGACAGTACCCCCTCCTCCGAGGATGAGACCCAAGGGCATTCCTCTGGACCGTACCCTTTCCAATGCACCAGGTACTGTATGCGCCCACGGAACCTCTGGGTGTCAGCAATGGACTGTACTTCATACTCCTCATGGTTCTCAACCTGTACAGGGTGAGGACGAGGCACCGAGGTGATAAAGCGGTTGCAGACCAAAGGTTTTAAAAAGGAGACATGAAATACATTTGAGATACGCATATTAGAAGGAAGATCTAATGCCGCGTACACACGATCGGACTTTCCGCCAACAAAACCGTGGATTTTTTTCTGAAGGATGTTGGCTCAAACTTGTTTCGCATACACACGGTCACACAAATGTTGGCCAAAAATTCAGAACGTGAGAATGTGGTGACGTACAAGACGTACGACGAGCCGAGGAAAAGGAAGTTCAATAGCCAGTGCGGCTCCTTCTGCTTGATTCAGAGCATGCGTGAACTTTCGTGCGACAGACTTGTGTCACACGATCGGACTTTCCAAAAACAAGTTGACTGATTGGCTCGTTCTGCGGCCCCATTAGACTGCGGGTGATACGCAGAGAAGAAAGCAAGCTGAATGCCCAACTGTGCACAAAAGGCTCGCCAGAACCGGGACACAAACTGACTACCCCTGTCCGAGACAATCACCTTGAGTAGCCCATGTAAGCGAAAGATCTCCCGAGCAAAAATGGAAGCCAGTTCCTTAGAAGTGGGCAACTTCTTAAGTGGAATACAATGGGACATTTTCGAGAACCGGTCAACCACTATAAGGATAACTGTGTTGCCCTGGGAGTTGGGTAACTCCACAATGAAATCCATAGATAGGTGGGTCCAGGGCCTCTCTCTATTGGGTATGGGTTGTAGGAGGACCACTGGAAGGTGTCGCAGAGTCTAATGCCCCATACACACGATCGGAAATTCGGCCAGCAAAAGACTGATGAGAGCTTTTGGTCGGAAAATGCAACCGTGTGTATGCTCCATCGGACTTTTGCTGGCGGAATTCCAGCCAGCAAAAGATTGAGAGCATGTTCTTACTGTTTCTGTCGGAAAAAGTTACGATCGTCTGTACCAATTCTGACACGCGCATGCTCGGAACCATTTAACTTAATTTTCTCGGCTCGTCGTAGTGTTGTACGTCACTGTGTTCTTGACGATCGAATGTTCAGCGAACTTTCGTGTGACCGTGTGTATGCAAGCCAAGCTTGAGCGGAATTCTGTCGGAAAAACCATCCAAGATTTTTCCGACGGAAATTCCGCTCTTGTGTACGCAGCATTACTCTGAGCACACATGGAACAGGCAGTTACGAAGGCGGTTACATCAGCACATAGAAAAGGCCACCAGAATTGTTGGGAAATGGCCCAAAGAGTTGATTCTTCCCAGGGTGGCCAAATTTGTTTGAGCACTTCAACCAAATCCTGGTTGTTTGTCCTTGATCTGGCTGACCAATACTATTTTGAATTTTCTTGCTGCCTAAGTAAATTGAAGAAAATATTAATACTTGAACTGTGTCAGTGTGTCATTACTGTGGTATTCCATTAATCACATGCCAGGTGTGCCAGAGGGGCTGAGGCCATTCCTGGGGTTGAGAGGCAGAGTAACGGACTGAACAAACTTAAGCAGCTCCTTTGGGGGTATCGCTACATACATTTAGATATATACATATAATTAGATATACATAGCTCCCAACTGTCCCTGATTTCGAGGGACTGTCCCTGATTTGGAGCAATGCCCCTCTGTCCCTCATTCCTCCTTATTTGTCCCTCATTTTGGTCTGATCTATATAGATGTATTTATACACTTTTTATCTATCAAAAGCTGTTTTCCAGTACTTAAGCTTTCATCTGATTTCTAAATTGCTGCATTTGCAAATTCCAAAAGCCAATATAAAGGAATAGTAGTGGTAAAAAAAGCACCTGTGGGTTTAACCAATCTTGTTTTTTTGTACAATTCTCCTTTAACCGCTTGCTGACCAGTGCACAACGATATACGTCAGCACAATGGCATGGCTGCGCAAATGGGGGTATCTGTACGTCCCCTTTAAGACGGCATTGTGGGCGCGCGCGCGCCGCAGGTGGGGCGTGGGCCCGTTGTCACCGGTGTCCCGCGATCGTGTCACAGAGCGGCAGAACAGGGAGATGCCTATGTAAACAAGGCATTTACCTGTTCTGCTTAGTGACATGACAGGAATCTACTGCTCCCTGTCATCGGGAGCAGTGATCGCTGTCATGTCAGTGGTAGCCCATCCTCCCCACAGATAGAATCACTCCCTAGGACACACGTAACCCCTTGATCGCCCCTCTAGTGTTTAACCCCTTCTCTGCCAATGTAATTTATACAGTAATCAGTGCATTTTTATAGCACTGATCGCTGTATAAATGACAATGGTCCCAAAATAGTGATAAAAGTGTCAGATGTATCCGCCATAATGTCGCAGTCATGATAAAAATCACAGATCGCTGCCATTACTAATAAAAAATAATAAAAATAATAAAAATGCCATAAATCTATCCCCTATTTTGTAGACACTATTACTTTTGCGCAAACCAATCAATATACGCTTATTGTGATTTTTTTTTACCAAAAATATGTAGAAGAATACATATCTGCCTAACCTGAGAAAGAAATTCGTTTTTTTATATATTTTTGGGGGATATTTATTATAGCAAAAAGTAAAAAATATTGCTTTTTTTCAAATTTGTCGCTCTTTATTTGTTTATAGCGCAAAAAATAAAAAACACAGAGGTGATCAAATACCACCAAAAGAAAACTCTATTAGTGGGAAAAAAAGGACGTCAATTTTGTTTGGGTGCAACATCGCACGCCTGTGCAATTGTCAGTTAAAGTGACGCAGTGCCGTATCGCAAAAAGTGCTCTGGTCAGGAAGGGGGTAAATTCTGGTGGTTAAGGGGGTGTGGCAAGGGGTGTGTCCTATGCCTGCATACTTTTGCTGATAGGTGTCCCTCATTCCCATATCAAAAAGTTGGGATGTATGGATATATACTTGCACACCCAAACACATACATACGCACACTAAGTTTCATACATACATTCAAATACATACACTCACGCACACAACATTCTATCAGATAAAAACATACATAAGTAGCCTGGTTACCAGTGGGGGATCTATTGTCGCTGGTGGGGTTCTATTTTTGTGGGGGTCTATTGTTGCTGGGTAGGTCTATTGTTGTTGGCTAGGGGTCCTATGTTGCTGGGGGGTCAATTGTTGCTGGGAGGGATCTACTGTTGCTGGCTGCTGGAGGGTCTATTTAAGCTGGCTGCTGGAAGATCTGTTGTTGCAGGGATGGTATTTTGTTGTGGGGGGTCCATTGTTGTTGGGGGGGGAGGTCTGTTGTTGTGTGTTGTTGTGTGGGGGAACTGTTGTCGCTGTGGTGGGGTCTGTTGTTGCTAGGGGGGGTCTATTGTTGCTGGGGTGGGGTCTACCAAATTCCATACAAATTACTTAGTAGCACAAAATTATACTTGGTTCTGTATTCTCTAAAAGGGGCACTACTGGGTGGTGGGTAGGGGGTGGGGCCAAGAGACAGTGCTCAGAGGCGGGTAGGGGGCAGACTCAGAAGGGAGGAGTTCCTGCACATATTCTCTGAGGAAAAAAAGCCCTGTCTGTATCCCTCTACAGACAGAAACAAGTACCCTGTCAGTATTGCTGTTTGCATCCAGGCAATTGCAAATATTTGAAGACAGGTGAAACTCTGGTACTTGTCAGGGATTCTGACTATGCTTTAATGTGGGTGCTGGAAGAATTTTTGGGGGTGCTTCAGCATACCCAAGCAACCCCCAGCGAAACCCCTACATCAGTAGGCTGGTTCTGACATGAGGAACCACCATTCCTCTACCAAGATGGCCGTCTTTACACAGAGACATAGTGCAGAGCAAGGCATAGTAAGTCAGTAATAGGGAAAAGATCAGCTGCAGAAAGACCAGAGACAATACTGTTGAACACTCTGTTGCCCTCTGATTTCTAGTACAAGCTCTTTTTTTTTTTTTTTTTTTAAACAAAAAGCTTTTATTAATGTTTGAAAATAACATTGGTACAATAAATAACAGATTTTTTCTATACAAAGCTAGAGTATTTCCAAATAATTTATCAATGTACAAGCTCTTTTTAATTCTTCGGGCTTGATTTATTAAGTCGTATGCTTGACCCTTATATTATATTATATTATACTACTGTATATAATGCCTAATGGATTTTAATTCCTGCACACTTATTCATTTGTAGGACAGAATCAATTGGAATGAAACATCCCACAGGAATGCAAACTTGTCACATATAAAAAGAAACCAGTGCTTAGAGAAATATAGAGGCTGCCTTCATTTGTCTCTCCTGAAAATTCTAGTTGTCATGCTTATATAATAGTAAAGGGATGGTGAACCCGCGCAGTGGACATAAAGACTTAATTGGTAAAGTTTGGAACTGCTGCCTCCCAACAGGCAGTCACCCTAAAATGGGGACAGCTGAGATATATTAGAAATGATAGAAGGGTTTGGCGCTGTTCCTATTTAGTTTCCTACCTCCATATGGGTTACTAGTTTAAAATAAATTCTTAGGTGCACCGTGCATATATCAAATATTAAATACAAATTAACAATATGGATTCCCAAGTATACCGTGCATGTGTCAATTAAATATTCTGCTGCAATGTTGTGCAATCATAGGTGATACATAGACATAACTTAAATGGAAAAGGGGGGGGGGGAAGGGAGTGAGAAGGGAGGTGGGGAGGGGGGTGTAGGAAGTCTGTTCCTAAGGAAAATTACAATAACAAGAAAATTACAATAACAAGATAAAGTGCAAATGTGCTGGTGCAATCCAAAAGGCAACAGTGACAAGATAAAGTGCAAACGTGCTTCAAAATTCTTTAGTAAGTCTCTTGTGCCATATTCTTGTGCTGTGGTGATAATCCTTCACTTATAATATCTCTTTGCTCTGAAAGTGCAGCCACTCACCAGATCACTTCACCCCTGCGGGGGTAGTGGGCAGTTACAGTTTTATCGCCACTGTACAGCGATCGCTGGCGGGCTCAGGATCGTGGTATATCTATAATAGATTCAAAACTCTCCTTAACCCAAAAACTTGTTTCTACACCTCCTTAACATGCGGATACCCATGAGGTCCCTTGCTGGTATCTACTCCTCAACTTCGTCCAGGTGCTTGCCTTTGGACATCTTGATTGGGTGGTACAAGATGACATCACTCCTGCACACTGTGCAGAAATGTAATGTACATTCTACAGATAACTGCAAACAGGCAGGCAGGTAGGTTTATTTTATTGCAGAATCGACATCGCATGTCTCTTCTGCAACAAAGAGCCTGCCTGCTCACAGTTTTTCATTTCAGACTTTAGTTCTGCTTTAAATGCTTGCTCTCTTCTCTGATCATTCTGCTCCTATTTTGTCTATGCATGTTGTGTCATATGGTTGTTCTGCTTTTTTCATTCATGCCTGCTGTCCTTCCCTCCGATGATCATTTTCCTACACTTTCTATAGTTTTATCCATGCACGGGCTCTTCCTTTCTGTGATCATTCTGCTTCACCCAGGGCCGCTGATAAGGCAGTATAGCCAGCCCTCCTGTACCAGTTCCAGGCCCCATCAGTTCAAAAGGGGGGCCTGGGCAACAGCTATACTACCTTATTGACAACTATTGTGCCTTCCCCTGCAGCTCTACCAGCTTCTCCTCATTTTTCTTCCTCCGGCTGAACTGCAGGGGGATTGGTATCTTCATCCTCACACCCCCTGCTGCCCATGCCTTACTGTGTGCCCCCTCCCCTGCAGCATTGCCAGCTTCACTCGTCTCCTCTCCCACCAGCAGCTGCTGAGGGCACACAGGGGGATGTTTCAGAATGGAAAGTTGGGGGGATGGGGGGTGGTAAATATGTGTTATTTATCAGCCCCTCTTTTCCTGAATGAACAGAGTGAGTGATTGGCACTGACTACTCACTGTGTCCATTCATCGCTGAAGCATAGTTAATTTTATTTACAATAAAGTGTAAATTGTGTTTACTATGCTTCAGTTTGTGAATGAACATGGAGCCTCAGAGCGCTTCCCATTTATTTACTGTCCAGTGTAGCTGAGGCAGCAGAGAAAGGGACTGGGAAATCTCTGTCATCAGTCCCTTCCTCTGTTTCAAATGAGAGACATCAGGGGTCTGCTTAGACCCCTTATATTACACCAAAGCCCCCCTAACAAGGCTGTTAAAAAAATGTAAAATTAAAAAAAAAAGGGGGAGCCCTGTCAGGTAGGCTGTACAGGGCCCTGTGAATTCTAACAGCAGCCCTGGGTTTGGGTTCACCTATGTCTGCTTTCCTCTCTGGTCATTCTTACCCACTTTTAATAATGCCCTTTCTGTACTCCTGTATGATCCATCTCTCACTGTTTCATTAGGAACCACCTTTGGTCATTCTTCATTTTCTTTCCAAACCTTCTCTTGTCCCTCTTTGACCATTCTGTTCTACTACCACCCATGCCAACTATTCAGTGCCGGCCCTACCATGAGACCCGGTGGGATGATCGGTCCCGAGCGGCACTTTCGGGGGGGGGGGGCAAATTGCCGCCTGCCAGCCAGCCCATTCCACCCGCTCCGCTGCTTATCCCACTGTGAGGAGCCCGGCACCGAGGTGACAAGAGCGTGCAGGTAGAACAGGGGAGCAGTCAGCGGGCGGGCAGGTCGGCAGCTAAGTGAGCGGGCGGGCCAGTCAGCAGTTGAGCGGGCTTGCTGGCCAATCAGTGAGCTGGCGGGCGGGAGAGCAGAGAGATGACATCATCTCTCACCACCCGCCCTGCATCACTGCAGTTCCAGCCCTCACTGTGCAGCAGCAGGAAGCAGAGAGATTACGTTGTGGCAAAAGACAATCCACATCTGGTGGCAGGTGACACGCTCAGGGCTCCCAATGATTCTGCATTATGGTGCGTTGAACTATTTCATTTTATATAACAATGTAATAATAGAAATAATGCACTTCAATTATTCTTTTTTGCGATACAGCACTGCATTGCTTTAACTGACAATTGTATGGTCGTGCGACGTTGTACACAAACAAAATTTACGTCCTTTTTTCCCCTCAAATAGAGCTTTCTTTTGGTGGTATTTGATCACTTCTGTGTTTTGTTTTTTTTTTGCACTAAAAACAAAATATAATAAATATCAAAAAAAAAAAAAAAATACATTTCTTCATAAGTTTAGGCCAATATATATTATTCTACATATTTTTGGTAAAAAAAAACACAATTAGCGTACACTGATTAGTTTGCGCAAAAGTTGTAGCGTCTACAAAATAGGGAATAGATTTATGGCATTTTTATTATTATTAATTTTTTTTTTACTATTAATCACGCCGATCTGTGATTTTTAGCGGGACTGCGACATTGCGGTGGACCGATTGGGCACTTTTGACACATTTTTGGGACCACTGACATTTATACAGCGATCTGTGCTATAAAAATGCACTGATTACTGTGTAAATGTCAATGACAGGGAAGGGGTTAAATGTGTTCCCTGGGAGGTGTTTCTAACTGTAGGGGGATGGGACTGAGGAGGAGAGAGATCTCTGTTCCAAATCACTAGGAACAGCACATCTGTCAGAATGGGGATCTGTCTGTTTACGTTGACAGATCCCCGTTCTGGCTCTCTGTGGAGCGATCGCGGGTGGACATCGCAGCCGCCGGCCACGCACAGGTCCTTTTATACTCCTATATACATGTATAGAGCCATGACAGGTCCTCTTCTTTATACTCCTATATATGTAAACAACCATGACAGGTCCCCAGACTGACAATGCTGCTGTCCAAAGGTGCCCCTTGTGCTCATTCATCCACAGTAGGGGTACTCTAATGCAGGAGGTGTGTTGCTAGACAGATCACCAGATGAAAACAGAGGGAAAAAAACAAAAAAAAAGAAAACTAATGAGGCCACCACGCCTAATGATGGGTAAGCTGCAATATATTACATTTTTGGTTTTGGGTTTAACACCGCTTTAAAAAAAAAGGTGTCAAGTTCAGTGATTTTCCATTGCAGATTACTCATCACAGGCAGTGTAACTTTAAAAGGTAAAAATTATATATTTGCTGTAGTTAATTCACTTATTAACTAATAATTCACTAATTCACGTATAACAGTTATCTCCTATTTTTAGATGTCATGTTTATTACTATTATTATTCATTAATATTATTTGGATTTATGTATGTTTTAGTATACAGTTCACATCTTTAGTTTGTGTTTTAGGAAAAAACAGGTAGCGCTGATTGTTTCACTTTATTTATATAAAATGATTTAGTGACTGCTACACCGTAGTCTGCTCTACAACACTGTGTACCTGCCTAATATGTGACAAATTTGCTTTAAGTGCACTTTTCTTGTGCTACTTAGATCACCCTATACGCAATGAATGCTATATTCTTTATATATACTGAATACCATACATTCTATGTACAATGATTACTGTATACATTATATGCACTGAAAATGTAACATGAACATGTAATCTTCTATTATGCATCCTGAATCAGCAGGGGTTCCACTTGTGTTTTCTTTTTTCCTGCTTTTTATTTAGATAAATTCTATCTGCTTGTGGTTAGCTATGGTATAACTAAATTGTCTTCTATTCTAGTAATACACTGTTATATATCACTCTATTCACATAATTGCTTAGTATTGATTCCTACTTATCTGGCATAGCGTTTATAGTACACAGAATATCTGTTTTGAACAACACAAATCGCATACACTAAGTATATCTAAACTCAAGGACAAAAATGTAATATTTAGCAGCTTACCGGTCTATAGATGTAGTGGTTGCATTCATTTTATTTCTTCCGGCTTTTCTCCCTTATTTTTCCCTGGTGAACCTGCCAGTAACACACTTCCTGTAGTGGGGTGGCAACACTTTACTGTATCTATGGAGGAGAAGACATCCCTCCCCTCTGCCTCCCCATCTCCATAACACTGGGAGCGGTGTTCTGTAGAGTCTATGGAGTCTGCCCATTTTTATTTTTTTTTAATGTTTTTTGGGTTTTTTTTTTTTTTTTCCGTTAGCTTTTTTGTCTGAGTATAGATCTATGTTTCTCCCAAGCATTTTTGAAGTCATTTACTGTTGACTGTCTCACTACCTCTGCATACATGTCAACAGTCCCAATTTTCCTGGGACATTCATGGGATTTAGACCCTTGTCCTGTTTTTGCGTTGACCCGGGAAAAATCACGAGAAATTGGCATTCTCCTGGAGAATCACCTGGGCCGCCTCTAGAGGTTCGGGCCAGTACTGGCGATGGTCAATGACGCCATTTTATAGAAGACCAGCTCTTGTGGAGCCGCCTGGTCTCTCACCAAGGGGAACAAACAAGAGGCGAAGCCAGCTGGGCCAATAGAAATGGATCTTCCACCAACCCCTCGCCCCCCGGGCTGCTGTCGGTCTGTGACGTGTTGTGGGAAAGGCCATGGGGCAGCAGCACCATTTCTATTGGCAGCCACTCGGCCAGGTCCGCCTCTTGTTGTTTCCCCCCCCTCATTACACGAGAGATAGTCTTCTGTAATGGCAGCGGAGACTCAGCTGGGGACACCTCATGTAAGAAGGGACTTCGCTGGAGACACCTGATGTAAGGAGGGACTCCCCTGGGGGCACCTGATGTAAGGAGGGACTCTGCTGGGGACACCTGATGTAAGGAGGGACTCTGCTGGGGACACCTGATGTAAGGAGGGACTCCACTGGCAGACACCTGATGTAAGGAGGGACACCACTGGGGACACCTGATGGCATCTGGTGGCAGGTGACGGTGGCAAGTGACACGCTCAGGGCTCCCACTGATTCTGCATTATGGTGACTTGAACTATTTCATTTTATATTACAATGTAATAATAAAAATAATATGCTTCAATCATTCTGACACCATACCAACCATGGTGCCGGGATGATTGAAGCGCTAACACCAGGTGTTTGGAGTATCTTTATCTGCTGATTGTTAAACTTTCTGGAATACACATTTCTATTGTGGTGTAGGATCTGGGCCTGCTGTCCCTCTATCCCTCTTTCTTTCCTTCCTTCTCTCTCCTTCTCTCTCTCTCTCTTTCTTTCTTTCTTTCTTTCTTTCTTTCTTTCTTTCTTTCTTTCTTTCTTTCTTTCTTTCTTTCTTTCTTTCTTTCTTTCTTTCTTTCTTTCTTTCTTTCTCTCTCTCTCCCTCTCTCTTTTTCTCTCCATCCCTCGTTCATCTCAGACTCTAACCATACCCCCATTAAGTCACGCCCCATTTAAGCTGTGCCCAATATTACGTTTAAACCACCCCCATTTTCCGCCGCGGTGTGCTTCGCGCCCCGCAGTTTTCTTTCCTCAGCTACATCTAGCCTACAAATGAATGCCCCGCCCCCTAATTATAATAAGACTCCGTCTATAGACAAAAAACTGTCCCTATGAATTTTTTTACAATGTTGGCAACCATGCCTCTGCTGGAAGTTTATTCCAAGCATCAACTACTCTTTCAGTAAAATAATACTTTCTAAGATTCGTTTTAAACTAACCAGCTGTTAGTTTGCGGTTATGTGCCCGTGTTCTGGATTTTGCTTTCAAATTGAAAAACCTGCCCTCCTGAACCTTATTTACCCTCTTGATGTATTTGAAGGTTTCAGTCATGTCTCCCCTTTCCTTTCTTTCCTCCAGACTGTACATATTAAGCTCCTGATTTCGCTCTTGACATGTTTTATCCCCAAGACCTTTCACCATTTTTGTTACCCGTCTCTGGACTCGTTCTTTCTTATCAATATCTTTCTGTAAGTGATGTCTCCAGAACTGAACACAGTATTCTAAACAAGGTCTCACTAAAGATCTATATAGGGGAAAAAGGACCTCCTTCCTCCTGCTGGTGATCCCTCTAGTGATCAATGTAGCTGATAACAGTGCAACAGAGGTAGAAAAGGTTTTCTGGTAAGGTTGAGAGATATTTTTGGAAATAACTGAACTGATATAACAAATTGCTTTTAACTGTATATTTAACATCACAAAGAAGCAAATAAGAGTATAGAAGCTAAGCACTGGCTTTTTATGTATTTAAAATGAACCTACATCACATGCTCACCATCCCTTCACTCCACTTCCAGTGTC
Organism: Aquarana catesbeiana; assembly: GCA_037953035.1. Classification (NCBI taxonomy): domain Eukaryota; kingdom Metazoa; phylum Chordata; class Amphibia; order Anura; family Ranidae; genus Aquarana; species Aquarana catesbeiana. Next base: position 66,733 of record JBBHAA010002455.1, read on the forward strand.
TTCTCCCTTTGGGAACAAAATAGCCCATACTTACAGGTATGAGGAGCATGTGACCCAGCCCTCTTCCTCCCACATTGCAGTGTTGGTGCTTGGTGATTGACCCTGTATTCTCAAACAGTGGCAGGCAGAGAGTTGTGATTTGGATTTAACACATGGCTTCCACTATTCGCTCCCATCAGCTGAACTGAGCAGCGACGGAGCAAAGGGAAGCTATGTATGTGCTTCTTGGAAGGGTGAGTTCAGTTAATCTGTTGCTGTTCCCTGCATGGGCTAAAGCACATACTCACTTACCCTTAAAGTGTTACTAAACCCACAACAGTAAAATCAGTCTGTATATGCAGTAAAGCATGCTTGTTATACTCACTGTGGAACCTAAGGGGTTAAACCTCCCCATTGTGTAAAAGGCTGTTTGATCCTGTCTTCTCTGATCCTCCCCTTCCTCCACTTTCCCCAATCCATCTGCTGATAAGACAGAGCCTTTGGAGTCAATGTGCACATGCTGAGTTTGGTGTGTATTGCTAGAAAGTTTTATTTTGTTCTTGGGAGGGTGCATGTTATCAGCACAGGGCCAATCAGCCCTGTCCAGACGGAGGGCCTGGGGTCCTGTAGCCTCATAGGACAGTCAGAGTACCATGAAAATTCCTCCTACAAGCTTTAACCAGATTCTGATAGAAGTCATAGGACTGAGATATATATACTGCTGATGAGAAAAGGTATTTAGCAGTTTATATTTACAAAAATAATTGCATTTCCATGTTTTGTGTACTGCGGGAGACCAGATATAGTGAATGCAGGGTCCTGGGTTTAGTAACACTTTAACCTGTCTTCCTCTGTATCATCTATTTATTACAATGGCACAATTACAGTGCCTTAAAAAAATATTCATACAGCGCCTTGCAAAAATATTCACCCCCTTGGCTTTTAACCTATTTTGTTACATTACAGCCTTTAGTTCAATGTTTTTTTAATCTGAATTATATGTGATGGATCAGAACACAATAGTCTAAGTTGGTGAAGTAAAATTAGAAAAATATATACATAAAACTATTTTTCAGAAATAAAAAACTGCTAATTGGCATGTGCGTATGTATTCACCCCCTTTGTTATGAAGCCCATAAAAAGCTCTGGTGCAGCCAATTACCTTCAGAAGTCACATAATAAGTGAAATGATATCCACCTGTGTGCAATCTACGTGTCACATAATCTGTCATTACATATACACACCTTTTTGAAAGGCCCCAGAGGCTGCAACACCTAAGCAAGAGGCACCACTAACCAAACACTGCCATGAAGACCAAGGAATTCTCCAAACAAGTAAGGGACAATGTTGTTGAGAAGTACAAGTCAGGGTTAGGTTATAAAAAAATATCCAAATCTTTGATGATCCCTAGGAGCACCATCAAATCTATCATAACCAAATGGAAAGAACATGGCACAACAGCAAACCTGCCAAGAGACGGCCGCACACCAAAACTCACGGACCAGGCAAGGAGGGCATTAATTAGAGAGGCAGCACAGAGACCTAAGGTAACCCTGGAGAAGCTGCAGAGTTCCACAGCAGAGACTGGAGTATCTGTACATAGGGCGACAATAAGCCGTATGCTCCATAGAGTTGGGCTTTATGGCAGAGTGGCCAGAAGAAAGCAAAAAACAAAATGGCTTGTTTTGAGTTTGCGAAAAGGCATGTGGGAGACTACCACAATGTATGGAGGAAGGTGCTCTGGTCGGATGAGACTAAAATTGAACTTTTTGGCCATCAAAGAAAATGCTATGTCTGGCGCAAACCCAACACATCACATCACCCAAAGAGCACCATCCCCACAGTGAAACATGGTGGTGGCAGCATCATGCTGTGGGGATGTTTTTCAGCAGTCAGGACTGGGAAACTGGTCAGAGTTGAGAGAAAGATGGATGGTGCTAAATACAGGGATATTCTTGAGCAAAACCTGTACCACTCTGTGTGTGATTTGAGGCTAGGACGGAGGTTCACCTTCCAGCAGGACAATGACCCCAAACACACTGCTAAAGCAACACTTGAGAGGTTTAAGGGGAAACATGCAAATGTGTTGGAATGGCCTAGTCAAAGCCCAGACCTCAATCCAATAGATTAAAGATTGCTGTTCACAAGTGCAAACCATCCAACTTGAAGGAGCTGGAGCAGTTTTGCAAGGAGGAAGGGGCCAAAATCCCAGTGGTAAGATGTGGCAAGCTCATAGAGACTTATCCAAAGGGACTTGGATCTGTGATAGCCACAAAAGGTGGCTCTACAAAGTATTGACTTTAGGGGGGTGAATAGTTATGCACATTGACTTTTTCTGTTATTTTGTCCTATTTGTTGTTTGTTTCACAATAAAAAAAAATCTTCATAGTTGTGGGCATGTTCTGTAAATTAAATGATGCAAATCCTCAAACAATCCATGTTAATTCCAGGTTGTGAGGCAATAAAACACGAAAAATGCCAAGGAGGTGAATACTTTTGCAAGGCACTGTACCCCTTGAAATTGTCCACATTTTGTCATGTTACAATCAAAAACGTAGCTGTATTTTATTGGGATTTTATGTGATAGACCAACACAAAGTGGCACATAATTGTGAAGTGCAAGGAAAATGATAAATGGTTTTCCAAATTTTTTACAAATAAATATCTAAAAAGTGTGGCGTGCATTTGTATTCAGCCCCCCTTTACTCTGATACCCCTACCTAAAATCTAGTGGAACCAATTGCCTTTAGAAGTCAGCTAATTAGTACATAGAGTCCATCTGTGTGTAATTAAGTATAAAAACAGCTGATCTCTTAAGCCCTCAGAGGTTTGTTAGACTCCTTTGTGAACAAACAGCATCGTGAAGGCCAAGGAACACACCAGACAGGTCAGGGATAAAGTTGTGGAGAAGTTAAAAGCAGGGTTAGGTTATAAAAAAAAAATATCCCAATCTATGAACATCTCACGGAGCACTGTTCCATCTATCATTCGAAAATGGAAAGAGTATGGCACAATTGCAAACCTTCCAAGACATGGCCGTCCACCTAAACTGACAGGCCAGGCAAGGAGAACCATAATCAGAGAAGCAGCCAAAAGGGCCATGGAGAATCTGTCCACAGGACAACTATTAGTCGTGCACTTCACAAATCTGGCCTTTATGGAAGAGTGGGAAGAAGAAAGTCATTGTTGAAAAAAGCCATAAATAGTCCCGTTTTCAGTTTGCGAGAAGCCATGTGGGAGACACAGAAAACATGTGGAAGAAGGTGCTTTCGTTAGATGAGACCAAAATTTAACTTTTTGGCATAAAAGCAAAACCCTATGTGTGGCAGAAAACTAACACTTCACATCACCCTGAACAGACCATCCTCACCATGAAACATGATGGTGGCAGCATCATATTGTGGGGATGCTTTTCTTCAGCAGGGACAGCAAAGCTGATCAGAGTTGATGGGAAGATGGATGGAGCAAAATACAGGGCAATATTAGAAGAAAACCTGTTAGAGTCTGCAAAAGACTTGAGACTGGGGCGGAGGATCGCCTTCCAGCAGGACAACGACCCTAAGGCTGGGTTCACATATGAGCCGCATGTGGCTAACAGCAGGGGTCCGGTGCGCCCTGGTTCGCCGTTTCAGGTCCGATTTCAGCCTTAATTTTGGGCTGAATTTGGCACTGAAACGGACCAAAAGACGCACCGGACCTGCTGCGGAGATATGTGAACCGGCTCAATAGTGAGCCGGTCAAAATCTCCTGCTATTGCGAATTGGATGCGGGGAACTCACATCCAATTCGCAATGGTGTGAACCTAGCCTAAACAGCCAGAGCTACAGTGTAATGGATTAGATCAACGCATATTCATGTGTTAGAATGCCCTGGTCAAAGTCCAGACCTAAATACAATTGAGAATCTGTGGCAAGACTTCAAAATTCCTGTTCACAGATGCTCTCCATCCAATCTGACAGAGCTTGAGCTATTTTGCAAAGAAGAATGGGCAAAAATGTCACTCTCTAGATGTGAAAGCTGGTAGAGACATACCCAAAAAGACTTGCAGCTGTAATTGCAGCGAAAGGTTCTACTGAAGAGAGTATTGACTCGGGGGGCTGAATACAAATGCACACCACACTTTTCACATATTTATTTGTGAAAGGATTTTAAAACCATTTATCATTTTCCTTCCACTTCACAATTATGTACCACTTTGTGTCGGTCTATCATATAAAATTCCCAATAAAGTATGTTTATATTTTTGGTTGCAACATGACAAAATGTGGAAAATTTCAAAGGGTATGAATACTTTTTCAAGGCACTGTAGAAGGTTAAACTGTGAGCAAGTTAGGTGTTACCAGCACAGCTTTTATTCTTATAGGACAGGTGAAAAGAGAGAACATGAACAGAAGAAGTGATATTGGATATTTCACCTGGCGATGTGGGACGTGTCCAAAAAATGTAATCTAGAAATAAACACAACCAAACTTTAAAAAAAATAAATAAATCCCCAAAAAATGCCCTTTGTTGTCACTCCATTGTCAATGACGATGCCAACCTTTTTAAAAAACAAAAAAACCCTCAGCCCACCTCACACGACCGATCCCCGGCGATAACACTAACCATATAGGCCACTGTCATGAAACAACGTTTTTTGGACAAAGGCTATTCTGGTAAAGATCTAGATAAGGCCATTAAAAACATTTTTATGTATTCTTATATTATTTATTCACTGATTTTAATTGATGTTTAAGTCTTTAGTAATGTCTCTAGCAGACACCATCATCTGTTTAAATTAGAGTGTAACAATCAGTGCAAAAAAGATAAATATGTTATAAAATATATAATGCTGAACCGTCAACCACTGTGTAAGTGATTTCACAACACCTCAAATAATAAATGAAAAAAATTCAGTGTAGAGCAGCAAAATTATTTAAGCACGTGATCACATATAAAACCAATATAGTGTGAATATTTCATACAAAAATAAATATATATAAATATTTAAAGCCCTCTGTGAATTAATAATGTTCTCCTTCAATGTATCCGTGCCTAATCTTAAAAAACTGTGATCATCCTTCACCAAGGAAAGTGCCTGATCACCTCTGTGTAAATAAAAAAGCAACTTTATCTCCTTACAACCCAAACGGCTCCACTCCTCCACTCCTCCTCAATGGGATATGGAATCCCATCCTCACAGGTCTCCTCGGATTATGTATAGATTAAAGTAGAAAGGACAGACATAGTGTATTTCGGTATGTAATATTTATTGCTAAACCCCGCTTAGATTGCACTTACAAGAGTTAAATATACAAAACACGTATGTGATAACACATCTGGCTCACCACCTTGCTAGGTGCGACTCTGGTAGACATTACAAAGCTCTACTCCTCCCCTAAACATGTGTCGCCACGTGATAGGCTTTTTCAGTAGGTGGAGCAAAGCGCATCTGGGTGACGTAAAATAGCTTCAAACACATCTCTATGGTGACCACACAACAATCAAATGGAAACCGGAAGTGAAACACCACTCCCATATCCTCCTAATGCTGGAACAAAAAATACCCACTTTATGGCCAGGGACCACACACTTTCAATTACATAAATGTTAAAATTGTTTAATAAAATTAAACTAATAATCAAAAACGCTAAAAACAAGCATGAGGGTGATCAAACGAGGGTGATAAAAGAAATATGATACTTCCATTTGCCGCACATTCAAATTTACAAACAAATGAATATAAAAATAGAATAAATATAAAATACATACAAACAACGTATTATTAACGCATACACAAAAATATATGTATATAAAAACATTAGAACCCTCTAAAAAGACAGTGAGCTAGGAGCTAATCAGTCAATGTTCAACACTTTAGTTTAAAAAATCCAAAAAGATTCTTGTTGACTTAATTTTTTAATAAAATTACCCCCCCCCCCCCAATGTTGTTGCACCTTCTCTATGCCCCCAAATTTAAGACCACTCGGATCCCTATTATGGACCTCTCTAAAGTGCCTAGGGACACTATGGTTGGTTTTTCCTTTTTTAATGCTATTCATATGTTTTCTAACTCTAGCCTGTATACATCTAGACATACGTCCTACATATTGAAATGAACAGGGACATTCCAACATATATACTACCCCAATAGTTGTACAAGGAATAAAATCTTTAATAGGGTACACTATATCAGTTGCCATTACCCTAAACTCCTTTTTTCTTTTATTAACCCCTTAGCGCCGACTGTACGCACATATGCAGCCTTGGCTTTCAGTGGCTATACCGGGATGATGCATGCAGCTACATGCATCATCCCGGTACCGTTTTTTAGAGCGGGCGGTTGGCTCTTCAGGGATAACAACTGATGCGGCTAAAAGTTGCTCAGCTGTTATCCTGCAGGAGAGGGAGGGGACTCACCCCCTCCCGCCACCTTCTGCCGCTCTTCCCAGGCCTCGCGTCCCACCGGGAGACCCGAGCCATGAGCCAGCACTTCCGCTGGCTAGAGTGAGACTGGAAGGAAGCCGGAAATGGCTTCATTTCAGTCTCCTTTGTGTAAACACGGAAGCGACATCACAAAGTCACTTCCGGTTTACTTGGCTGCCAATGGTGCCAGTTTTAAGAAAAAATACAGTATTCAGAATTGCCGTTTTTTGCGATCTGAATACTTTGAAGTGCAAAGGAGGGATTTGGGGTCTTTTAGACCCCTGATCCCTCTATAAAGAGTACCTGTCAACACCTATTACTGTCACAAGGGATGTTTTCATTCCTTGTGACAGCAATATAAGTGATCATTTTTTTTTTTAAATGTAAAAAAATAAAAATAAATAAAATAAATAAGAAAAAAAAATGTTTCAAAGCGCCCCTGTCCCCGCGAGCTTGCGCAGCAAAGAAAATGCACACATAAGTCGCACCCGCATATGTAAACAATGTTCAAATCACACATGTGAGGTATCACTGCGATCGTCAGAGCAAGAGCAATAGTTCTAGCACTAAACCCCCTCTGTAACTCTAACCTGGTAACTGTTTTTTTTTTAAAGCACCGCCTATGGAGATTTTTAGGTACCATAGTTTGTCACCATTCCACGAGTGTGCGCAATTTCGAAGCATGACATGTTAGGTATCTATTTACTCAGCGTAACATCATCTTTCACATTATACAAAAAAATTGGGCTAACTTTACTGTTTTTTTTAATGCATGAAAGTGTCTTTATTCCTAAAAAAAATTGTGTTTTAAATATTGCTGCGCAAATACAGTGTGACATAAAATATTGCAACAATCGCCATTTTATTCTCTAGATTCTCTGCTAAAATATATATATATATACACATATATATATATGCAGCGCTGACAATTTTAGCTTCTGAGTCTATGTAATACTATAATGTTGATAAGTTGGTATTTGGTGCCATCTAGCGGCCAAAATATAAAAGGACTGCATTTTTATTTCTTTTTCTATTCAAGTTGACATGGAAGTATTCTGTTTGTTTACATTTGGACATTAACTTAACCTACCCACAATGCACGGTAATGCCCACAAACCTCAGGGAACAGAATTGCATTGTGGGAAGACTATAAAAAGGCTGGGAGTGGCCATCTTAGGTCACTTGTTCCTGGGACGCGTGGCCTGCCAGCAGGGCTCTGTGGGTGTGTGTGTGTCCCACAGAGTTGCGGCCTACCCTGTGCGGAGTGGAACAGCAGCCAGCGATCCTGCCTTAGATCACAGCGTGTTGGAGCAGCAGAGTGATCGTTCCAGAGACCCTTGAAGGAGGTAACCGAGAACTCCTGGTCGTCTGTGAGCAGTCTTTGATTCAGCCTTGCATCGCAGCATACTGGAGTAGCAGTGTGATCATTCCAGAGACCCTTGAAGGAGGTAACCGAGGACTCCTGGTCGTCTGTGAGGTGATACAGCATGACGGCGTGGCCACAGTGAACAGACTGAGAACTTGTGAGCCGGAGACAGAACCCTGTACATCAGAACGGAGTCTTCTGACAACACTGTCCTGGTTGGGTGAGACGGCTGTTGCCTAAAAGCTTCTTGATGTACTTTTACACATCCCTCTGCACAAGACAGAGCTGCTGGGACCCATAGTTCCACAAGCTAAGTCAGGAGGATTAGACTGAGTTAATATTAGGCTTCGGGCCTGCACCTCATTGAGAGTTTAGTACTGAGTCCCTGGCATCAAAGTTAGTTATAGTGCTGCTGCACCATAACTTTACTTTCACATTTTCAGTCTACTTTGATCAGGAGTCATTAACCCTTTGGATTACAAATCTACTATGTTTGTGCTAGCAGAAGAAAAGAAAGACTGTTTAGTAAAACACAAGGCCTTGTGTCTCTTTACTATATCGGGGTAGTGTGATATCAAAGTGAGGGAACTCTCTAATTGTTGCACTACACTTTATCAAGTTAGTCTTTGATTTAGTATAGTAATAAAGTGCGCAGGAAATAGGATAGTGCTCATAGTGAGATAAATTCACTCTGACAGTTATCCTATTTACTTTGCTACACCACTCATATATTATTTCAGACATTTTATACCTGTATTGTATCTTTGTAATATAAAGTTCAGTTGACTGTCAGGCTATGTTGGTCTGACAGTACAACCATTGTAGTTTAAACCTTCTAAAACAATTACAGAAAACAAGGTTATTATTCAAGTATAACTGTGTGAGTGTTGTTTTCCTCTTCATCACCAGCCAAGAGGAGGGTAAGGTAACTACAGACAGGTATATTATATTGAGGTATTGTGAACTTGCCTTTATGATTTAGTTTTGACTGCACACTATTACACCACAGCTGTGTCAGGGGGACTGAGATAGTCAAAGGGGAAACAAAGCAGAGTACAGGCCCAAATAAATCAGCAGTGCTACATATATATATATATATATATATATATATATATATATATATATATAAAATGTTTGGGGGTTTTAAGTAACTTTCTAGCAAAAAATATGGAAATATGGATTTTAACTTGTAAGCAACAAATGTCAGAAATAGGCTTAGGCAATGAAAGGGTTTAACCTTAGAAGTTTTACAAGAAATGCATTTCCCACAACCATAAAAAAACAGTCAAAAAGGGGGGAACAACCCCCTTTTGGTTACTAGGAGGGTCTATAAACCCCGAAGCTAAGCTATCCCTAAGTGTAGGGGTTTTCCTATATATAAATTTAGGAACAGGTGGTAAAACTTTGTTTCAAACTTTGTCCCTTAACAAAATATTCCAATACTTTCTAACAATGTTCTCTATCTTTTTACACTGTATATTATAATCTAGGATTATTCTGAAACCATCTATATGATTATTTGTTACTGCCGGTTTTACTTCATTCTCTATTAAAGAATTCCTATCCATCGCCTGTACTGTTGGTCTTTCATAATTATTTTCCTATCATAGCCTTTTTGGACAAACCTCTTCTCAAACATCTCTGATTGTTGTACATAATCGTCTAGATTAGTGCAGTTTCTCCATAATCTTTTAAACTGCCCCTTTGGAATATTGCATAGTCATGGTCTATAATGGCAACTATCTATAGCTATATAGCCATTCCTATCAGTGGGCTTACAATAATTTTTTGTATACAATATTCCATTATCGTTCATAATTTCCAAAGCTGGGGGTACCATCTTCTTATGATCATATTTCCACGAGAGTACAATATTCTTATCATTTTGGTTCCGTGTCTCTATAAAAGAAAGGAGACCACTATCATCCCCGTCCCATACCATGAATAGGTCATCAATAAATCTGGTGTAACAAATGAGTTCCTTAGATCTGTCATGGAAAACCACATCTGCCTCCCAGTGTGGCAAAAAAAGATTGGTCACACTGGGAGCAAAATGGGCCCCCATAGCGACTCCTCTAGTTTGCAAATAATACTGGTTATCATACCAGAAATAATTATGCTGGAGACCAAATTCTAAACATCTCAACAAAAACTTCTGATGTCTCCTGCCAAGATCTGACCTACTCAAAGACCATTTAACAGATTTTATTGCATCAGTATGTTGTACAAAGGTATAAAGCGAACTAACATCCACAGACACCAAATAATAAGAGTTATTAACAGGAATATTCCGCAAAATCTGTAACAAATGTTTGGTGTCTTTCAAGTATGCCTCCGTGGAAATAACTAAGGGCTGAAGAAAAGTATCTAAATATTGTCCAATAGGAGACGTCAAAGATTCAACCCCATTAACAATGGGTCTTCCAGGGGGATTAGTGGAATCATTATGTATCTTTGGCAGAAAATATATTAATGGGGTACGGCATGCAGATGGATTTAAGTATTCTGCCTCATGTTTTTTAAGAATCTTATTACTAACCCCACTCTTGTTCAATTCGCATAATTCTGTTCTATACTTGAGTACCAGATTACGATGCAAAATTTCATATGTGTCTCTATCATCTAACAGTCTACTCATTTCCATTTTATAATATTCTTTGCTCATTACCACAATCCCTCCACCCTTATCAGCCTGCCTAATTATGATATATTTTTTATGTTCTAAGGATAAAATCCTTTTTTAATGTATTTGGTATTATTCAACTTTTTAATTTTAATTGTCTGCAGATCATTTACCGCCATATTACAAAAAACATCCACAAATTATTATATGTAGGAGGGTTAAAAGTGGATCTGTTCCTGAATTTAGTATAATGAGACCCACCTTTATCCATCCCCATATTACTGGGTTTAGTCAGGAAATGTTTTTTAATATTAAGGGTCCTCATACATTTTTGGATACTAACATACGTCTCACACTTATTGAGATTTTTTGACGGAGCAAATTTTAAGACCTTATCCAATACCTTAATTTCATCTGTACTCAAAGGGATCCCACTAAGATCGTAAATGCCTTCTTCTACTGGAATTTTCCTTTTTTGGAGCCTCCTCCCAGCTCTCTTCCCCCTCCTCCTCTTTCGCCCACTCCAAATCTGTTTCAAGTGTATTCCCATTCTCTGTTCATCCTTCCCTGCATCCTCATTATATTCCTCTAAAGGGGCAAACCTATTCCATGTGGGTGAATTTCTAACTGAAATGAAAAATGGTAACAACTACCTACTCGCGCATATGGAAAATTAAATAGATTAATTGGGGAGCAGCCCGTTATAACAATAATAGCAAAAAAATAATTAAAAAGTTAATTACAAACCGCGCTCCTTTTAAAGTGCAAGTGCAAAATCACTCTAATGTGAAAACAGAATCATGAAAATGGTGAAATAATGTCAGTGATAATATCTACCAGCTCAGTGAAACATTAAATCATCATAGTGAAAAAATTAATAAATAAATTACTAAATAGTGAAAATAATCAAAATGTTCGAGGTGGAAAATTGAAAGGAAAAAGTCCAAAAATAGTTTCCAAAATGTCAATGTGTTCGAAAAATATTTCAAACTATAATGAATCACTCATAAATCAAAATGTCCAAATAATGGTAAAACAGAACTTCTGAGTAAATTAAGCTTCTGAGCAGATCTTCCTTGGGTTCAGCAGAGCATCGAATAACAGTATTCAGTCACCATCACCAAGCCACACAGCCTACTCACCAGATGGAAGTGACTCCCATGACAGGAGTCAAACACGCTTTGAGGACAACCAACGGAGCTTCTCACAGTCACGGCTAAGTGCAAATGCTGGAACTCAGGTGCTGGAACTCAGGTGTCTTAATTAACGCTGAGGCATGCAACCGGACTTCCCAAGATGGGTCACAAAGACCATGGAGGTCAAGAATGTGGAAAAAACGGATAAAAAACTCCCATGGTGAAGTGGGAGTTTTTTATCCATTTTTTTCCACATTCTTGACATCCATGGTCTTTGTGACCCATCTTGGGAAGTCCGGTTGCATGCATCCAAGTAACCTCAACGTTTATCAAGACACCTGAGTTCCAGCACCTGAGTTCCAGCATTTGCACTTAGCCGTGACTATGAGAAGCTCCGTTGGTTGTCCTCAAAGCGTGTTTGACTCCTGTCATGGGAGTCACTTCCATCTGGTGAGTAGGCTGTGTGGCTGGTGATGGTGACTGAATACTGTTATTCGATGCTCTGCTGAACCCAAGGAAGATCTGCTCAGAAGCATAATTTACTCAAAAGTTCTGTTTTACCATTATTTGAACATTTTGATTTATGAGTGATTCATTATAGTTTGAAATATTTTTCGAACACATTGATATTTTGGAAACTATTTTTGAACTTTTTCCTTTCAATTTTCCACCTCGAACATTTTAATTATTTTCACTATTTAGTAATTTATTAATTTTTTCACTATGATGATGTAATGTTTCACTCAGCTGGTAGATATTATCACTGACATTATTTCACCATTTTCATGATTCTGTTTTCACATTAGAGTGATTTTGCACTTGCACTTTAAAAGGAGCGCAGTTTGTAATGAACTTTTTAATTATTTTTTTGAATTTCTAACTGATCCATTATATTGCTGATTACTACCCTGGTTGAATCGATCTGCCCCTTGTCGGAAATTCCTCGGGGGGAAAACGCTGACCCCATAATGATTCTGTGGTGGTCTCCACTGTCTATTGGGTTCTCCCCCATAAATAAAATTATTCACATTATTAGATTCTCTCCCATAATTAAAATTATTCACATTATTCTGTCCTTTAAAAAAATCTTCTCTTAAATCTTTGTGGTTTATTACTGAATACTGTCCATCCTTGTTCTACTTCTCTGGTAGGGTACATATGTTGATTTTTCCCAGATTGGGCTCTGTGATTCCCCAGATTATCCTGTGGAGTAGATCTCTCTGGAGTAGTATTAAGGGACTCAATCGCTTCTCCTCCTTCCTCTAGTTTTTTCTGCCATTTAAATACCGATGCATTATTATAATCTCCAGTGTCTCCAAATAATTTTTTTATGTTTTTCTTTAATATCCTTTTCCCATTTTTCAATATTATTTTTGAGACCACTGACCAACCTGATAAATTCGGGACTCTCTTTTGATTGTTTAGCCTGTTCCTTTAATTGCTTAATAAGCGCATCTAAATTCCTAATTTTAGTTTGGTTATGTTTAAGCAAAAACTGTAATAATTCTAAACCTTTTTTGGTGCCTGAGCATGTTAGTTCGCTTTATACTATTATACAACATACTGATGCAATGAAATCTGTTAAATGGGCTATGAGTAGGTCAGATCTTGGCAGGAGACATCAGAAGTTTTTGTTGAGATGTTTAGAATTTGGTCTCCAGCACAATTATTTCTGGTATGGTAACCAGTATTTGAAAACTATGGGGCCCTTTTTTTTTTTTTTTTTTGGCGCACTGGGAGGCAGACGTGTTTTTTTATGACAGACCTAAGGAACTCATTTGTTACACCAGATTTATTGATGACCTATTCATGGTATGGGGTGGTGATGAAAGTAGTCTCCTTTATTTTATGGACACACAGAAACAAAATGATAAGAATATTGTACTCTCGTGGAAATATGATTGTAAGAAGATGGTATTCCTAGATGTGGAACGGTGTGTTGGAGATAGAGCATATATTTAAATATAAGAAGAATTTTTGTTTATTTAGAGGTTCTAGAGTGCTGCTTGGAATTATACATATTGGGGAGAATTAATGGAGTTGTGCAAGCACAATGCTTACATGACTCTTCAAAGCTTAAAACATGGAGCAGATGCTGCTGCTAATTAAAAAAAGTTCTATGTTTTGTGCCTGTGACAGGCAGCATAGAGAACATGAAAGCTGGAACTGCAAGCTCAGATCACTCTGCTGTCCCTGACAACCCCCCCCCCACCCTAGTCCCCCTCCTGTCAGAGCAAATGGAGGAGAAGGGTGTTAACCTATCAGACTCTGCTTGTGTAGTCTTATCACTGCACAAGCAGAGAGAGAGAGAGAGAGAGGTGAGCTGTCTGCTGACAGCTCATAGAAAAGGTCACACCTGGCAGGAATCTGCAGAAGTTTTCCTTATGGAATAGGACTTAGTCTAAAGCCAAGAACAAAAAATTAATAAATTGCAGATTACCAGCCCTTAGATGTGATGGTTGCATTGGTTTTCTTTCAGAAATTTCTTTCTTTTATATTCACCTGGTGATTCTGACAGTAACTTATTTTCTATCCCAATTTGACAGCTCTCACTCACTGTAATGTTTTTTTTTTTTTTATCAAAACGAAGTTTTATTGAGCATGGAAAATATATTGACATGTGAATCAGAAGTTCAACAGGCACTACACACAGGACAATCATGTTGACATACATAGTGATTTATCAATTTTCAGTAAGGGTTCCAACACTTTGTACATTGTTGAGTGGTATGGCAGTGAAAGCCCGTGGGGAGAGGGGAGGAAAGCATACATCGTACCGGGAGGGGGTGTTTAACCACTTCAATACAGGGCACTTATACACCTTCCTGCCCAGACCAATGTTCAGCTTTCAGCGCTGTCGCAGTTTGAATGACAATTGCGCGGTCATGCTACACTGTACTCAAACTAAATTTTTATCATTTTGTTCCCACAAATAGAGCTTTCTTTTGGTGGTATTTGATCACCTCTGCGGTTTTATTTTTTGCTAAACAAATAAAAAAAGACAGAAAATTTTGAAAAAAATAAAAGTTTTGCTTTTGTTTCTGTTAAAAAAAATTGTAAATAAGTACGATTTTTCTCTTTCATCGATGGGCACTGATAAGGCGGCACTGACAGGCACTGATACGGCGGCACCGATGAGGTGGCACCAATGAGTGGGCACTGATGGGCACTGGTAGGCGGCACTGATGGGCACTGGTAGGCGGCACTGATGGGTGGCACTGATATGCAGCACTGATGGGCATTGATAGGTGGCACTGATGGGCACTCATGGGTGGCATTGGGTGGCACTGGTTGGCACAGATAGGCGACACTGATGGGCACTGAAAGGCAGCACTGCTGGGCACTGAAAGGCAGCACTGCTGGGCACTGATAGGGTGGCACTGATAGGCGGCACTGCTGGGCACTGATAGGCGGCACTGCTGGGCACTGATACCTGGCACTGAAGGGCACTGATATGAGGCACTGATAGGCATCCCTGGTGGCACTGGCAGTGGTAGGCATTGGAATGGGCACTGATTGGCAGCTGCCTGGGCACAGATTGGCAGCTGCCTGGGAACATATTGGTATTTCCCTGGGGGTCTAGGGGGCATACCTGATGGTCCAGTGTGGTGGCCATCCTGGTGGTCCTGGGCGGCTTCCCTGGTGGTCCTGGGCAGGATCCGAGGGGGGGCTGTGCTGCTAAACAAGACCCCCCCTGTCAGGAGAGCACACGATCCGCTCTCCTCTACACGCGTCTGTCAGACGCGAGTGAGGAAAAGCCGATCACCGGCTCTTCTTATTTACATCGTGATCAGCCGTGATTGGACGCGGCTCATCACGTGGTAAAGAGTTTCCGTCAGAGACTCTTTACCTAGATCGGAGTTGCTGTGTGTCAGACTGATACACTGCAACAACGATCGCCGCGATGCGCGCCCCCGGGGGCACGCAGCGGCTCAATATCCTGATCACGTCATATGACGTCCGGTCAGGATATTGAAACCACTTTGCCGCTGTCATTTTGCTATATGCGGGCAGCAAGTGGTTAAGTAGAGTAGGATTCAATCCTCTGTATTGCAGGTAGAGGCGTCTTCCAGCCACCTATCCCAGATTTTGTGGTATTTTTTCGGGCAGCCCCTGTGTAGATACAGTACTTATATTTTTATAGGGGAGGGTAGTGTTGACAGCTCTGATCCATTGCTGTTTAGAGGGGGGTGTCTCTCTCATCCATGTCTTGGTGATTTGCACTCTGGCTAAGAATAGCGTTTCTTGCAAAAATATATAAGTATTTTTCGCCCTCAGGGAGAGAGAGAAGCCCCAATCCACATTGTCGGGGGCATAGGGTCAGTGGAGAGCCCATGCGATCATGGAGGAACTGGACGACCTGTGTCCAGTATCCCTGAATGAATGGGCAGGTCCATAGCAGGTGGTAGAAGGAGCCGTTGGGTTTTCCACATCTAGGGCATTTGGGGCTTTGCCCCGCCGGTACTTGGAAAGGCGATGGGGCGTCAGGTACGACCTATGGAGGACATAGAGGTGGGTGAGGCAATCGGAGAGCTTAGAAGACACATATTTACAGGTAGCAAGTGCCTCCTCCCAATCCTCAACATCGCCCAAGTCGGGCTGCAGCTGGTAAGCAATGGCAGTAGTCGTGGGCAACATGAGGTGACTATATATTTGGGAGATGAGTTTTTTGGGGTCCCGACCTGTAATAATGTCCACCAATAGTATGACTTTGAGTGTTGGGATGGAATCCTGGAATTGAGTGTTGAGCGTATGTCAGTTGGAGATAGCAGAAGAACATATGGTTGGGTAGAGCAAAGCAGTCTTTTAGTGTTTGAAATGATTTAACCGCCCCGTTTGCTACTACTTGTGACAGGTATATAACCCCCTTATTGATCCACAGACTGTGGTCAGGGATGGAGGATAGCTTGGGCATGTGTGGGTTGTCCCACAGTGGTGTGTGGGAATGGAGAGTGGGAGCCTTACTGTGATGCATGCCCAGTTGCCAGATCTTGCAGTGATGGAATAGCATGCAGTTCCTATTGCCATTATGGGGCACTCCGTGAGTTTCACAGAGTAGGATCTGAAAAGGGTGGATCACTGTGCCACGGGCCTGGGAGCAAACTAGGGTGGAGTATCATTCTTTGTCAGTTTGATTAAAATAAAAAAAGTGGGAGAGTTGGGATGCAATGTAATAGAGGGAGAGGTCAGGTAGTGCGGTGCCTCCCAGATCAGTTGGACATTTCGAGACTCGCCACGACAGTTTGTGTCGGGAGGAGCCCCAAAATAATTTATTTAGAATGGATTCCATAGACTTGCATATGCGTGGTGGAATATAGAGTGGAGCCTAACAGAAAACGTAGAGTAACTTGGGGTGGAGGATCATTTTTACTAAGTTGATTCATCCCATAACCCCAAGGGGGAGACAGGACCATGTCTGTGTTTTGGTTTTAAGAATATTGTACAAGGGTTCAATGTTAAGGGTTGAGTAGTCTAGTAGGGAGTGGGAGACGTGAATGCCAAGGTATTTAATCTTTCTAGCTCTAACAAGGTGGACTGTGGCTTGTTCAGCCATGGGGGCGCCTAAGTCGAGTGGTAGAATTTGGGACTTGGTCCAAATAATCTGAAGACCAGAAAATACCCCAAAGCCTTTAATGAGCTACAGGGCAGCCTGTAATAATGAGCCAGCATCAGTCAGATACAGGAGCATGTCGTTGGCATATAGACTAATTACCTCAGTCATCCGTCCACAGCGGAGACCCTTGACATCTGGGTGGGTTCTAAATGCGACGGCTAGGGGTTTCACAGCGGTGTATAGCAAGGGGGAGATAGGGCAGCCCTGGCATGTGCCGCGGGAGAGAGGGAAGGAAGAAGAGACTCTACCATTAACCTGGATGCGCGCAGTGGGGGCCTGATAAAGGAGCTGGAACCATTTGGTAAATTTTGGGCCAAAGCCAAATCTGCGGAGGCACCTAGGCTGACCACTACTCTGGAACCAGTGTTGTCGTGTTGGGATTGGAGGTTCATATAGAGCCGCCTGAGGTTGAACGCTGTGTTTTTGTTGGGCGTGAATCCGGTCTGATCTGGGTGTATTAGGCTGAGGATTGATTTATTGAGATGCAGGGCTAGGATTTTGGCAAGTATCTTAACGTCTAGTTGCAGGAGAGAAATAGGGTGGTATGATTTGGGGAACAGTGGGTCTTTGCCCGGCTTGGGTATCAGAACAATGAGGGCTTCGCCCATGGTCACTGGCTCGTGAAGTTTAGGGACGAGGATCTCCCCAAATTGACTGTAAAACTCAAGGGGGAGTCCATTCGTGCCAGGTGCCTTGGAGGTGGGGAGTTGTGCTAGGGCCGTGGTGATTGGTGCTTCAAGTTGGGCAACCTGAGGGGGAGTCAGCGAGGGAAAAGCAACTTCTTGCAGGAATGCAGACAATTCATCCTGGGAGTGGTGGGCGGTAGAGGTGTATAGGTCAGAGTAAAAGGATCTGAATTCCTTGGCCTCCAGCTCGGGATCCATTATCTTGGCCACGGAGGCCGACTGGAGGGAGACCATCACCGGGGGTTTGTGATAAAGGTGTGCCATGTAGACAAGTAATTTGCCAGCTTGCTCACCGTGTTCGAAAATGCATTGTTTACTGAAAAAGATACCTTGTTTGGCTTTCTCAAAATATAATTGGTCGGTAAGTCTGGTCTGCATTCCTACAAGTGAGGCATTAGCGGCCGATTTGTCGTTCAGGAAGACCTGTTCAAGGGATTTTTGGTGGTCCTCTGCTTGTTGTAGCACCAATTTTTGAGGTGGCCTTGTGCCTGTTGATACGCGAGGAGAGGATCATACAAGCATGTATTTTGAAAGCTTCCCAGATGGTCCCAACCGGAGCAGAACCATCATTGAAAGTAAAGTGTACCCATTCCCTTTGGATGGTATAGAGATCAGACAGGGTAGAAAGCCAAAAGGGGTTCAGCTCCCAGATCTGGACCATGAGGGGAGCAGGCAAACGCAGCGTGACCCAATATGGGGAGTGGTCAGATAGCATCCTGACGCCAAAGCCCGCATCATGGAGACTAGTAGTAAAGAGGGGGTGACAAAGATAAAATCTAAGCGGGACATGGCAGAGTGGTAAGGGGGGAAACATGAGAAGCATGACTGCAATGGATATTTATATCTCCAGGTGTCTACAAGGGTGAACTCTGTGAGGAACATCCTTAATCTGGTGGTGCGGGGTGGTGCAACCGGGGGGGGGGGGGGCAGTAGGACTTAATTTGTCTAATCTCGGGTTAATGACCATGTTGAATTCGCCTACCAAGATGGCTGGCACTGAGGGGTGTTGGGCCATAAAGGCCACTCCCAGCTGTAGTATGGTGAATTGGAATGGGGGAGGTATGTAGAATGCCATAAGGAGAACTTCTAGGTTGTTAATGTTGGCATGTAAAAATAATGACCGACCCAGTGGGTCTAACTGCAGGGTGTGGAGCTGGAATTGTACTGATTTGGCTATAAGGATGGCAACTCCATGGGAGTTGGAGGTGTGCGGGCTTGGTAAAGCCAAAAAAACAAAAAGGTGATGTATCCATTAATGGCACCTTCACCATATAATTCAATTGATACAGACCAGGTGCCGTTCACCCATGGGAGGTGTTGCTGCCGTAGCCCGGCATACTGAGCAAAAAGAAGAGTTGGGCGAACCAGCAGATGGGAACGTCCCAAAGAAAAAAGCGGCTACAAAGGCTGCAAAAAGGTACTACTGCAATCTGAAATGAGTCTACAAAAATATTTTTATTAAATATAAAGATAAAAATATGTTAAGTGAACAGAAAGTTAATTAACATACACACTGGTTTAACATTTGTTGAGTTCCACACTGCAATAAAGGTTGTGGAACTGACACAATGGACAAACAAACAAATGGGGAAACAAAAAAAACACATAACAGGGTCCGGACGCTAATAAACCATACACCCAGAGACCGCCAGTGGAAAAGACCACAGGAGGGATGGTGCAAAAAATAAACCAGGAAAAAATCCTATTTGGGTGGACTATGTCCAAGACCATTTCAGATTACAGTAGTGCCTTTTTGCTGCCTTTGTAGCCATTTTTTTCTTTGGGACGTTCCCATCTGCTGGTTTGCCAAACTCTTCTTTTTGCTTGGTATAGCCAGCCTACCCAGGGCTTCTTAAGACTCGTCTGCATTTGACCTGCGAGATGGGTCTCCACTAGGACTGAGACATCCGCCCGTTGGGATTTGAGATGATAGAGGACTGCTACTCGTTTGGCCCTAGCACACAGGCCCCTGACGTTCCAGGTGTATACATGGTGTATTAAGGGGGGCTATGGCATGCAGTCGGACTGGGGAACAGCCAACAGTGTAAAACAGTATCACAAGCAGAAGACATTTTGTAAATGAGTAGACATGCACTTGGGACACATGGGGCCCGTGGGATCCAGCAGAGTAGTGGACTGACATGGCTAATTGCTCATGGACATGGGCTAGACACATATTGAATAGTAAACACATTAGACCCTTAGGTGAGAGTAAAGTGTATGAGCAACAACAGAAAAAAAAGTTCAGGTGGTATGTCAAAAATACGTAGAAAATAACACAAAACATAAGGTCTGCAGCAACGCAGAACAAACAGGCTGCTGCCTACTGCAATTGAGAGGGCAGATGCTGGCCAGGGAAACCAGACTTGTAACAAAAAGGTGGAGCACAAGGGTAGCATGGATAGCATGTGTTTGGGGTGAAGGTGGGGATGCCAGAGGCTTACAGTGTCAATATGGTGGTGGAGGAATACACGGTGGATTGCACTGCAGTTGGGGAAACAAGGTGGGTGAAGGGCCTCAGGATCTGTGAGCTGGGGTAAAAAGAGGGAAAAAACACACACAGGCCTTGTAGCCAACTCACGGTTCATAGGATGGAGGGTGGGAAGCAGGTTGAACAGTTAGGGCAATCTTCTAGCATCAGGCAGCTATCTGTGGCGGTAAGTGATGGACGAGGGTCTAAGCAGGGGCCGGCCGCGTCGCATTGCTCCAGCCAGGAGAGGACAGCCTCCGGGTCTTCGTAGAACTGTGCTTTGCCGTCACTCACCACCCAAAGCCGTGCTGGGAAAACCATCGCGTATGGCAGATGATGTATCCGAAACTGTCTCTTCGCCGAATCATGCTCGCTTCTTCTGGACCTCGGCTGAGATGTCCGGGAACACCGCGACATGCACATTGCCAAGGGGGATATTACCATGCTCCCAGGTGAGTTGTAGGATGGTGTCCCGGTCGCGGTAGTTCAGGAACTTAACAATAAATGTGCGAGGTGGAGGTCTCGCTGCAAGGCGGTGGGCATGCTCCACCACGAACATGGAGGAGAAGGCCTCTCTGCCATAGGTCTTGGAGGTTCTCCAGGTAGGAGGGGGGTCCGAGCCCTCGGACCTCTCGGGGAGCCCCAGAAAGTGGAGGTTGCAGCGTCGAAGACGGTTCTCCATATCGTCCTGCTTGGAGAGGACGGCATTCAGTTGGTGTTGCAGCCATTCGGTGGTGACTTGGAGCGGATGTAGGCTGTCCTCCACGTGGCTGACTCGGCGTTCAGTCTCAGTGACCCTGGGGATGTCCTGCCTGATCAGGGAGATGTTGACCTTCACCTCCTCAATCCTGGAGTTGAGGGTGGATTGACACAGGGCGATAGCCTCCAGTACTCTGGCAGTGACTCCAGAAGCTGGATTACGTAATAAAAGATAGAAATATGTGGCGCTAGTCTAAATTAGCAAATCATCATACCTCTCCGAAGAAATCTTCAATGTTTCCTTGATGCACAACAACCAATAATATCTTCTCTCATTAGGGGGCAGCTAAATCAGCCAAAATAATAAATACCATAATCCTCACATTAAATCATCCTAATAAATAATGGGTTCCTCAATCAAACTAAGTATAAAAAGATGTGGCCAAAATTATTAAGTGATACTAGTGGGAATTCAACAAAGGTTCCTCAAGCTGTGTCATAAATAGTGCTAGATTTCCCTCACCTTGATCCGTAAAAATAAAATTACAAAATACATAAATGAATAATGCTGATGAATAAATAACATGCAATAATAAATATAAAGTGCAACTCAATATCACATGTGTGAACAAAAGTGATCAAATGCAAAAAAGTGATGGTAGTGCAGAGCTGTGCATATATAAAAATCAGATTCCGAAGTGCACTCCAATAATCTATATATAGCACCTCTTCCGCCTGAAAATTAATTCTTAAAATCTGAAAAACTGTGACATAAACTGTGATCAAGTCCAAAAGTAGTAATGCTTCATGCAGTGTATTTTTAAAATGTCCAACCAAATGGTTAATAATCCAGTGCCAGTAACGTGACTTTGTGCTGGATTCATTCACTTGACAAAACTGGTGCAGCACACAGGTGTTTCCCCCAGCCTCTCACCTTAAGCAGCGGCCCCCATTGGGCCAAGTCAGGCAGATAGTAAATGTTTAGCCGTGAGGGATGATGATCCAGCAGCTGTCCCCTTCCTCCAACGGATGTGCGTGGGTCAGATTTTCACTAACTAATCACCAACACTCTCACCGACCCCAAAATGAAGAAGGAGATGCTTCCATAGTGCAGTAATTTCAATAACGTTTATTGTAAAAACATAGTAACTTACATGTATAAAATGGAACTGTCAGCAGAAGTAAACCGCAGAGACAATACAAGCTTCCGGGTACGGCCGTCCCCTGGAAGCGTCGGCACCTGGCTCCTCCTACCCTGACGCGTTGCGTCACACCACGTGACTTTATCAAAGGGTTTGAGGAGTCCGGTGCCTGTTAGCCGACTTATAGCAGCGCCGCCGTCATGGCAACGCTGTCAACATAGTTTACGTCCGGTCATGTGTGTGTGTTTAAGACCCACTCTTCAGCATACAACTGACATAACATAAACGGTGCTACTTCATGCATAATTGACCGCAGTAGACATTTCATTTAGCAATAATAGCACCTAAAACTAAACAAAGTTTATATAATGGAAAGGATCACAATACAAACTATAGCCTTCCTTTCACCCATGCCCTCTAGTGGTGGCTCTAGAATTGGCATCTAATAGATGATTGCAGCATCTAGCAGGAAAAACAATACGTGTGACAGACAAATAAAAACAAAAACACTAACTAGGAGGTGTCTTGCACTTATGCCATCTGGTGGTGGCTCAAAACATCAGCATCTATTAGGTAATTTATCCACCAGACAAACAGGTACACACCCCAAGTCAAACTAATGTATAGGGGAAAGTCACTATCTTGGAGGTATCATGTTGTTCACGTAGAAATATTAAAATGTATGATAAATGATGGACACATAAACCAATAAAACAATAAACCCATTTGCCAGATATTTCCATACAGTGATGACTATAACAATTTAGTATAAGCCGTAGTCTGATCTTCATCTCAACACAAGAAATTTGCTGATTGGACCTACACCACCCCAACCTGTGATCCCCAAAATGAGGCCACAGTGTTACAAGTATTTAGCGACATCATTAGCTGTTAATAAAATTCTCCTTAAAATTAGAATAAAAACACAAATATAAAAAAATATAAAATTAAATTAGACGTTAGAGATAGAGCATCTCAATACCAAACCAGCAACTTGCTGATTGGACAAACACCTCTCCAACCTCTAAAACGCATTTCACGGACCCAATGTTTCAAACACCTGTCAGAATAATTACCTGTGATCAAACTTCTCCTTAAAATTCAAACCATAAAGTATGTAATATAAAAAATTCCAATTAAAAGTTAGAAATAAAACAGTTAAGATCGAATTCTACGTTGTGTCCATATGGCGTTAAAGTACGTAATTCATGGATCCATTTTGACTCAGCCTGGCTAATCTTAATAATTTTATTGTCGCCTCTCCAATGGGCTTTATATTTCTCTATTCCGCACACTCTCAGAGATGAAGGGTCACTATTATGGTGCTGTGCATAGTGCTTGGATAGACTATGTTTGTCAAAACTTTTCTTGATATTCCGTACATGCTCTTTTAGTCTTATCCACAATGCTCTTTTGGTTCTGCCGACATATTGGATCCGGCAGGGACATTCCAACAAGTAGACGACACCTTCACTCCTACACGAGATGAAATCTTCTATTTCATAGTTCTGTGACGTGACAGTAGATGTAAAACTCAATTTCTTCTTTTTTTCTTCTCTCGTGTGTCTGCACGTGTAACAATTTTTGCATGGATAAAACCCCTTCCCTTCAAAGAAGGAGAATTTTTTCTTTTGTGGAGGATCTACAACATTTTTTGCCAGGCGGTCCCTTAACGTTGGAGCTCTCCTATATATAAATTTTGGTTGATTGGATAAAATAGTCCCTAAGTGCCGATCCATTTTGATAATATCCCAATGTTTTTTGACTATTTTTTCAATTTGTTTATATTGGATATTATAGTCCATAATGATGGGTACATTCTCTTGTTGGTTGTGAGTTTTTACTCCATCCTGTATCAATTTTTCTCTGTTCATTGCAGTGACATCATTGATTTTTTCTTCTATGAATTTGGTCTCATAGCCCTTCTGGACAAATCTTTGCCCAATCATTTTGGCCTGTTCTAAAAATGTTTCTTTACTGGTGCAGTTTCTTCTCAATCTAACAAGTTGGCCTTTTGGTATGTTCTCCAGCCATACTGGGTGGTGGCAGCTATCTAAGGGCAGATAGCTGTTCCTATCAACTGTTTTAAAATATGTTTGGGTAAGTAACTTAGTTCCTTCTTTCTTTATTAGGAGATCAAGGAAGTTAATTTGCTCATCGCTGATTTCCCATGTTAATTTGATACCTTTACTATTGGTATTAAGATTAAAACAAAAATCACTCAGGCTTTCCCTTTTGCCGCTCCAGATTATAAAAATATCGTCAATGAAGCGTTTGTAAAATAGCAATTGTTGCGGTCGATTGTTGTAAAGTGCTTCTTCTTCCCACTCCGACATATACAGGTTAGCAACACTCGGTGCATATTTTGCACCCATAGCAATTCCACATATCTGTTTATAATATTTATTGTTGTGCCAAAAATAATTGGAATCTAAACTATATTTCAAACATTCTAATATGAATCTCCTTTGCTTGCATTTCAAGTTGCTCAGCTTTCTCAAAGCCCACTTTGTTGCCTGTATAGCCTCATCATGGTTGATGACAGTGTACAGAGATGAGACATCTGCTGTTGCCAAGTATACAGGATCATCACTCAAGTTCACTTCATTGAGGAGTTGGATAAGATGTTTCGTGTCTCGTAAATAAGATCTCGTAATCTTGACCACTGGTTGCAGGAACCAGTCAATATATTCTCCTATTCGTGCTCCCACTGAATTGATCCCATTCACTATAGGCCTTCCTGGGGGTTTGGATTTATCCTTGTGTATTTTCGGTAGCGTGTAAATTACGGGTACCTTACACGTTTTAGGTTGTAAATATGTGGCTTCTTTTTTGGTTAGGAGGCCTTTGTCCACTCCTTTCTGTATTACCTTGGCAAGTTCCTTTTTGTATCTCGTCGTTGGGTTGTTTAGTAATAGCTGGTAAGTGTCCTTGTCATTAACTTGACGGTTGAGTTCCTCATTGTAATCTACTTTAGATTGGACCACTATGGCTCCTCCCTTGTCGGCCTGCCTTATTACGATATCATTTCTTGCTTCTAATTTTTTTATTCCATTTTTTATACTTCTGGACTCTCGCACATTTCTTATTTTCAATTCCTGTAAATCACTTAAAATCATCTTTTTAAAAACTTCTATGTGTCCATCATTCCCAGTGGGTGGATTAAAAAGGGATTTATTCTTCAGATTGCTGTATACAATCCCACTGTTATCCGGTATCTTCGAACCTCTTTTTTCTAGTGGGTTACTAAGCATGTATTTTTTTATATTCAAACTCCTGATGAATTTATTAATGTCTACATACGCATTGAATTTACTGAGATTCTTTTTTGGGGCGAATTTAAGTCCTTTATCCAGGATGAAGTATGAAGTAGCACCGTTTATGTTATGTCAGTTGTATGCTGAAGAGTGGGTCTTCAACACACACACATGACCAGACGTAAACTATGTTGACAGCGTTGCCATGACGGCGGCGCTGCTATAAGTCGGCTAACAGGCACCGGACTCCTCAAACCCTTTGATAAAGTCACGTGGTGTGACGCAACGCGTCAGGGTAGGAGGAGCCAGGTGCCGACGCTTCCAGGGGACGGCCGTACCCGGAAGCTTGTATTGTCTCTGCGGTTTACTTCTGCTGACAGTTCCATTTTATACATGTAAGTTACTATGTTTTTACAATAAACGTTATTGAAATTACTGCACTATGGAAGCATCTCCTTCTTCATTTTGGGGTCGGTGAGAGTGTTGGTGATTAGTTAGTGAAAATCTGACCCACGCACATCCGTTGGAGGAAGGGGATGGCTGCTGGATCATCATCCCTCACGGCTAAACATTTACTATCTGCCTGACTTGGCCCAATGGGGGCCGCTGCTTAAGGTGAGAGGCTGGGGGAAACACCTGTGTGCTGCACCAGTTTTGTCAAGTGAATGAATCCAGCACAAAGTCACGTTACTGGCACTGGATTATTAACTATTTGGTTGGACATTTTAAAAATACACTGCATGAAGCATTACTACTTTTGGACTTGATCACAGTTTATGTCACAGTTTTTCAGATTTTAAGAATTAATTTTCAGGCGGAAGAGGTGCTATATATAGATTATTGGAGTGCAGTTCGGAATCTGATTTTTATATATGCACAGCTCTGCACTACCATCACTTTTTTGCATTTGATCACTTTTGTTCACACATGTGATATTGAGTTGCACTTTATATTTATTATTGCATGTTATTTATTCATCAGCATTATTCATTTATGTATTTTGTAATTTTATTTTTACGGATCAAGGTGAGGGAAATCTAGCACTATTTATGACACAGCTTGAGGAACCTTTGTTGAATTCCCACTAGTATCACTTAATAATTTTGGCCACATCTTTTTATACTTAGTTTGATTGAGGAACCCATTATTTATTAGGATGATTTAATGTGAGGATTATGGTATTTATTATTTTGGCTGATTTAGCTGCCCCCTAATGAGAGAAGATATTATTGGTTGTTGTGCATCAAGGAAACATTGAAGATTTCTTCGGAGAGGTATGATGATTGGCTAATTTAGACTAGCGCCACATATTTCTATCTTTTATTACGTTACCCCTTAGGGTGGGTGAGACCACCTCTTATGTTGGCAGCTTCTCTAATCTGTGTACCCTTGATCTTTTGAGAATGTGGTTGTGCGCATTAGTTTTCTATTATTTCGATTTTTTCACTTTCTCATACCTTCTAGTGCTGCACACCATGGAAGTATTCCAGTTCTTAGATAACAGAACTTTAGACATAGATATAGTCTTCACTAAACAGGAAATGAATCAGGTAGGAGATATTGAGAATGGTTTCAGAAAGATAGGCCATCTGATGGAGAAAAAAATAAATGCTTGGTGGGACCTGATAACACATGAGAAATATATCAAGGATAAGATAGTACCCAGGAGACTCCGCTGGGAAGTACCCATAAATGATGGTCTAGTAGATAAAGAATCCACTGATGAATGGTTTCAATTTTTCAATGAGAAGGGCTTGGAATTATTAGAGTTTTTAAGAAAAAGAAAACAAAAGAAAATCAGGCTTTTGAATAAAACCATTGAAGAAATTAAAACTACTCTAGAACCTTCAAAAGAATTACCAGAATTTATTGCGCTATCCAAACAATTGAATCGTGACATGGAAAAGAAAGACAAAGAAACAGCTGCACGAAAAAGGAAGAAATATCAGCGAGATATTAAGGATTTTAATGATGATCTGGTGTTTAAATGGCAGAACAAAACCGAAGAAGTGATTATTAATTCCAATAACAGTACCCCTGTGAAAGAAGTAAAGATGATGGAGATCCCTCAAGAAAGAAAAATTGATGGACCCATGCCTATCAATGGGACCCAAGCAAACTACAACACTTACAACACCCCTCAAAACAAACAGGGCTGGAAGGGTAATAATTGGAAAAAACCCTTCTGGAAGAGTAATGGATACTCTAACAATTACCAAGGGAGGCCTTACCATCAGTCTCCCTGGGATAGAAGATCTCCTTATCCCAGGTGGAGAAATTATGAGAACTATAGCGAAAGGAACAATTCATATCCTGAGAGAATACGAAGAGATGAGAGACCTGGAAATGGTTATTACCGGTATGATAACAGAAGAGGAGGCTCTCCCCCACGCAATGATCACTTTGCCATTCCGATACAAAATAGATATGAACAGCTACAAAGGCTAGACGAGAGAGGGAGGTCCCCACAGTATTCGAATAGATATGAACGAGAGAGAACACCGTACCGTTTTTTAGAACTACGCCATCGAGAGTCTCCAAGACGCCAGTATCGAGAGGGTCCTCCACGGAGACAAGACAGACGGACCCCAAATCCCGGACAGGAGAACGAGGAGAAGGGAAGACAGGAGACAAGAAGGACAGAGAGAACAAGACAGGGGGGAGCAACAAAGGAACACCCCGAGAAGATCTTTAGAAAAGAGAAAAGGAAAAAACGAAAAACAAGAAGAGGATGTCGAGCAGGAATCAAGAAACAAAAGGAGAAGAGAACACTAGGGGAGGGTATCGTTAATATTAGTGGGGTGGAATTAACACAGGAAGAAATTAAGGTCCTGGATAAAGGACTTAAATTCGCCCCAAAAAAAGAATCTCAGTAAATTCAATGCGTATGTAGACATTAATAAATTCATCAGGAGTTTGAATATAAAAAAATACATGCTTAGTAACCCACTAGAAAAAAGAGGTTCGAAGATACCGGATAACAGTGGGATTGTATACAGCAATCTGAAGAATAAATCCCTTTTTAATCCACCCACTGGGAATAATGGACACATAGAAGTTTTTAAAAAGATGATTTTAAGTGATTTACAGGAACTGAAAATAAGAAATGTGCGAGAGTCCAGAAGTATAAAAAATGGAATAAAAAAATTTAAAGCAAGAAATGATATCGTAATAAGGCAGGCCGACAAGGGAGGAGCCATAGTGGTCCAATCTAAAGTAGATTACAATGAGGAACTCAACCGTCAAGTTAATGACAAGGACACTTACCAGCTATTACTAAACAACCCAACGACGAGATACAAAAAGGAACTTGCCAAGGTAATACAGAAAGGAGTGGACAAAGGCCTCCTAACCAAAAAAGAAGCCACATATTTACAACCTAAAACGTGTAAGGTACCCGTAATTTACACGCTACCGAAAATACACAAGGATAAATCCAAACCCCCAGGAAGGCCTATAGTGAATGGGATCAATTCAGTGGGAGCACGAATAGGAGAATATATTGACTGGTTCCTGCAACCAGTGGTCAAGATTACGAGATCTTATTTACGAGACACGAAACATCTTATCCAACTCTTCAATGAAGTGAACTTGAGTGATGATCCTGTATACTTGGCAACAGCAGATGTCTCATCTCTGTACACTGTCATCAACCATGATGAGGCTATACAGGCAACAAAGTGGGCTTTGAGAAAGCTGAGCAACTTGAAATGCAAGCAAAGGAGATTCATATTAGAATGTTTGAAATATAGTTTAGATTCCAATTATTTTTGGCACAACAATAAATATTATAAACAGATATGTGGAATTGCTATGGGTGCAAAATATGCACCGAGTGTTGCTAACCTGTATATGTCGGAGTGGGAAGAAGAAGCACTTTACAACAATCGACCGCAACAATTGCTATTTTACAAACGCTTCATTGACGATATTTTTATAATCTGGAGCGGCAATAGGGAAAGCCTGAGTGATTTTTGTTTTAATCTTAATACCAATAGTAAAGGTATCAAATTAACATGGGAAATCAGCGATGAGCAAATTAACTTCCTTGATCTCCTAATAAAGAAAGAAGGAACTAAGTTACTTACCCAAACATATTTTAAAACAGTTGATAGGAACAGCTATCTGCCCTTAGATAGCTGCCACCACCCAGTATGGCTGGAGAACATACCAAAAGGCCAACTTGTTAGATTGAGAAGAAACTGCACCAGTAAAGAAACATTTTTAGAACAGGCCAAAATGATTGGGCAAAGATTTGTCCAGAAGGGCTATGAGACCAAATTCATAGAAGAAAAAATCAATGATGTCACTGCAATGAACAGAGAAAAATTGATACAGGATGGAGTAAAAACTCACAACCAACAAGAGAATGTACCCATCATTATGGACTATAATATCCAATATAAACAAATTGAAAAAATAGTCAAAAAACATTGGGATATTATCAAAATGGATCGGCACTTAGGGACTATTTTATCCAATCAACCAAAATTTATATATAGGAGAGCTCCAACGTTAAGGGACCGCCTGGCAAAAAATGTTGTAGATCCTCCACAAAAGAAAAAATTCTCCTTCTTTGAAGGGAAGGGGTTTTATCCATGCAAAAATTGTTACACGTGCAGACACACGAGAGAAGAAAAAAAGAAGAAATTGAGTTTTACATCTACTGTCACGTCACAGAACTATGAAATAGAAGATTTCATCTCGTGTAGGAGTGAAGGTGTCGTCTACTTGTTGGAATGTCCCTGCCGGATCCAATATGTCGGCAGAACCAAAAGAGCATTGTGGATAAGACTAAAAGAGCATGTACGGAATATCAAGAAAAGTTTTGACAAACATAGTCTATCCAAGCACTATGCACAGCACCATAATAGTGACCCTTCATCTCTGAGAGTGTGCGGAATAGAGAAATATAAAGCCCATTGGAGAGGCGACAATAAAATTATTAAGATTAGCCAGGCTGAGTCAAAATGGATCCATGAATTACGTACTTTAACGCCATATGGACACAACGTAGAATTCGATCTTAACTGTTTTATTTCTAACTTTTAATTGGAATTTTTTATATTACATACTTTATGGTTTGAATTTTAAGGAGAAGTTTGATCACAGGTAATTATTCTGACAGGTGTTTGAAACATTGGGTCCGTGAAATGCGTTTTAGAGGTTGGAGAGGTGTTTGTCCAATCAGCAAGTTGCTGGTTTGGTATTGAGATGCTCTATCTCTAACGTCTAATTTAATTTTATATTTTTTTATATTTGTGTTTTTATTCTAATTTTAAGGAGAATTTTATTAACAGCTAATGATGTCGCTAAATACTTGTAACACTGTGGCCTCACTTTGGGGATCACAGGTTGGGGTGGTGTAGGTCCAATCAGCAAATTTCTTGTGTTGAGATGAAGATCAGACTACGGCTTATACTAAATTGTTATAGTCATCACTGTATGGAAATATCTGGCAAATGGGTTTATTGTTTTATTGGTTTATGTGTCCATCATTCATCATACATTTTAATATTTCTAAGTGAACAACATGATACCTCCAAGATAGTGACTTTCCCCTATACATTAGTTTGACTTGGGGTGTGTACCTGTTTGTCTGGTGGATAAATTACCTAATAGATGCTGATGTTTTGAGCCACCACCAGATGGCATAAGTGCAAGACACCTCCTAGTTAGT
The DNA here is from genome assembly GCA_037953035.1 of Aquarana catesbeiana. Classification (NCBI taxonomy): domain Eukaryota; kingdom Metazoa; phylum Chordata; class Amphibia; order Anura; family Ranidae; genus Aquarana; species Aquarana catesbeiana. Next base: position 97,791 of record JBBHAA010002455.1, read on the forward strand.
GTTTTTGTTTTTATTTGTCTGTCACACGTATTGTTTTTCCTGCTAGATGCTGCAATCATCTATTAGATGCCAATTCTAGAGCCACCACTAGAGGGCATGGGTGAAAGGAAGGCTATAGTTTGTATTGTGATCCTTTCCATTATATAAACTTTGTTTAGTTTTAGGTGCTATTATTGCTAAATGAAATGTCTACTGCGGTCAATTATGTATGAAGTAGCACCGTTTATGTTATGTCAGTTGTATGCTGAAGAGTGGGTCTTAAACACACACACATGACCGGACGTAAACTATGTTGACAGCGTTGCCATGACGGCGGCGCTGCTATAAGTCGGCTAACAGGCACCGGACTCCTCAAACCCTTTGATAAAGTCACGTGGTGTGACACAACGCGTCAGGGTAGGAGGAGCCAGGTGCCGACGCTTCCAGGGGATGGCCGTACCCGGAAGCTTGTATTGTCTCTGCGGTTTACTTCTGCTGACAGTTCCATTTTATACATGTAAGTTACTATGTTTTTACAATAAACGTTATTGAAATTACTGCACTATGGAAGCATCTCCTTCTTCATTTTGGGGTCGGTGAGAGTGTTGGTGATTAGTTAGTGAAAATCTGACCCATGCACATCCGTTGGAGGAAGGGGACGGCTGCTGGATCATCATCCCTCACGGCTAAACATTTACTATCTGCCTGACTTGGCCCAATGGGGGCCGCTGCTTAAGGTGAGAGGCTGGGGGAAACACCTGTGTGCTGCACCAGTTTTGTCAAGTGAATGAATCCAGCACAAAGTCACGTTACTGGCACTGGATTATTAACCATTTGGTTGGACATTTTAAAAATACACTGCATGAAGCATTACTACTTTTGGACTTGATCACAGTTTATGTCACAGTTTTTCAGATTTTAAGAATTAATTTTCAGGCGGAAGAGGTGCTATATATAGATTATTGGAGTGCAGTTCGGAATCTGATTTTTATATATGCACAGCTCTGCACTACCATCACTTTTTTGCATTTGATCACTTTTGTTCACACATGTGATATTGAGTTGCACTTTATATTTATTATTGCATGTTATTTATTCATCAGCATTATTCATTTATGTATTTTGTAATTTTATTTTTACGGATCAAGGTGAGGGAAATCTAGCACTATTTATGACACAGCTTGAGGAACCTTTGTTGAATTCCCACTAGTATCACTTAATAATTTTGACCACATCTTTTTATACTTAGTTTGATTGAGGAACCCATTATTTATTAGGATGATTTAATGTGAGGATTATGGTATTTATTATTTTGGCTGATTTAGCTGCCCCCTAATGAGAGAAGATATTATTGGTTGTTGTGCATCAAGGAAACATTGAAGATTTCTTCGGAGAGGTATGATGATTGGCTAATTTAGACTAGCGCCACATATTTCTATCTTTTATTATGTTACCCCTTAGGGTGGGTGAGACCACCTCTTATGTTGGCAGCTTCTCTAATCTGTGTACCCTTGATCTTTTGAGAACGTGGTTGTGCGCATTAGTTTTCTATTATTTCCAGAAGCTGGATTGTCTTCCTCATGGAGCGGGACGATGCCATCTTCCTCCCCTGGGTCCCACTCCTCGTGGCGATATTTATCAAGTTTGGCGATGGTGCCTGTTGGAATTCAACATGAATTAATATCACATTCCTGGATTGTCTACATATGTTTCCTGTTGCCAAGCTCAGCCAGGTACAGTAAACTCAGTTGGAATGAAACACATCAAAGCTTTGTAATCAGAAGAACAATGGCTTGGCTCAAGCCCACCTGCTGTGACATGTGTGATTACAGGCTTCAAAGAGAATAAGAGCTAGCTGAGAAGGCACAGGGCTAATGGAGCTGCCCCTAGTGGACAATACAGCATGCTTTCTGGAGAATTGGCAGACATTTGAAGGAATACCTCTCGGCAATATCTATTGGATGAAAGGCAAATAGGGGTGGCTACGAGTGGGCGTGTATGTTTGAATGAAAGGCGCACACAGGCAATTGCTTTTTCTCTTTCTTGCTAAAAAGCCTGCCATGAGGTTGTCCCTCGGCCATCTTGGGACTTTGCTCTGACTGAGGGCTTGGGCCTAAATTCCATGCGGCCCAGACCCCTTTTATTATCCAGAACCAGCAGATGAAACCATGTGTGGTAAGTATCTTTGATATTTCATTGTTGTTATATGTTGTAGAGATATGATGTTTAGTATATTGTGTTCTGATTGTAAGCTTTGTAACATTGCAATTTCTTGTAATACCCTTTTAGTACTTTTTTGTTGGTTTCCTAATTCCTTGGGAAATAAATAAGATATTGTTTTACTAGCAGCACCGTGTGTTTGGTTTTATAGCTAACCTGGTATTATTGTGATATTAACAATAACATGTGCTCAGAGTTTAATAGACTAACTAACTACAGGGATTAGTCAAATTAATATATAGATACATAATATTTATTGTATCATAGTTACTTCAATTGGCACCCAGAAAGCATGTGGTAATCCTAAAAGCCGCATAGAACCTACAGGGCAGAAGTGCTCAGATACAAGGCAGCCGATAATGCCACATTAAGTGTGGTGAGTCTTTTCTATGGATATGTAAAAGTTTAATTGTTTTGAATGATATCTGGTAAAAGTGGTAATGAATGAAGAATATTGAATGCTAGAAGAACGATTCGCTTTTTTTTCGTGAATTGTAAGAGCTAATGATAATTGAGTTTGGTTTATTACTCAGTATAGTGTTGGAACGTTAGTACAAATAGAATTGTGTATTGTGTGGATTGTATGGTTGTGAAATGGAACTTGTGTATACATATGTAAGTACGCTTCTGCCAGTTATCATTCATGTGCAGATGAACCTCTTAAAAGACAGTGTAAGGTACTATTGTCTCAGTGTCAGCAACATAATAGCTGATTATTGGGTAAATAGCTAAAAAAGAAAGTTAAAAAAGAAAGGTTGGCAAATGAAATTGCAGTGTTGCTCAGAATTAAATTTATATCTGAGCAAATGGAGGGGAAGTGGGAAGCAGAGAGGAGACGTTTCGGAGAGGACATGGAGGAAATCAGTGAAAACCTTCTAAAGATTGCAACAGCCTCCAGTAGTGAGATGGATGAATTGCGGGCTACAGCAGGCAATTTGTCAGAAAGAAACAGTGAGCTACAAGAACAGCTTCAGAGGTGCAGCATGGACTGTGATACGAAGAGCAAACTTTTAGAGTCATTGCGAATAAAGGTGTCAGAGATGGAAGAGTTGGTTATGTCTTTAGAAAGAAAATTAGCAAATGCACACTCCCAGCTTCTTACTAAAGAGCAATGTATAGTATCGCTCAATCAGCACGAAGGAACATGCCAATTGGCCAATATCTGCACAGTCAATGAGGAGAAGGGCTGTGATGTAACACAATCTGCTATTGCACCCATAGCTTCAAAGCAGAATAACAGTTTGATTACAATCCAAAAGAGACTTACTTTGTGCCAGATTCTGGGTGAATTTAATGCCCTGGAATCACCAGTGAGTCTGTCCAATAAATTTGAGGCTCTAGTCCTTAAATTTCATTTGAATAATGAGGATGCATGTTCTCTTCTGAAAGCATGGCTACCAGGACCTTTGGCAGGCCAGTTATCTGCACAGGTTAATGATAACTTAGCAGATGCAGAGGTGCGGGGGACAGAGTTGCAGCATATTGTGGACAGACGTGATAATGGTATGAGAGATTTACAACAAATTAAATTTAGGAGAGGAGATGACCCAATTTTGTTCTGCAGTGAGTATCTTGCATTGTATACAAACGTGTTCAACTGTCCTGACTTATTGGAGGATGATACAAGTTTCATATACTCAATGGCCAATAAGTGTTAAATAAATTTTGTCAATATCCTGCGAGACTTCTGTCAAGAGTCCAGTGATAGGGAATATGGGTCAAAGGCAGGTGTATCCATAATAAGCAGAGGTACAGGAAGGCAGAGAGAGTTTAGACATTCTAAATGGAATAGGCATGGACATAGATTTTGTAAAGCCCTTAACATTGCTATCATGGAGCAGGAAACCCCAGAATTACAGGGTGCACAGGCAGCCATAATGGAGTTATCCTCCAAACATGCAAAAGCCAAATGTGCAATGGTGGAGGTACCCTCCGCACATGCGCAGTGCTCAGCAAAGATAGAAGTGAAACAACATGCAGAAAAAGCAGACGCTCTTATTTCTGCAAGTGATGTTGCTATGACAGAAATCAATGGTGGAGATGTAAATGAAAGTGCGATAACTGCGCTTGAAATTGATTCAGGAGTTGAAACAATGGAAACTTCTGATTACTCCTCAGACGATGAAAGTGTAAAGTCTGGTTATTCCATGCATAGTAATCGTAGTAATAATGTCCAGCAATTTGAGTTTCCAACGCCATATGCTCAAGGAAGGGCCTATACAGAGAGACCAGCCCTCAAATGTTTTTTGTGTAAAAGGGGGGGGTCACATCGCTAAGTATTGTTGGGCGGCGAATAATGATATTAAAAGAAGACCGCACCAACCGAAGACGACCATTATGAGGCATTATGAAGTGTAGCAACCCAAAGCATGGAGGCTATAGTAATCAAACCCAGTTCCCTTTTAAGACCCAAATGCGGAGACTACAAACTGAAAATCATCACTATGTAGAACAGTTACGTAAAGTCAAAATGGAGGTAGCCGCATGGTTATTCAAATGTAACACTGGGGGAAACAATGTTAGCAGCACTTAGTGAGCTGCATGGATGCTAAGAATTTTCTAGTCAAGGTTTCCTTGCTATAAATAAGGTTAGATAAGCTTCATGTTTGAATAAAATATGGCAATTATTTCTCTAGCTTTGCAATTAATGGGAAAAGGCTTGGGGGACTCAAAAAAGTCAATTGTCATGATAATTGTGTGTAATCACTGTCTTTGTGTTCCTTTTTCAGAGACCTTGGAAGAAGTTAAAACTGGTTTGGATACTAATGTCTGTGTTTTGTTTGCAGGTCCTTCAAAGTGAGAACAGTGGGCACATTTAGCAGAACAAGGGGTTAGGTTATTGTAAATGCATAATCGATCATATGGTACCATGAGCTCATTAATTAGTAATTGTTTGCAAACAATGAAAAAATAAGATAAACAATGGTCAGGCATTAATGGATTAAAGAGTTATAAATTAAGTTACAAATGTTGTGATGAGGTACAGATGTTTTGTTTTTTGTTAACTAATTGTCTTTCAGATGGAAATGAGCACTTACTCTTCTCACGAGGAAAGTCCATGGATGTCTTTTTTTTTTTTTTAAACAAGAGCATGTTTATTCATTGCCAAAACATACATGTATGGGGTACACATGTTACATCGATACAAATAACCAAAGTACACTTGTACAAACAAACAAAAAAAAAAGAAACATTTTAGGTATATTTTCCATTACATTGGAGGGTTTACACCCGTAATTGTGCCTTCTAATACATTGTGTTGAGTATCATTATATTCTTTCTTTTACTATCCAACTATACCCAATGATCATTACGGTATTTCATAGGTTATTACAAAGTAAACAGTGTATTGTGAGTAATGCAGATATCAAATATTCCCGTGTTTGGTTAGTTATTCCAAACAGGTTTCACTAGAGTTGAGCCACCTATCCCAAATTCTGTTGTATTTAGCCGGGCACCCTCTATGGCTATATAATACCTTTTTATACGGTAGTGTTTTATTTATTTCACCAATCCAAGCTTGAACAGTGGGAGGATTAGCCCTCATCCAGTGTCTGGCAATTACTTTCCTGGCACAGAATAAAGTTTCGTAGAGCAAAGTTGCCAAATACTTTTCAGTGTCAGCGTCCGGCAATATACCTAGTAGGCATGTTTTGGGATCAAGTTGTAGAGGTGAGCCCATGTGGTCGTGTAAAAATTTTATAACCTGTGTCCAGTAGTGCTGGATGTTTGGACACTCCCATATTAAATGGATAAAGGAGCATGGGTTAGCTGAGCACCCTGGACAGTTTGGATCTTGATCATGAGAGAATTTAACTAGCCGTGAAGGGGTAAGGTAAGCTTTATGGATAACATATAACTGAGTCAAACGTTCGGAAAGTGTCGGGGATGACTTCTTAACATTCTCTAGTGCCTCCTCCCAATCCGAATCTTCTATTGGGCCTATGTCCTCTTCCCATCTAAGTCCATGGATGTCTTTAGTTAAAAGTTGAGTGTTTGTCATTGTTTTATGGTGGTTGTCTTGTCATGTTGTTTTTGTGTGATAATGGCCAGAATTTTAATTTTTTTTTGTTATTAATTTTTTTTAATTTTTTTATATTTTTTGGTATTTGTTTAGTCATCTATTTTATTTTTGTTTTGTTCAGGTGGAAAAAGTATTGTTTAGTCCACCTGAAAGGGGGGTAATTGACTATTCGGTCAATTAGCAGCTGAATAGATGGTCATGGGAATATGTCCTCCAGCCGAATACATTTTGTTTATTTAAGACAAGAGCTGGTAGGAAGCCATGCTAGCCGCTGAAGTTCTTTTTTTTTTTTTTTTTTTGTTTTTATGTTCATTCAGGTGGAAAGAGTTCCAAAAGGTTTAGCCTTTGTCCACCTGAAAGGGGGGTTAGTGCATAGGTCTGAAAGTACAGATAATGCATTGTCTTTTTGATGCTTAACATTTTGAATTTTTGAGAAGCAACGTTCATGTTCATTTTTTTTTTTTTAATTTTGATCATACCAGGGGGATCCATTTTAGAGTGGGTTTAGACTAAAGAGGTCGTGGTTGTTTTGATAGTTTGGCCAGAGTTGCAGAAGCCAGGTATACTAAGTTCCTGGTTTCCGAAGAAGGAACTATAAGTAAATGAAGTAAGCAAGCAGATATTATGGATAAGAATTTGATTCTGCTCTTGTATTTCACTTCCAGAGTCCTAGTGGAGCGAGATTGGAGAGGTCTCTGGAACATGGATGACAGATGTTCATCTGGTTATACAGTTTGTCTGTGCCATACCACACCGCAAATTCGTTCTGATAAACATCAGGAGAGAAGGGACAAACGAAAAGATTCAGTTTAATACTTGTTTATGCTTATGGACGATTTAGGGCTAATGCTGGATCTGGAGGACTGTGCCTATCAACAAAACTTGTGAATCATTTTTGCCGGAGTTTCTCCTGATCTCCTGATGAATGCAAGCGTGCTATTAATACATGTGCGATGGGTTGGAGGTTGGGGAAGGAATATATACATCCAATCCGTCAGAACCTGAAATGTAAAATATGTGGGTTTTTTTTTTTTTTTTTGGAGGGAGGAATTGAAAGAAGGAAAGGTTTTTAATGTATGACATGTATTGACGTAACGGAAGTAATATGGTGCAGGTACCCAGGAGACTGGCACTTATACATAATAAGGTGTCGGTTGGCCAGACTAGAGGTTGGCCAGGTGACACATCAATGGGGTGAAAATTTCCTTGTATGGGGGGGATACGCCTGGTTGATGTCTCACCTGAGAGGTTGAAACCTGGCACAGGGAAGGCCAGTGAATACACACAGGAGCATGCTCCGTTAGATAAAGGGAACAAACGCTGGCTACCAGGGTACAGTATGCCTCCACCACATGGCATTGCAACATCTCACAGTGGTTGATAAAAACCTACTACCCTATATGTGCTGAGTACACACTGAATCAAGTGCGGTCATTATACCAACGACTTGCTCCCAGAGATGTGCGGACACAGAATGAGGTTCATGCAGGACACGTATGTCTGAGGAGTAACCGGAAGAGGATGGATGTATTCAGCACTATATTGGGGGAATAGGAGCTGGGATAGGTATTGTTAATGGAGTGGACATCGGCCTCCTGAGGAACAAACTCGCAGCCATAGCTTCAGAGAATAAGCGGGGCTTTGTTGCTCAGAGAGATTGGTGACATCCATGATAGCATTCAACAGTCACATAAATACCCAGGTTAAAGTGGCTCAAGATTTTGTCAACCATGTTGAGAGGTTGGTAGAGAATGTGATGGCATAGGACAGAAATCTGTCATTGGCTCTGGCGTGCATGCAGTGGCAGGTGGAAGTATCAACCAGCATTGAGCTGATTGTACAGTCTCTGTATGAGGGGCAGTGGCCTGATGAGTTAGCATCACCGCTCAGTAAGACTTTGCCAAAACATGTCACTTACACTAATCCAAAGTGGTGGTCGAATGCCTGGATGGGCTCTGTACTAGTTTGGATTATGAAAGGTGTTATGCTGTACAGAAGTGCAGACTCGGTTTGTATATTTGGTGGAATCAATGGGCTTACTGACTGGGGATTCTATCTTGTTGCATTTGAGGCTAAATTACCCACATGCGATCAGAGAAGAGGGAAGCTGGAGGCAGGTTGATGCTTCCCTCGGTCGGAAGCATGACCATGATGTCCTTTGTAGGCCAGGTCAATACATGGTGGTGAGCTAAAAATGTTGGGAAGATATTGCACTCTGTGTTCTGGATGGAGAGGTCATTGCTGGGAGGGAAGCACCTGGGTATTATTTGGGACATAGATGAGTTTGTTTCTTTGTCCTAAAGAATACAGATGAAACATTAGTCATGGAACTAGAGGGTTCCTTGAACCTAACCATAGGTAGAGATGCATGGAATACCCTGGGCATGGTCTCTGAAATCCAGGCACAGGGATGGAATTGTGTGGGTTTTGTTGGGTCATTGTTGCAGATTTATATGTATTGTTAGACTTGATATTTATATGGAAGGGTCTCCCAGTTATCTATGCAAGCTGGGTAGGGTCACTGCGTACAAGTTAGAGACTTTGCTGCCAAGTCAGAGCCCTGCAATACCACTGACATGCCAGAATTGCGGTAGGAATGGCCATTGGGAGCGAACCTGCCTAATCTCGGCCCGTATCTACACTGAGGAGTTATAGGAGGTTGAGAGCGGGATGAGTAATCTGATGGGTCATAGGTATATATGTATATATTATGGTAATGGGTTGATTCATGTTATGGTATAGTGTGATAAAGGTGTATTTTAGACCAGTAATATGGGCAGAAGGCCCTCCTCGAGACTCTATATCTGAAAGCTGGTTGATATGTTGCTCTGAATGTGTGATGGTGAATGGTGAGTGAATGGACACCCCAGGCCTGCACTGCACCCCTTCCTGAAGATATCGGAAATAAGAAGACACAGGATGGTGACATGGAAGCTGTCGCTGAAGAATGCTGGTGGTGTGTCACTCAGTGGCAAAGCGGCACGTGTTGGGAAGCACAGCACGTTAAGACCATTATGGACTGTTCCACAGGAGCTATTTCTGCACATGTTGAAAAACACAACACGTTAAGACAGTTAAGGATTGTTCTATAGGTACTGGTTCGGAAACACATGTTGGGGAGAAAACAGTTATGGACTGTTCAATAGGAGCCGTGTATGAAGAAGGGTGGTATGCACCCTTTAGGCGCAAAGCGGTATTTGTTGGAATTCAACATGAAATAATATCACATTTCTGGATTGTCTACATATGTTTCCTGTTGCCAAGCTCAGCCAGGTAAACTCAGTTGGAATGAAACATATCAAAGCTTTGTAATCAGAAGAACAATGGCTTGGCTCAAGCCCACCTGCTGTGACATGTGTGATTACAGGCTTCAAAGAGAATAAGAGCTAGCTGAGAAGGCACAGGGCTAATGGAGCTGCCCCTAGTGGACAATACAGCATGCTTCCTGGAGAATGGGCAGACATTTGAAGGAATACCTCTATTGGCTGAAAGGCAAATAGGGGTGGCTACGAGTGGGCGTGTATGTTTGAATGAAAGGCGCACACAGGCAATTGCTTTTTCTCTTTCTTACTTAAAAGTCTGCCATGAGGTTGTCCCTCGGCCATCTTGGGACTTTGCTCTGACTGAGGGCTTGGGCCTAAATTCCATGTGGCCCAGACCCCTTTTATTGTCCAGAACCAGCAGATATAACCATGTGTGATAAGTATCTTTGATATTTCATTGTTGTTATATGTTATAGAGATATGCTGTTTAGTATATTGTGTTCTGATTGTAAGCTTTGTAACATTGCAATTTCTTGTAATACCCTTTTAGTACTTTTATGTTGGTTTCCTAATTCCTTGGGAAATAAATAAGATATTGTTTTACTAGCAGCACCATGTGTTTAGTTTCATAGCTAACCTGGTATTATTGTGATGTTAACAATAACATGTGCTCAGAGTTTAATAGACTAGCTAACTACAGGGATTAGACAAATTAATATATAGATACATAATATTTATTGTATCATAGTTACTTCAGCGCCGGATCTCTTAGGTGGAGACATGTCGGCATGGGGTCAGGTAGATGGTGTGAGGCTTCTGATAACCCCCAGGATCGAAGAAAAGGATGTTGCTCGAGCGGAGCTTTCACACTGCACACCTTACTCCATGCAGCTCCAGACCACACCCCCCACTCACTGTATTGTTACATAGTTACATAGTTAGTCAGGTTGAAGACACAAGTCCATCTAGTTCAACCAAAAAAAAAGCATACAATCCCATATACACAATCCTATACCCACAGTTGATCCAGAGGCGAAAAACCCCAGCAAATCATGATCCAATTTGGTACAGCAGGGGAAAAAATTACTTCCTGATCCCGTGAGAGACAATTGGATATTCCCTGGATCAACTTTACCTATATACCTTTATATTATGTACACCTAGGAAATAATCCAGGCCTTTTTTTAAAGCAATCTACTGAGCTGGTCACAACCACCTCTGGAGGGAGTCTATTCTACATTTTCACAGCTCTTACTTTGAAGAAACCTTTCCGTATTTGAAGATGAAATCTCTTTTCCTCTAGAAATAAAGAGTGCCCCCTTGTCCTCTGTGATGACCTTAAAGTGAATAACTCAACACCAAGTTCACTATATGGACTCCTTATGTATTTGTACATGTTGATCATATCCCCCCTTAATCTCCTCTTCTTAAGAGAGAAATACAATTCAGTTCTTCTAATTCTTCCTAATTCTTCTAATCTTTCCTCATAGCTGAGCTTCTCCATGCCTCTTATAACTTTGGTTGCCCTTCTCTGCACTTTCTCCAGTTCCCCAATATCCTTTTTGAGAACTTACTAATGATTTGTACAAGGGCAAAATGATATCTCTCTCTCTGGAGTCCATAGCTTTCTTAATACAAGAAATGACTTGCTCGCTTTGGAAACTGCAGCTTGGCATTGCATGCTATTATTAAGCTTATAATCTACCAAAACCTCCAGATCCTTCTCCACTATGTATTCCCCCAGTTTTACTCCCCCTAGTATGTATGATGTATGCATATTCTTAGCCCCCAAGTACATAACTTTACATTTATCAACATTAAACCTCATTTGCCACTTAGTTGCCCAGTTAAAGAGGTTAGCATTGAGGTCAGCTTGTAAGTTGGAGACATCCCGTAAGGGCGTTGTTCCACTCCATAGCTTGGTGTCATCTGCAAAGACTGAAAATGGTACTTTTAATCCCAGACCCTATATCATTTATAAAGATATTAAAAAGTAAGGGTCCCAACACTGAACCTTGGGGTACACCACTGATAACCTTAGACCATTCAGAGTATTGTATCTATGAAGGGACACCATTGTCACCCTAGGATTACATAGGTAGGTGTTCTGTAGTCCGCAGATAGAGCTGACAGTATGAACAGAATGGGCAAATATAAAAGACACATTATTGACAAAACGATGCAGCTTTGTTTTCTTAAAATGAATTATTTAACTAGAATAAGTACCTGTATCTGACTTGGTTTGCATCACATGCAATCTTTATACATTAGCACTCAGCGGGGACAGGACTGCGAGTCAATTAGGTATGCTGTATTAAAATGGGTTGATAAGCACTTGCTGATAGGCAAGAGAGAGAGAGAGAGAGCAGAGTGAGCAGAGGGATGACCCTGTTGCTGCTCTTTCACAGTCCAGTTAGAAAGCTTAGGGTGAAGAAAGGACACTACTGCTTAAGATCATGTGACCGTCGTGATTGGCTGTCATGGCGGTCACATAATCCAAAAAGCCTTCGGTTAGGCGACAGTAACTGTGCCGGAAGCGCAGGTGTATTGGCAGCAATTCACACAAATATGCGGCCCCTCACCACTAAGGACCAAGTACAGAGAGGCCGCATAGTATGTGCCTAGGGGTTAACTGTAAGCCGCATAATCCACCTGTGCTGTCTAAAGCTCAGGAGTGGATATACTGCAATATAAATCCTTTGGCAGAGAAAACCTCTCCTTTATATGTATTTCATCTGTGTATTTAGCTGTTAGCCTGGAATTCAGCATTAAGACTACCGAAGTTGGGTTGTAAAGACAGAAGATTTTTTTTATCTTAATGCGACTCGGCTTAAACTCAGCTGAGACTCGGCTGTCCAGGATTCTCCCTCCTGATTGGCTGCGACAGACTGCGGGTGCCATTGGCTCCCGCTGCTGTCAATCAATGTCAGCGAACCAATGAGGACAAAGAGGGGGCAGGGCCAGCCACGGCTGCATGTCTGATTGGACACACAAAGCAGCGACTCAGCTCAGGTGCCCCCATAGCAAGCTGCTCGCTCTGAGGCACTCAGAAGAAGGGAGGGGCCAGGAGCGCCGGCGAGGGACCTGAAAAGACGAGGATCCGTGCAAAACCATTGCACAGAGCAAGTGAGTATAACAGGTTTGTTATTTTTAAACCAAAAAAACCCAAGACTTTGGTATCACTTTAATAGTACAGTATACAGTATATGCCAAAAGCCCAACACTAACCAGTATCTTTTTCAGTTTTGGATAGTGTCTACTCTATATTTAGTGCAATTTTAGGTTTGGGCAAGGCTATTACATCCCTAAAGTAATACTAAAATCTCGTTTTTTATTTCTTTAAAGATAACAAACATGTCACACTTACCTGCTCTGTGCAGTGGTTTTTCACAGAGCAGCCCACATCCTTCTCTTCTCGGGTCCCTGGCCGGAATTCCTGGCCCCTCCCTCCTGTCAAGTGCCCCCACAGCAAGCAGCTTGCTATGGGGGCACCCCAGCCAAGCCGTATCCATTTAGACACGGATCCGCAGTTTGGCCCCACCCCCTCACTCTTCTCATTGGCTAACTTACTTTGATTGACAGCAGCGGGAGCCAATCAGGAGGGAGAGTCCTGGATGGCCGAGGCACTCATTGTCATTGCTGGCTCGAGATGGGGCTCAGGTAAGTATTAGAGGGCCTGAGGGGGGCTGCTGCACACAGAAGGTTTTTATCTTAATGCATAGAATGCATTAAGATGAAAAACCTTCTGCCTTTACAACCACTTTAATGTTAAGATTTGGTGCCATTCTTGCTTGATTTGATTGTAGCCGTATTAGTGCAATTGTGACAGAGAAAATTGAGTACTGTCCTTGATACTTTTTTTATTTGCACTAACATACAATTTTTCAGGACAAGCTTTCGGGGTATGAAGAAGTGGACATACCCCGAAAGCTTGTCCTGAAAAATTGTATGTTAGTGCAAAAAGTATCACGGATAGTGCCATTCTTGCAAAGCAATAGAGTATCATCATTTAGGACCCCAGACACTATCATAGGAATGATCCTCATCCATAACTAGTGTGTTTTATATTCTAAAGTGTGTTGTTCCAAAAAAAATCTGCTTTGACAGTGGTGTTTGTCAGCCTGCATTTTTTGATTTTCTGCATTTCTTTAATTGATTTGATTGTAGCCGTATTAGTGCAATTGTGACAGAGAAAATTGAGTACTGTCCGTGATACTTTTTTTATTTGCACTAACATACAATTTTTCAGGACAAGCTTTCGGGGTATGCCCCCTTCTTCAAGGTCCAAGCAGTACTGATTCACAAATTTTTAAGCAGAATGTTAAAGACCCCCCCCCCCTCCATTCTATAGCTCTCCCCCTGTCTTATCTCACTAACTCTGCTGCTATCTTTATTACCATTGATTTGTATGTGTTTTTTTTTCTCTTTTTTTTTTTTTTTTCTTTAACATTCTGCTTAAAAATTTGTGAATCAGTACTGCTTGGACCTTGAAGAAGGGGACATACCCCAAAAGCTTGTCCTGAAAAATTGTATGTTAGTGCAAATAAAAAAAGTATCACGGACATTACTCAATTTTCTCTGCATTTCTTTGTAATTTTTAAATAACAAAATCTCCCTATGTTTTTGCACCTATGAAGGGAAAAATCTGATTTCCTCTGATGTTCACGTTGAACAATTTTTATTTCATCCAATAGAAATTACCCTAAAATAGCCCTTCTATATGAACAGCGGTCCGGTGTATACAGTACATTGCAGCAACTGTTTTTGGAAGGTATTTCAGTGCCTTTGTTAGGCAAAACATTAAATTGTACCTACTCTCAGATTTTTAGCATTTTGATTTGCTCCAGCTGGAAATGAGGACGTTCAGTTCACCTATATTAAATGAAAAAAACAGCTTAGTGGCAACTGTGTCTTTAAAACTAATTAGAATAAGTAATGACATTTGCTAATGTTAGATGTGTAGTTCTCTGGTGGCTTTTTCTCATTTTTTAAACAGTAGGGCAAGTCCAACAAGTGGGCCTCTATAGCCTACATTCTTCATTCTTCCCTGGTTAGATGATAAAAAGGTCATTTTTTTACAGGCTCATTTTCAGTTAGTTTTATAAGGTATGTTGTTTGAATTTCAGCTTTTAACATGCACAGTCAGTAATCTGTATATGCTATTAAAGAGACACTATTACCTGCCATTTGATGGCAAAGTGGCAAGGCCTCCTGATAGCCCCTCCCCCCTTTATAGTCATCGATCCACACTCCTTTGCCACCTCCCTGCTGCAGAAGTCTACCCTAGGTAGGCTCCAGTGTCAGTGCTTACAAGGGTGGATAATGGTATTGCCCCTCCCCATATGACAGCATACAGAACTGGCAAATAGCTACTCAGGCCCAAGTACTATCACACGGGAGCTCACATGCTCCTCCATGCCTGGAATCCCAACTCTCTTAGAGGATCCGAGTGAGGCTCCAACAGAGTAGGGAATTATACCTTACTGGGAGGTTGAGGGAGGTAATCAGAAGGCACAGTCACTTTGTCTATTTACAGTGTATCCTTAAATATGTTAATTGACTAATAGCATTTAGCTCAAAGTTTAGTTTGGAGCTTAAAGAAAACCTGTAGTGACAGAAATACATAATTGCCTGGCTTTCTCTGGCCTCCTTACTCTCTTATCTGAAACAAGCATGCAGATAAGAAAGTCATAGTAAAGTTGAATCTCTTCATCTGTATACTTGTTTCAAGTCGGTGCTACAGAAAGAAGGGAAGCCATTAGAGTAAAACATGTAGGCAACTAGCATTTTTATAAGGACATCAGCAATGATAGCCACCATACACTCTAAATGCATGTTTCCGGTAATAACAAAGATACTTTGAGATAACACTGCACTAACATGTTAAATCAATTTAGTGCCCTTTCTCACGACATTGCAATAAGCACTACCAGTCAGTTTTTGACCAGAAGCTCCATGCAGCCCTATGGGCAGGTGGCTGTAAACAGACTTCTGACTTTACACCCGCCTACCTCTGAGTCTGTCCAGAAGCGGGAAAAAACAAACAGGACACAGTCTTTTTACATTTTCTTGGACCTAAACGTGACAGGAAGTAGCCTGGTGTACACAGACAGCAGAGTTAGTTTAAATCTGGCCACCCACAGAGTTGTCACAGGTCTGCCTGTATTCGCTGACAAACTGAAAGGGGCATGGATGTCACAGAACTGAATGCACACGGATGTCACAGAACTGATATCCATCACGTTCGACCCCTATTCAGCAGGGGATCTTCTCACGGATCTCCTGCTGATCCTAGCAGATACTGCTCTGTGTGAAAGAGCCCTTTTAATGTGCAGTCACATAGCCCATGTTATAATAACTGCTATACAAGCTACTACTCACAGCCTGCAATATGGGAACCTGGTCCTTATTGTTTTCAATTCTTTCCAAGTCTTTGACCTCGAACAAGTAGGTAACTGGTAAGGCAGAACTAATAAGCTGTATACTTAATCCAAGTTATTAATTAAAAAAGTATGGAACCCACTGGATCAACATAACAGTCAAACAGACATTTCAGAGGGAATGGTCAACAGGAAGGCCTGCAAAAATCTCTCAACACAAGTTCCTTTTTTTTGGGTAACCATCACAACATTTAGGGACATATTTATAAAGCAGTTAAAGTAGTACTAAACCCTCAGTGTTTTTTAGTTTAACGCATTGAACACAAAAAATAAACATTCCCCAGTAAACTATTTGTTGCAGTTGTAAGTGCAGTCTCCAGTCAGTCTGTTAGTTTGTAGAATGGAGGAGGAAGGAGGAGCAGGGGAATGCCTTGGCACCCTAGGCTAAGGGTCTCACCAAGTCCCGAGTCTCGTACTGCCATAGTCACTTGATCGCTGTGATAGCCTCTGATTGGCTATCAGTGATCAGTCACTTTGCAGCCCGCCCCTGTGTTTTTTTTTTCTTCTCTGAATGGAGAGAAAGATACAGTGTATGTTTCTCTCCTTGCTAGGGGAGACAATGTAAACAAACAAAAGTGTGTGTAAAAAACAAATAAAAATAAAGAATAAATACTGTAGCTAGACATGGCTTGATCAAGGTCAGGGTCAGTATATTTTAGATAGGATTCTAAAAAAACAAAAAAAAACAAAAAGCATTTCTAAATTAGTATCAGTGTATCAGAGTATCAGTAGGATAAAAAAGCAAAATGTACACTATTGTTTCCAGGCCATACTCTGGGTACAAACACCAAATAACATACATATATGTAGTATCACTGTGGTCATCAGGAGCAGGAGAATTTATTGTGGCTTGTTCCTCGGTGGTAAGATATGAGTTATGGTAATAGCAAGAACTGTACAGCTAAATTAAAGAAAATCTTTTTCTTTTAAATATTTTGAGCCAGATTTCCTTTGATAATAAAGAAAATCAGGAGATATCCATTACCATTTACCACTAAATGAAAGCCCAATTTGTGCTGAAAAAAACAAGGTATAATCCACCTGGATACACAAAGTAGTTGCGATGATATGTACAATTTTGCTAACACATGTCAAAGTTGCAAAACTGTGTCACCACGCTGTTTGACTAGGAGGATGGTGTTTTCCATTGTAGCCGGCTGGCTCTGTATTTTAGCGCTTTTTAATTCTACTGATATGTAAGTGCAATACTTCTTTTCTTAATAAATTATACCAAATGTTATTACGCTATGGTTGGTCTTTCTCTTATACCCTGTTAAGTTACCGAGTTTTACCGGACACCCACGATCACAGGGGATTGCGGTACACAGACGATTCATCTGGGTATATCAGTCTGGACATTCCTTATCAAGCAAAGGCCGTGGCTGGACTATAGCCATCTGCATGCTTTTGCTTGCCATCTGGTAAGCAAGTTTTTTATTAGGTGGCAGCACTTAAAGTTTGGACCAAGCTCAATTGGGTGTTTTGTTATGGACTCTGTCAGTGCACACATATTGTGATATCTATAAGCCATTGCTGGTTTGAATATATATAGCACAGCTTCTCTTCTCTATTCTATGTTTGTGTTATCCTACAAATAAGCTGCTGCTGTTTGGATTTTTTTAATATGTTAATTTTTTAATCATATTGCTATTTTTATCTAGCACATTTTTTTTCCTATATAAGGATATAGAATAGCATGGAGTGGTATGAAGTGCCATTGAGTGAATGGGGAGTCCCTTCAGAGTATCATGGTGCAATCAACATATCTTTTCTCAAAGTGAACAAGGGAATTCCCTCAAAGGATCACAGTGTATTCTATATTTATCTTTTTTTTTTTCTTTTTCTTTTGCAGCAATCACTCAAGCATTATATTCTTTTAAATGTGATAAAAAGAAGAATAGCCATTTAGTTGAGAAGTTTTGAAACCCCAGTTTGTGAATTTGTTCAATGTATTTAGTTTCATCAACAAAATCCTTAAGACCTGGGTTAGAGTAGTGTACATTTAAAACCAACACTTTTTTATATTTTGGATGAAATGGGGACCACAGTTACTGAGACTGAAACTGAGAAAAGACCGCAATTTGAAGTTATCACCAGTTGACAAGGTGCCCTGCCCTATCCAAAAAAAACCCCAAAAAACTGTATTTTGACATACTTTTATCTGTGTTTGCTATGGGTTAAGTAGTATTTATTAAAATTCACCTTTTTGTAACTTTACAAATCTCTATGGATACATTCCTCACACGCTAGAATTTACATTTATAGTATAATGTTTAAAAAAAAAAAAAAATACTGTACTTTTTATCATTAAAAAGTGTCCCTTAGGCTTTGGCTCTAAGAAAATTAATGCATTGTCTGGGGAAGTACTGCGATCTCTGTGAAAGGTAATAAATATCTATAAGTCCTGTTCTTACATATTAGTTAGCATGCAAGCACACACATTAATATAATGTATCGGAAATTAGGTACACTTTAGGAGGGCTTATATTCTTGCCTTGCTTGAAAACCAGAATAGTGTCCAGAGGGAAATATAGAGGTGTCATTGCTGATTTCCTCCTGAAAATACAACTATCGCTGGCTTCAGCAGAACTCTTGATCTGCATACTTGTTCCGAGTCAATGACTCAGAAAATATTGAAGACAATATATCAGCATAACAGGTAGGTAACTAGCATTCATCAGCAAGGAACACTTTAATGGTGAAGGTCAAAACAAATCCTAATGCCTGAATGCAGTTTGGTAACTTTGGCATGTGTTGTTAAAACTGTAGGTAACTTTGCAGCTACAGAAATACCTTGGATTGCGAGTAACGCGGTTACCGAGCGTTTCGCAATACAAGCTAAAATCCTGACTCGGTTTGCGAGTGTTGTCTCACAAAACGAGCAGGATTCAAGCCTCTGCGGTGTTCAGTACCGCATTTGGCCAGAGGTGCGGGGGTCCCGGTGACACTCTGAGCCATTTGGAGACGCTCAGATGCACTCGGAAACACTCAGGAGATACTTGGAAGCACTCTGTTCCCGAGTGTTTCCGAGCCTCTCTGAGGGTTTCCGAGTGCATCAAAGTGGTCTCTGGATATTTCTGAGTCTCTCCGGCGTCCCCCCACCACTGGCCACATGCGATACTGCATACAATAGAAGTCAATGTGGAACGAATTATGTTCGCTTCCATTGACTTCTATGGGAAACTCGCTTTGATATGCGAGTGCTTTGGATTACAAGCATTCTCCTGGAACGAATTATGCTCATAATCCAAGGTTCCACTGTGGTTAGTGCTTTATTTATTTTTTCAGGACAAATTGGGACTTCATTTTGTGGTAAATGTTAATAAGTATCTCCTGATTTTTTTTATTATCAATGGAAAACTGTCCAAAAACAGTAAAATAATATAATTTTTGAACTTTACTTGTGTATTTTTTGCCATTTGTGGCAAAATGGTGCCAGCCCCAAGTAGTACAGTGATTTTTAATAGCCTGTAATTGTAAATCTTAAAAATTAAAAGAAAACATGCTGTATGTGCATTTAACATAAAAAAAGGATTATAAGTCTTCTCCTTCTCCAGCATGTGATTAGGGTAGTGAAAAGAGAAGTAGTAGGCTGATTAGCCTAGCTCTCATTTTCCGCTCTCCTCCTGTCAGCAAGTCCCTTGACAGCACATGAGCACTGCCTGGCTCCTTGTGCCACTTCTCCCTCTTCTAGTCTAAGTATTTAAAAGTAGAGGCTCATATCAGGTCGAATTCAAGTACTTACACTGCTTGAATTTAAAATATATTCAATGATCTTATAAAGGGGTTGTAAACCCTCAAGGTTTTTCACCTTAGTGCATTCTATGCATTAAGGTGAAAAACCTCCTGTGATGCATCAAGCCCCCAGAGGCCAACCTTTTACTTACGTGAACCCAGTCTTTCCAGCAACGGGGATGAGCACACCAGCTCCAGCCGGTGTCTCGGGTCCTGATTGGATAGATTCATAGCAGTGCAGCCATTGGCTCCCACTGCTGTCAATCAAATTCAGTGATGCGGGAGCTGGGATCGGGGCCAAGTCCTGCTGTTTGTGTCAATGGACGCAGCAGCAGGACATGGGAGCGCGCCTGCACGAGGGCCCCAAGGGAGAGCGGCTCTCCAACGGGGCACTCGAGAAGAGGAGGAGCCAGGAGCGCCACTGAGGGACCCCAGAAGAAGAAGATCGGGGCCACTCTTTTCAAAACCAACTGCATAGAGGAGGTAAGTATAACATGTTTGTTTTTGTTTTTTTTTTTTAAACTATGAACCTTTACATATCCTTTAATGAATGCAGAGCTCCATTCATTTGTGTATTTTATATATTCCTTTGTTATCACCATTATTATTTTTTTGCAGACATTCCAATAATAGGGCTTTTTAGAATTGTATCTCAAGCTAAAGAATGACTGCACCAATCTGTACCTGCACCTATTATAGACATTGATACAGAGGAGACAATATCAGCTTTGGGCAGGTTAGACAAGATGAACTTGATGAAGTATGTGGTTCATTTAACAAGTTTCTTTGCTGAAGTTCCCTGTATCTGGGAAATGTATTATATGGAAACTTTAACAGGACTAACACACAAAAGATACAGAGTAATAAGCCATATGCCTAATAGACTTTATGTAGGGATTGGGTTTGGAATTAATTAAACTATCTATGGTACTAAAAAAGAAAAAAAAACAGGGAAGTAACAAAACTTACCAGCTGCATTGGCAATGCCTCCAACTTTAAAGCAGTATTAAAACCAAAACTGTAATATATTGCAGCTTACCAATCATTAGATTATTTTTTTAGGCTTTTTAGGGGCAGAGCCTAGTGACATCATCACGCTTAACTGATCCGAGTACATTTGACTGTAGGCAGCAGTGATCCCGACCTTTGAGGGGGAGATAAATGTATGTTGATACATGCTGATCACTTTCAATCCTTTATGAGTATATCTGATTGCTTTTGTTCGGAATAAAGAATTGTTTCAAACGGAGAGCATTAGATGTCATTTTATTGCCTTGAGGTAAAATGCTGCATTCATTGTAAATTATCCATACCTATTGGAGGAGAGGTGGTAGAGTAAAATGTGAATTATCCATTAGGATGGAGGCGTAGAGGATTACCCTGGCTGGATAATATGTAACTGCCTGTTTAAACCTCTTATAATTTGGAGGTCATTCCTGAGGTGAGCAGACCTGCATGCATCTTTTGACTATGGTGTTTTGGAAGAAGTGTTCACAAGAATTATGTGAAGTGGAAACGTTTCACCAGGGACGTTGCTAGGTCTACAAAAGATCTGGGGCTAGAGCCCATAGCAGTGAAGTAAAGATATATATATAAATATATATATATCTCACTTCAGATTTTAAATTTCTACTAATAAGATCTGGGTCCCCAGAGAGCCTCCCTACATACATCAGGGTCCCCAGAGAGTCTCCCCCTTACATCAGGGTCCCCAGAGAGCCTCCCCCTTACATCAGGGTCCCCAGAGAGCCCCCCGCTTACATCAGGATCCCTAGGGAGCCTCCCCCTTACATCAGGGTCCCCAGAGAGACCCCCCCTTACATCAGGTTCCCCAGAGAGCCCCTCCTTACACCAGGGTCCCCAGAGAGCCCCTCCTTACATCAGTGTCCCCAGAGAGCCCCCTTACTTTATGGCCCCCCTTACATCAGAGTCCCCAGAGAGCCCCCTTACTTTATGGCCCCAGAGAGCCCCCCCTTACATCAGGGTCCCAGAGAGCCCCTCCTTACATCAGGGTCCCCAAAGAGCCTCTACTTACACCAGGGGCCCCAGAGAGCCCCCCCCCTTTTACACCAGGGTCCCCAAAGAGCCCCTCCTTACACCAGGGTCCCCAGAGAGCCCCCCTTTACATCAGGGCTGCTGCCAGATGCAGTGTGTCAGTTGCCACTGCAGCCTGCCGCCAGATTTACAGAGTGCAGGGTTCAGAAGTGTAGACACACTCTGGAATGGAATAAAGTGTGCGGGTGGATATATATATATATATATATATATATATATATATATATATATATATATATATATATATATATATATATATATATATATTCACCCACACACTGCAATCAATATAATTCTTAGTAGTAAGTAGCTGGAATTAGGGCAGACCTGCCATACACAGTATTGTACAAAAACAGAAAACACTTGGTCTGCATATGAAGCCAAAAAAAAAACAGAACTCCTACCCATATTCCCCACCTGTCTTTCACACAATTCCTCCATTATTAAACTTCTGACATCTATGTATAAATCTTACCTAATGTCTCCACCAGCCATGCGGGCTTCAAGGAACTTGCCAGACCACCACCAGACCAGAGCGGCTGTGTACTTTCCCCGCCCCCTCCTCTTCTTTCCACGGAATGTGCAGGGCAGGGAAGATTTACTGCAGCTGCTGGGAGAGAATCGCCGTTACATGTGAACACAGAAGCTGAGCTTCTGTGTATAGATGTGACATGCAGGGCTGGCTAAAAAAAAAGCTCTATTTACAGGGATGGTCGGGTGGACCACGGGCGCAGGGGAAGGTGGAGACACTGTCGGAAAAGTAAAGAAGATCACACCAGTCCCTGTTGCATGCAGCTGGGCGCCAGAGAAGTAGGAGGTGGGTGGAGACAGGAGACAGCGGTGCAGCACTATTCCTTGCTCCCGCCCTCACTCAGAGGCTGTGACATCACTGGTTGCTAGATGCTAGGCGGGGCTAGCCCTAGCAACCAGTTCTGACAATGTAGTACGGTGGCTGTGTCCTCTATTTCAGTCCGAGACACATGGGCACTTTAGCACACCGCTGCACCTGTTAAGAGACTCGGGGCTATGGGCCTCATATTCGGGGCTATAGCCCCAAAAGCCACCCCATAGCGACACCACTGCGTTTCACCATTCATAGAGTGCACTGAGGATATTGTTCATGGACTTACATAGTTACACAGTTACATAGTAGATGAGGTCAAAAAAAGACACAAGTCCATCAAGTCCAACCTATGTGTGTGATTATATGTCAGTATTACATTGTATATCCCTGTATGTTGCGGTCGTTCATCAACTTGATTTTGTTATTATTGTATATATAATTTTTTTTTTATATTTGTTCTCTCAATAAGATGTTTTGGTGAATTGTACTTGTTTCAATATTTTTGGGGCTCATTTACACAGTTATACACATATTATTGGTTGGAAGTACAGTGCCTTGAAAAAGTACCCCTTGAAATTTTCCACATTTTGTCATGTTATAACCAAAAACGTAAATGTATTTTATTGGGATTTTATGTGATAGACCAACACAAAGTGGTACCTAATTGTGAAGTGGAAGGAAAATGATAAATGGTTTTCAACATTTGTTACAAATAAATATGTGAAAAGTATGGCATGCATTTGTATTCAGCCCCCCTGAGTCAATACTTTGTAGAACCGCCTTTCACTGCAATTACAGCTGCAAGTCTTTTTGGGTATGTCTCTACCAGCTTTGCACATCTAGAGAGTGACATTTTTGCCCATTCTTCTTTGCAAAATAGCTCAAGCTCTGTCAGATTGGATGGAGATGGTGATGTGCAGTGTTAGTTTTCTGCCACACATAGAGATTTCCTTTTAGGCCAAAAGGTTCAATTTTGATCTCATCTGACCAGAGCACTTTCTTCCACGTTTTCTGTGTCCCCCACATGGCTTCTCGCAAACTGCAAATGGGACTTCTCATGGCTTTCTTTCAGCAATGGCTTTCTTCTTGCCAGATATGTGGAGAGCACGACTAATAGTTGTCCTCTTGGCTGCTTCTCTGATGAATGCTCTCCTTGCCCGGCCTATCAGTTTATGTTGACAGCCGTGTCTTGGTAGGTTTGCAGTTGTGCCATACTCTTTCCATTTTTGGATGATGGATTGAACAGTGCTCCGTGAGATGTTCAAAGCTTGGGATATTTTTTATAATCCAACCCTGCTTTAAACTTCTCCACAACTTTATCCCTGACCCATCTGGTGTGTTCCTTGGCCTTCATAATGCTGTTTGTTCAGTAAGGTTCTCTAACAAACCTCTGAGGGCTTCACAGAACTGCTGTATTTATACTGAGATTAAATTACACACAGGTGGACTCTATCTACTAATTATCTACTAATTAGGTGACTGACTGAAGGCAATTGGTTCCACTAGATTTTAGTTAGTGGTATCAGAGTAAAGGGGGCTGAATACAAATGCACGCCACACTTTTCACATATTTATTTGTAAAAAAATGTAAAAACCATTTACCATTTTCCTTCCACTTCACAATTATGTGCCACTTTGTGTTTGTCCATCAGAAAAAATCCCAAAAAATAAATTTACTTTTTTGGTTGTGACATGACAAAATGTGGAAAATTTCAAGGGGTATCAATACTTTTTTAAGGCACTGTATATTTAAGTGTAGAACTTTTTATAAAATATATGTTTGTAAAACATTTATTAATGTTCCCAACTTTCCTGCATATTCTGCAAAACTGGAAAATGCTTTGATCCTCAGATTGTGCACTGGTGTGCAGTCATGTTGGAACAGCAAGGTTCCAAACTGTTCCCACAAAGTTGGGAGCATGAAATTGTCCAAAATGTCTTGGTATGCTGACGCCTTAAGAGTTCCCTTCACTGGAACTAAGGGGCCAAGCCCAAACCCTGAAAAACAACCCCACACCATAACCTCCCCTCCACCAAATGATTTGTACCAGTGCATAAAGGAAGGGCCATAAAGACATGGATGAGCGAGTTTGGGGTGGAGGAACCTGACTGGCCTGCACAGAGTCCTGACCTCACCCCAATAGAACACCTTTGGGATGAATTCAAGCGGCGACTGCGAGCCAGGCCTTCTTGTCCACATCAGTGCCTGACCTCACAAATGTGCTTCTGGAAGAATGGTCAAATTCCCATAGACACTCCTAAACCAACTCAATATTGAACCCTAAGGACTAAAACTAGGATGCCATTAAAATTAATGTGCGTGTAACGGAATACTATTGGTAATATAGTGTATATGCCATGAAAAATCAAGCAGTGGGAACGCAAGAGAATGCATTTCCAAGCATGTAGAAGGACAGTTCTGTAGGGAAACAAATGAAGATCCACTATGTCCGGAGGTAAAAGCTCAAGTTGACACCAGAGAATTTTAGATCATTTCAGGATCCATGCAGCACTACATTATACAGCGCTTGGATTTAAGGCACTTCTGTCAGTCATGCAGGGTTCATGAAAATGAGCAGTGTAGTTTCTGGACCTCTACAAAGAAGTCACGCAAAAATATCAACTTGGAGTTTTGGAAGCATATTTCTCCAGAGGCTCTTGCCCTTTGTATAATAGGGTAATAGTCTCAAAAGTTCAGTAGCTTGAAAGTAAAGGTACATGAGCATCAAGGGACTTAGGTTTCACAGGCATCCTGTGTGCTCATTCTACAGCAAAGTGATTAGAGAACTGGCCGTGCGAAGCAGGGACTGCAGCAAAGTTTCAGTAAAGGTGGCAGAATATGAGCCTCCCACTCCCGCAGGCAGGTGGGGAATCTGCACATGAACCTGCAATTGCAGTTCTCACATCCTTCATTCAGGAGATTTTACTTTAGTCACCAAAGTTGGAATGGTGGTGACATGGGATGTAGTGGTGTCCTCTATTCTATGATAGAGGCCTCCCTGGTAGTAATATGATTGCAGATCTTGACCAGATCTTTCGTAGTAAGGCAGCCATTCATCTAGAGATGATCTATTTTAGTGGTCAGGGCCACTGACAGCTCATGATGGCCTAAAAAATACCTCGTTTTGGATTTTAGGTGTTTACATGTTTAAAACAGTTTTTTTTGCTAGAAAATTACTTAGAACCCCCAAACATTATATATTGTTTTTTTTCAAATACCCTAGAGAATAAAATGGCGGTCATTGCAATACTTTTTTTTGCACCGTATTTGCGCAGCGGTCTTATAAGCGCCCTTTTTTGGAAAAAATTCACTTTTTTGAATAAAAAAATACGACAACAGTAAAGTTTGCCCAATTTTTTTTTATATTGTGAAATATAATGTTACGCCAAGTAAATTGATACCCAACATGTCACGCTTCAAAATTGCGCCCGCTCGTGGAATGGCGTCAAACTTTTACCCTGAAAAATCTCCATAGGCGACGTTTAAAAAAATTCTACAGGTTGCATGTTTTGCGTTACAGAGGAGGTCTAGGGCTAGAATTATTGCTCTCGCTCTACCGGTCGCGGCGACACCTCACATGTGTGGTTTGACCACCGTTTTCATATGCGGGCGCTACTAATGTATGTGTTCGCTTCTGCGCGTGAGCTCGTCGGGACAGGGCATTTTAAAATTTTTTTTTTTTTATTATTATTTATTTTACTTTATTTTATTTATTTTTTCACTGTTTAAAAAAAAAAAAAATTGGATCACTTTTATTCCTATTACAAGGGATGTAAACATCCCTTGTAATAGAAAAACTCATGACAGGACCTCTTAAATATGAGATCTGGGGTCAATATTTAGACTTTAATGCAAAAAAAAAAAAAAAAAAAAAAAAAGTCGTTTAAAAAAAATGACACAAAAAAAATGTGCCTTTAAGAGAAGTGGGCGGAGCTGACATCATGACGTCGCTCCGGCCGTCCTATGGTATGGAGATGGGTGGGCGCCATCTTAGCCTCATTTGTCTCCATACTGAGGAAAGGAAAGGACCCGATCGCCTCCACCGCTACCAACGGCTCCAGTAAGCGGCGGAGGGCGCGGGAGAGCAGCGGGAGGGGGGGTGGCACCTCTCCCGTCGCCGATAACGGTGATCTCGCGGCGCACCCGCCGCAGAGACCACCGTTATCGTGTACAGAACCACCGGCCCTAAAGATGGATACCTCGGTTGTGGCAGCAGCTGCTGCCGTTACAGAGATATCCATCTTTAAAGTAATGAAGTATATATACAGTGGCCGGTCGGTAAGTGATCAAGCTGTACTGAGGCCTCTCCATCCAGGTCATCTGCCTGAGTCACCATATTAGATTGAAGAAAAGGAGGCCCTCTTGCAACTTCCACTGAAGAAATAATTTTGCCAGAGTACACTTGGATAGGCTTTGTTTCCCTCTGGTCATCTCAGAAGGATGCCTATATCAAATTATGCATATTTGAGGCTGCTAGAACTGGCAGCAAGAGATAGGAATGCAGAGAAAATCAGGTCTGGCAATCAGATTCCCTAAGAGAATATGTTCTAGTAATAACTATTACACCTACATAATGCTTTTTTTTTCCTTTGGGACTCAAAGCACTTTACACCTTATAAGCAGTGTTCTTAAAGAGTGCAGGCATTTATTAGTGTAATAGCATCATCTTGTAATCATCCTTCTGGCTTATTGTCAACTACAGCAACAAACCTGTAACTCCAACAGCTGTTATTTTGTCTTTGTTCTCACTTATGTATGTATTTACAGGCTTTTCTATTATGCAACACCTTTCTTTGGTGTGTATGAAACATCATAACTTTGCTTGTGCATAGTTACATAGTTACATAGTAGGTGAGGTTGAAAAAAGAAACAAGTCCATCAAGTCCAACCTATGTGTGTGATTATATGTCAGTATTACATTGTATATCCCTGTATGTTGTGGTCGTTCAAGTGCTTATCTAATAGTTTTTTAAACTATCGATGCCCCCCCCGCTGAGACCACCGCCTGTGGAAGGGAATTGCACATCCTTGCCACTCTTACAGTAAAGAACCCTCTACGTAGTTTAAGGTTAAACCTCTTTTCTTCTAATTTTAATGAGTGGCCACGTGTCTTGTTAAACTCCCTTCCAAGAAAAAGTTTTATCCCTATTGTGGGGTCACCAGTATGGTATTTGTAAATTGAAATAATATCCCCTCTCAAGCGTCTCTTATCCAGAGACAATAAGTTCAGTGCTCACAACATTTCTTCATAACCTCCAGACCCTTTATTAGCTTTGTTGCCCTTCTTTGTACTCGCTCCATTTCAAGTACATCCTTCCTGAGGACTGGTGCCCAGAACTGGACAGCATATTCCAGGTGTGGCCGGACCAGAGTCTTGTAAAGTGAGAATTATCGCTTTATCACTGGAGTTAATACCTTTTTTAATGCATGCCAATATTCTGTTTGCTTTGTTAGCAGCTTGGCATTGCTTGCCATTGCTGAGCCTATCATCTACTAGGACACCAGGTCCTTTTCCATCCTAGATTCCCCCAGACGTTCTCCCCTTAGTGTATAGATTGCATTCATATTTTTGCCACCCAAATGCATTATTTTACATTTTTCTACATTAAACCTCATTAGCTGTAGTTGCCCAGTGTGTGTGTGTAACCCCCCTGAATAGTGCTCAATGCAATCTCCCCCTCCTCAATAAAGTGCAAGCGCTCTCACCTTCACATGAACTCCCAATCATACAATATGATGTATAAATTGATGAACAAGTAATTAATGCTTATAAATCAATCGATAAATAGAGAATGGTCCAATCTTTAGTGATTATAGACAATATTATAGTCCAATATGTGATTAAAAAAAAACAGTCCAAAGTGTGATAGGAAAAAAAAAACAGATGCTATCAAAACTCCAATCTACACTCTGATTTACCTCTGTGCATATGACAAAGGAATACTTGTGCACCCTGCACTGGATGTACCCTCACCTCAAAGCTTTAAAATAAAAGCATTTGTGATAATAGCTAAAAACAAAAACAAAAAAAACAGGCGCACAGACCAGAGGCCAAGTGATAAGTCAAAAAGAAAAATTAAATGTAGCTGTGGCTGCTGCTGTCCAAAACTCATAGACAAATGAGGACAGAAGATATAATCAAAGGGGTGAACAGCGCTGATCAGCAGACATAAATAGGACCCTCAGAGGCAAAGTAAAAACTTTTTATTATTGTTAAAAAAATAATAAAATGTTCACCAAGGCATACAGCAGTCAATTGATGGCCATGCAGAGACTTGGATTAAAACACTGACAGTACCTGGAGGCTGGAGCCGCATGGATGACACAGGGGCTTAGGGAAACCCAGCACAAAGCCGTTGGACAAAGAACACAGGAGCACCACTGGTGGGAGGCCAGCCCAGGACCAGGTCAGGGGTCCGATGAAGGGGGAACCAAACTGCAGGCACAGGAACTGTTGAGGCCAGTATACAGCGGCCGCTCACACTGTACGAAGCCCGGAAGTGATGTCACAGCCTGGCGGAAGTCAGCCAAAGGAATTCGAAGAGTATGGGCAAACCCTGCTGCTGGGGCCAATTAGGAACTGCCGATGGCAAGGGAGCAAAGAGAGTCACACATCGCCGACTGGAGACAATGCATGTTTCGGGGACACACCCCTTCTTCAGGTTATCTATGGTGATAATAGCCAATCCTCTAGGGTACTCCTATCGTTCCTGTGACCAGGACCGGTTCTGCAGCTCCGGTCGGCAGTGTCCCCTCCGTTCGTTACACTGGAACAAGCTTCCCAATTACTTCCTCATACGTCAGCCCTCCACGCCCCTCCTACTAGTTTCCTCACACCTTCGTGACTTCCTCTGGGTGATATATAATGGGAATCGTGAAGCTTGTTTCAGTGTGACGGACGGAGGGGACACTGCCGACCTGAGTGGCAGAACCGGTCCCTAGGTGAAACCACTGTCTCCACACAGAGGTTGATTGCATAGAGGTGGATTTTTTAATATGGAAATGTGAGTGTATACATGGCGTTTGATCATTTAATAAATTTTTAAAAAGGATAAAGCACTATTTCCAGTTTTTACTTTACATGTGTCACGAGGGCCACGTACCTGATGTGAGACCAAAGAAGTGGGGAGGCCTCCCTTGCACCTCGGGTCCTTAAAGCCTCTGGAGATGGAGACAGAGACTTGGAGGGGACACCGAGTGGCAGCGGTGCCAAGGGTGCACAGCACCGTGCAAGCCTTAGTCCGGGATCCGAGCCGAGGTCAAGTCCAGTTGGCCAACGAAGCATAAATGGGTTAATCAGAAGAAGAATGATCGAGTTCCAAGCCGGGGTCGGTTCCAATCTGGCAGCTGAGTACAAAAGGAGCAAAGAAGTAGAATGGTTAAGGTACAAATCCGAGGTCAAGACCAAGCAGCAATCAAGAGTAGTCAAACAGGTTTCCAGGTCACAACAGGTTCAGACAGATCACACACTAGCACAGCAACAAGGGGGGACTGAAGATAATCCAGCAATTTGGGAGTGTCTGGGTAGGGCTTATATAGGGAAGTTTGAGGTCACTTCCTGGTGCGCCTCCTGGGGATTTTCCCGCCTTTTTCCATCAGGTTGATGTCACTTCCTGTGTGCCTCCTGGGTATTTTCCCGCCTTTTTCCATCAGGTTGAGGTCACTTCCTGTGCGCGTCTTGGGCATTTTTTCTGCCCCTTTCCATCAAGTCTGCTGTGCAATTGTGGGTTGGCGCCCTGAGGCATCATTGGCGCATGCTCAGTTGGCACGGATTTCCTCTTGTGGCAACACGCCATTGGTGCATGCGTAGTAAGCCTGGACTCTTACAGGGTGATATGAGAGGAGGGCTCTGGTAACCAGGAAGAAATATTCTGAGGTGAAAACAGCTGCCTGGTCATAAACCAAAGGAAGGAGGAACGATAGGAGGAGTACCCTAGAGGATTGGCTATTATCACAAATGCTTTTATTTTAAAGCTTTGAGGTGAGTGTACATCCGGTGGTGGGTGCGCAAGGATTTTTTTGTCATATGCACAGAGGTGGTTCAGAGTGAAGACTGGGGTTTTCACAGCATCTGTTTTTTTCCTATCACATATTGGACTGTTTTTAATCACTAAAGATTGGACCATCCACTATTTATTGATTGATTTTAAAGCACATTGTTTATTAATTGCATTGTATATTCATTTACATTAATTATTTATTTATCAATTTACACATCATATTTTATGATTGGGAGTTCATGTGAAGGTGAGAGCACTTGCACTTTATTGAGGAGGGGGAGATTGCATTAAGCACTTTATATATTCGGGGGGGGGTTACATCCACACTATCATATCACTGACAGTTCATTTAGCACTGCACTCATTTGTTATTTATTTTTTCTGTAGTATCACATATTTAGGAAGTGTGGGGAGTGCTGGCAGATTTTTTGTTTATTGGTTTGTTTGCATAGCTGCTCACAAGGTTTTTTCACATAATTACAAGTAGTTGCCCACCCCATTAATTTGTTCAGCTCTTCTTCCCACTACCCACCCCTGACCATTCCGAGTACTCCCCATTTATCACCACCCTCTGAACTCGCTCTTGTAGCCAGTTTTCAATCCATGTACTCACCCTATGGTCCATTATTTTGTACAGTAAACATTTATGGAGAACTGTGTCAAATGCTTTTGTAAAATCCAGATATACCACATCTACAGGCCTTCCTTTATCTAGATGGCAACTCACCTCCTCATAGAAAGTTAATAGATTGGTTTGGCAAGAACGATTCTTCATGAATCCATGCTGATTACTGCTAATGATACCGTCTTCATTGCTAAAATCTTGTATATAGTCCCTTATCATCTCCTCCAAGAGCTTGCATGCTATTGATGTTAGGCTAACTGGTCTGTAATTCCAAGGGATGTATTTTGGGCCCTTTTTAAATATTGGTGCTACATTGGCTTTTCTCCAATCCGCTGGTACCATTCCAGTCAGTAGACTGTCAGTAAAAATAACATAATAATAATAATAAAGAAACAATGGTCTGGTAATTACTTGACTGAGTTCCCTAAGTACCCTCGGGTGCAAGTTATCCGGTCCCGGTGATTTATTAATGTTAAGTTTCCCAAGTCTAATTCTAATTCTGTCCTCTGTTAGCCAGGAGGGTGCTTCCTGTGATGTGTCACGAGGATAAACACTGCAGTTTTGGTTACTGAAGCCCCCCGATTCCTTCCTGAAGACTGAGGAGAAGAATAAATTGAATACCTTTGCCATAGCTCCATCCTTTCTAACCGGATGTCCTTCCTCATTCTTTATGGGGTCAATATGGTCTGTCCTCCCTTTTTTACTGTTTACTTGGATTTTTTTTGCTCTCCGCTATATGTCTTTTGTGTTCTATCTTAGCCGCCCTAATTGCACCCTTACATCTCTTGTTGCATTCTTTATAAAGTTTGAATGCTGATGATGATCCCTCAACCTTTTATTTTTTGAAGGCCTTCTCTTTTGCTTTTATATGCATTTTTACATTGGCGTTAAGCCATCCAGGACTTTTGTTCGCTCTTTTAAATTTATTACCCAATGGGATGCACTGGCTAATGCCCTTATTTAATATGCTCTTAAAGCGAACCCGTCTCTCTTCCGTGTTCTTTGTTCCTAAGATTTTATCCTAATTTATATCTTCTAGCAAGGTTTGTAGTTTAGGAAAGTTGGCTCTTTTGAAATTCAGTGTCTTTGTATTTCCCTTATGATATTTGTGTGATTTATACTGAAGCCAAATGACCTGTGGACGCTGTTTCCTAAATTTCCCCACATTTCCACATCTGTGATCAGGTCTGTATTGTTGGTAATCAGTAGATCTAGTAACACTTTATTTCTAGTTGGTGCGTCTACCATCTGACCCATGAAATTGTCCTGCAAGACATTTAGGAGCTGGCGAGCCTTAGACAAATGCGTGGTTCCCTCCGCCCAGTCTACGTCTGGATAATTAAAATCCCCCATTATAACACTTCCCATCCTTGCTGCTAATCCAAATTGTGATAGGAGGTCTGCCTCCCCCTCTTCCCTCAGGTTAGGGGGCCTATAGCATACTCCCAGTATTATTTTCCCCCTAGCTTAATCCCTTTGGAGCTCTACCCATAAGGATTCCACCTCCTCCCTAGCTCCCTTAGTGATGTCATCTCTCACATTCACTTGTACATTATTCTTGATATACAGGCATACCCCTCCCCCCCTTTTTACCCTCTCTATCCCTGTGATAAAGAGCATACCCTTGAATGGTTGCCAGCCAATCATGAGAGTTGTTTAACCAAGTTTCTGAAATTCCCACAAAATCCAAATCCTTCTCGTACAACAGTATCTCTAGTTCACCCATCTTGTCCGCCAGGCTCCTGGCATTGGTGAACATGCCACCTAGTTTAGACCAGTCGCATACTATCCTCTTATTGGGTGTTCCGAGATTGCAACTAGGACTTGTTACTATACTATACCTTGGGTTTATGTGCTTTAGTCAACCTACCACTAATGCCCCAATACTACCCTCTGGACTATGTTCTGCGCTGACTATCTCTACCTCCGGACCCTCCCCCCGTCGCCTAGTTTAAAAACCCCTCTAACTTTTTGGCCAGCTTTACTCCCAGCACATCTACACTCTCCTCATTTGGGTACAGTCTGTCCCTTCTATAGTACTGGTGACTGACTGAGAGGTCAGCCCAGTCCTCGAGGAACCCAAGCCCCTCCTTACTACACCAGCTCCTCAGCCACTTGTTTAATTCCCTTATCTCCCTCTGCCTTTCTGGTGTGGCTCAATGTACCGTTAGTATTCCTGAGAATACTACCTTGGAGGTACTTTTCCTCAATTTAGCTCCCAAGTCCCTAAAATCGTTCTTTAGGACACTCCATCTTCCTCTGACTTTGTCATTGGTGCCAACATGCACCACGACAGCCGGGTCTTCCCCAGCCCCCCCCAGTAATCTGTCCACCAGACCTGTGATGTGCCGAACCTGAGCGCCCAGTAGACAGCATACAGTTTAGCGCCTACCACCAGAAACTGTCTATCCTTTCCCTTCGCTTCCCCCCCACTCTCACTGGAGGAGTTCCTCCCCTGGCAGCTAGGAGAGTCCCTCAGCTCCAGCAGTGCTGGTCCCTGACTGGTTTCATCAATGTCACTCAATAGAGCGTACTTATTGGGATGCTCCAGCCCATAATCGGATTCCCTGGCACTTCCCCCTCTATCCTGACTGTTAACTAACTACTCTTTTCTGGTGCCTGCACCTCTTTGTCTCCACCCACCTCTGTGCTGTTCCTGGCTCTCCTTTAGTATGGAGGGTCTTCTCAGTGCTGACAGTTACCAAGATTCAGAGTCTAGGCTTACAGGGAAACAATGTGCTTACAATTTGCACAGAAGTATTCACCCTTTTTACCTGTAATTTCACCAGTACCGGGTCTAGGGTCCCGTTGAGCTTATTATCAGACAATGTAGGCACCAGTCACTTGAGTACTTTTCCAATGCTTTAATGGGAGATAACTGGAAGAAGTAGCAGGAAAGAGGTAGAAGAAGAGTTGCAGGGAAGTTCAAATACCTTTTCTTGGCGTAGCACTAAGGAATTGAAATCTTTGGGATGAATATATCCTCAGCTCAGGATTAAATCTTTGCCCGCCCAGATAGGTCTCTCTCACCAACCTAGCAGCCGGAACGCAGCACGAACAAAAAGTCTCTGCCACAGACTTGGATGAAACAAAACTGTACGATCCTCTGCCACAGGATGTAGTAGTTTTCTATGAACAGTAAACACAGTACCAGAACCTTTAAGCTGACCCGGCAGTACTTGTGCGGTAGAGTAGTTTAGGATGCGTCCTTCAACCGAGTCACCAGGCCCTTCTTAACACCAGCCTTGCATGGTCCCTTCCAAGATGGGTCCTCCCCTGGATCTTCCGATTGTCGGGCTTCCTCCCGCAGGACAGACAGCACAGGACCATCCCAGCAAGAGCAGGCCCCAGACAGGCTTCTGGGTCTACCCGCTCGGCTGCCGCAACGCAACCCTCCAGGCCGGAGGGCCGCGAGCTAGAACTCACTAACACATGCCTCTAGGATAGGAGGGCCACGAGGTAAAGCTTTTTGAAACATGGTGTCTGTCCCATAAATACTCTCTCCCAGAATGCAACCCGGAGGACCACTTCCGCCAAGTTGTCTACGGGACAGAAGAGCACTCATATACTTCAGCTTGTTGCTTTCCAACACGACCCATGGTGACAACGACACCCACAGGCAGAATGCGGAACTGCACGCAACACAGCCAAACTAGAACAGAGGCTAATCTAACTGTAAATTAAATATGAACTATATACAGAATAGATGATCCACTAAATTTACCTAGAAGCGGTAGATTGAAAAATCTACCAGCGCTAAATACTCCCCCCACTACAATAGACGTTGTCCTCAACGTTTGGCAAAATATGACTCTCAAACCTGAGAGTAGGTATTTGAACTTAAAACTTGGATGAGAAAGAAGAAAAGACAGTATAGAAATGTTACAGTTTCAAACATCTGTACAATAACATATTCATATCAGCAAAAGAAATTACATTAGTCACGTTACAAAACCCCACTATCTACCTAGCTGAAAAGCCTAACAGCTTGATAGGAGATCCAGTTGTTCCTGAAAGAAACAAAGTTAAACACACACAAAATATGTACAGTAGCATCACTAACAATTCAGGAGCAAAGCCTCATTCCACAAAAGAATGACACTCTCTTCCCACATATTTTCTTCTAATGAAAATAAACTAAAATAACTTGAAAAGTCCATTCCTATCTTTTGTTCAAATTATATCCTTTCGATAAAGGAAATCCAGCTAGCAAAAAGTCTTTGGATTTGAAAGTGCTGAGATGAATAAAATCTCTTGACCACGGAGATCTCTAAACACTAACACTAGCTGTCTATATACCCCAAAGTTCTCTTTTCTCTTAGAAGAACAGAAGACAACCGTTTCTCTGCATAATCACCAATAAAACCAGGGATCTGGTAATGTCAGTTTCTTCCCTTGCTTATCCACAGTGGTGATAAAGTAGACAATGTCATCTTTTCCGGGTCTGCAAATGACCACCTTGTCAGCATAGATTTGCCGACCATAGTTCCAGTGCAGCAAACATCCACTGAAACGTTCATCCATAGCAGCAGAATACCCAGCTTTCCAGAAAGGTTTTGGTACAGACAAATAGTTTTACTGGTACCTAGGCATAAAGTTCCGCTTTAAATATAGGAATAAAAGAAAAAATAGCAGAAAATAATATTTAATGGAAGAAGTCGAGAAATACATTAATTAGGGTGGATTAAGGGGCAGGATCCTCAAGCATTATAATGGACGCTGCAGATTAAAAAATTGTGAAAATTACTTTTAAAAGTAAATTACATTTTAGTGATTGGGTTAACATACTTTAACCTCCCTGGCGGTATGATTCTGTCTGGAATTTTGTGCTGAAAGCGGTACAATTATTTTGCATGGAAATTTGATGCTATGTATTATAGGCCTGCAATTCTTAGTAATTACTTACTTAAACCTGACCAAACAAGACTCTAGTAGACATCCCAGATGTGATAAAGTTTGAAACACAAAATCATGATTTTAAATTTTTAAATAATATAATTTTATTCAATAATGTAATACAAACTAAAGAAATTTGTCAGACAAAGAAAATTCAATAAACATCCTGAGTGTGATAAATTTTAAAGCAAGGTACAGCACACAGTCCCACGTCACAATCCGGACAATAGAACCTGCTTTCTTTTCTGATTTTTTTTCCCTTGTCATCTCTGTGTGAACAGCAAACCACACACATCCTGGTAGGTGCTGCCTTTTTTGCGGTTGGCGGTATATAGTCCATAAAGTGCCGACCTGTTAGGCGTTCTGGGTTGGCAACACCAACAGCACGTCGTCCAGGTCTGTTCGCATCAACTGATGGCATCTGGTGTTTGGCAAAAATCTGCTCAGCCACCTTCCAGATAAAATCTGAATGAACAAGAGGCCTGTCACTCCCTGCTCGGTACAAGATGTAAGCGTTCCAAAGGCATTGTTCCAGAAGATGCCTGAAAATCTTTTTGTAGAGGGGAGATGGGCGGAGCCTAGCGGAGCAGACATGCATTGTTAGAGCTCCGCACCGCTGAGGAGAGAAGAGAAGGACAAAGCGGAGCCTGCAGGCTCAAAAGGTATCCATTTGAACCTTTTTGCCCCAGGGAACAAACTGTGAAAGTTTGGGCAGGAAATATGATACTGGGAGGAAACCGTGGCAGAAATAAAAATCACCTCACAAAGAGCTCACAGGCACTCACTGCAACTAAAGCAGCTCCAGTCACCTCACAATATACAGCATCAGGGCGCTGTCACAGGCAGAAAATGTCACAGCAAGACTCTCCATTTGAGTCAGATACTGAACAAATCCTCTCACAAACTTCTCCACAAGCCTCCTCAGCATCCCCAGTAATATTATTACAATTTGAAAAGATGCTTCATAAGGCTTTAAAACAAACCTCAGACCAAATAACAAAAAGCCTAACCAAAGAAATAAGAGATCTGGGAAACCGCACCGCAGCCTTAGAAATAAAAATGGATGAAATTGAAATTACAACCCAAGTAAATATAACAGAATTGGAACAATTAAAAGAAGAGAATTTAATACTTCAAACTAAGCTCGAAGATTACGAAAATAGAGCCAGACGTTCAAACTTGCGCATAAGGGGAATACCTGAAACTGTGACAGATCTGCAATCTACCATTACTGCTCTATTACAAGAACTAAAGCCAGATATCCCTATTGAACGTTTAGAACTGGACAGAGTACACAGAGCCCTCACAGCCAAAAAGAAAGATGGACCCCCACGTGATATAATCACAAAATTTCATTATTACAGAACGAAAGAACAAATACTAATTGCTGCAAGAGAAAAAAAGGAACTTAATTTTCAAGGACACAATTATCAAATGGGACACAATGTATCAATGGGGCTTCCCCTTTTCAGTCAGATTTAACTACCAAGGTACAATTTACAGAAGCAGATCAGCAGATGAACTACAACAAACCCTTTTAAAATTAAATCTGACAAAATCCACAAGCAGCAACTCTCCCACACGCAGAAGAATGGCATCATCTTCACCTTCAGGCAGCACTCAGAAAATTTCAGAACAAAATGGGAATCATCATTCTCACAAAAGAGGCCGTTATGCCACATTATCCATGGACCAAGAAGATTCAATGGACTGACATCCTAATTCCTGATATCTCTTCATTTATTATACTAAGAGATGGTTCTCTATAAAAAACCTGTATTTATAACTGAATGTAACTGCATTCTGATAGTCACACACTGTGTGGGATCATGTTACATTCCAGTTATATTTCTTATTACTTCTGATTCATATAGCCTTAGAATATATAAGTGAAATAAGGAAATTCTTGTTCAGTTATATATTATCAGGTAATAACAATAGATTTATTACTTTTTAGGACAAATATGTTCAATAATCCAGAAGTAATGGAAGCTTTTTCTTTCTTTTCTTAAAACAAATATATTATTACCTAACTAGTTCCTAGAATTATGTTTTTGTTTATTCTAATCTGAAGCAATACAACCTCAATTTTATGAGTTAACATATCTAAACAGTTACATATGAATAAAATATGTAATTGTTTACTCTAAAAGGGTTAAAATCCCAAAATAATTCAAACTATCTTCATCAATACCAAAGTTATTAACAGTACCTAACTGAATTATTTAGCCTAGGGCAAGACTAACCATATACAACCACCCTGGAATAAATAATTTCAACAAAAACTATATTCTGCACTCCAATTAATGAAACATCATTTTGATGTCTTTTGACATAGCACTTCTCTCCTGTAAGCGGAAGATCCGTGTACCCCCATTAGCCCTCCTCATTCTCCCAACCATATTATGTAGGAGTGTGACGAAGGCACTTATTCCCCTGAGAGAGATATTTACTCTCTTTCATGGGTAAATTGTGATTACTTGCAAAAAATAATTTATACAATGTATCATCTAATCTCATATGTTTCTTGTTTACTCTTTACTCCAGAATTCACTGGTTTCTTTTCTATCTATTCATCTCTTCAGTCCACACAGGTTGATCTGTGCAGTCAGCTCTGCATAACAAAAAGTAAGTCAAAACTATTTGATCTGTTGCCATGGCACCACTGAATATACTTTCCCTGAATGTTCAGGGAATAAATGTCCCTCAAAAAAGGACCAAAGCCTTCCATACTTTTCATAACAAGAAGGCTCACATAGTATGCCTCCAAGAAACACACTTCACCAAAGATTCTACTCCAAAATATATTTCTCCTTTTTATCAACAAATTTACACGGCTTCTGCCTGTACCGTTCCGGCGACGTATAGAAATTGTCCATGGTCACACAATATCCCTGGTTCAGTAATGGCTCCAGCAGTGTAAGGACAGATGATGTGGCCATCCCATAATTGCTGTACCTGGGGTTGAACTTCGTGCCTTTACCGGTGTAAATGACCGAGTTCCATATGTACCCGGTGGATGATTCGCAGAGCATGTATGATTTGATGCCAAACCGCGCTCTTTTGGATGCAATATACTGGATCCAGCTTAGGCGTCCTTTGTAGGCCATCAAACTCTCATCCACGCTGACGTCCCTTTCTGGCACGTAGGCCCGCTGGAAATTGTTCCCAATAATTTGGCATACCTCCCAGATTTTTTTTAGCTTGGGCGCAGGATGCGTGGCCTCATCAAACTCTTCATTGTTAGTGAAGTGAAAATATTTCATGATGAGGGAAAAACGGTATTCGGACATCACAGTACCAAAAAACGGAGTGGCCAATAACTTGTTGGTGGTCCAGTACCATTTCTGGCGTGGTTTCCCCACCACCCCCTGAAGAATAATGAGTCTGAGAAACAGCCAGATGTCCTCTTTAGTCACCGGTTCCCACCTTCTGCTTCGGGAAAACCTGGCATGCAGCGTAGCGGATTGCTGCTGTTGGTAGCGATTTGTCTCTATGACAATTTTTTCAATTACCTCTTCTGTGAGAAATAATTGCAGGTATGCCAGAGGGTTACCACGCTCAACTTCGACCTTCATCCCAGGTGATCCAGTGAAGGGAAATCTTGGGGGCGCTACCTGGTCCGTATCACACTCAATAGGGCACCAAGTGCGCACATCGCTGATGTCAGGTGCAGGATCATCACCGCTGTCATCGCTGTCACTTGTCAGATCAATGTCAGAGGACAAATCTCCCCACGACTCACTATCGCTGAGTTCTGGGAGCAACTCCATGTCGCTGTCGCTGTCGCTGTCATTCAACTGCTCCAAAGGCGATTTTGTAGCGAAATGGCGCTTTTTGGATTCCATCTTCTCAATATTTTATTGGAGGCAAGGGGCAAGGGGCACTGTATCAGTGAGATCTGAGATGATACAATGTAATCCTCTCAGATTACACTGTATCACCTCTTTTTATATGTGTGTTATTGTGTTTGAACTTTTGAACTTTTTGAATTTCCCGCCTAGTTCCGCTCCCGTGAGCCGCTGCTGCTCGCAGGGAACGGAACTAGGAAGTGAGATGCTGTGATCGCGCTGGCGATCACAGCGGAGCACAGCCAAGGACAGTGGAGGGCATCGCTGGAACCCAGGAGAAGGTAAGGGCTCCGCTGGATGCTCTGCAATGTTACCCCGAGCGTGACTCGGGGTTACCGCTCCTGACAGTAAAAGTCAGACCCGAGTCACGCTCGGGATTACCGCCAAGGAGGTTAAACCATCTTTTTTTATCATATTTCACTGGGACTGCATTGCCATGAGTCTGCTGTTTTTATGAGGGGTTATCATTTTTCCTGTTTTTTTTTTTAGCAAAGAAAGTGTTGTGTTGTGAGAAAGTACATTGGTAGTATGAGCAGTTAATTCCCTTTGGAGAGTAAAGTCGATTGACATTGTAATAGGCTGGGATTGTGCCATAGTTGGAGCGGGTTGTTGCCCTGCAGATTAATCTTGGAGATGCACCTTTGAATTCCCCCAGTGAGGGCAAATTGCTTCCAGTACAATGGGCCCGGAGATTAGACATGTGCAATTCATTTTGGTCCGAATATAAATTCAGAAAAATGTTTGGTTATTAGGTGATTCGCATGTATCTGAATCTCTGAATGAAATAGTATCGAATTTTGTTGAAATTCGTTTGATTTCATTTTGTATATTTGTTTTCTAACTAATTCCAAATTTTTGGAATTTGATCGACCGATTTGAATTTTGTGTGAAGAATAGCTGATTGTTAGCCAGCTTCCGCATCCTTAACAACCGATGACTCATCAGCTGTCAGTGAGATTCCTTGCTGACAGATGAAATTGAACAAAAGAATGCCGGCAATGAAAAAATGCAGAAAAAAACAACATGGGGTTCTCCCCCCCAATGTATACCAGACCCTTAGTGACTGGTATCGATTTTAACGGGAAACCCAGGCCAATTTTTTTTTTAAAAACGGTGTGGGGTCTCCCCCAGAATCCATACCAGACCCTTGTCTGAGCATGCAGCCCAGCAGCCTAGGAAGGGCGGGCATAACTCGCCCCCCTATGTAAACACAGCTTTCAACGAGTCCTTTATTAAAATAAATTAAAAAATTATCCCTGGTGTAGATCTATCGTCAATCATGATGCTGGCCCCTCTGCTGACCCAAAAAAAGAAGAAAAAAACCTCCGGTCCCAACAAAGGCTCCCACCATCAGTTCTTAAATAACTAAGGGGCAAGGCCACCCGATGATGTCACAAAGTGACCCTGCCCCCTTGTGACGTCATTGACCGGGGCATGCTGGGTCAATGACATAATCGGGTGCCCCTGTTATTTAAGATCTGTCATATGGCGGAGCTGGCAAATAGCGTGAGCCTTTGTCGGGTGCAGAGTTTTTTTGTTTTTTCGTTTTTTGGGTCGACGGCATCGTGCTTGACGTTGTATTTACTAAGGTGGGTTTATTTATTTATTTATTTAAAACTTTAATAAAGAACTTATCAAAAACTGTCTCTTGTGTTTTTATTTACTTTTTATGCTTCTTTAGTGAATGAGTAGTGATAAGTAACCCCCGCACCCACACAATCACTGAGCCAGGGTTGTGCGTTAGAGGCCCTTGTCCCCATCAACATGGGGACAAGGTGCTTTGGGTTGGGGGCAGAGTCCCCCCTGCCCCAAAGCACCCCCCCATATTGAGGAAATGTGGCCTGGTATGGTTCAGGAGTGGGGGCGCTCGCTTGTCTCCCCCCTTTCCTGGCCTGTCGGGCTGCATGCTCAGATAAAGGTCTGGTATGATTTTGGGGAAGAGGCACGCCGTTTTTAAAAAAATTGGCGTGGAGTTCCCATTAAAACCATTACAAGACCCAAAGAGCATGGATTGGGGGGGGGGGGGGCAGGGGACTGCTGCTAGCATACGCAAAGAAACTTCTTATTTTTTTTAAATGTTTCTGCACACGATTGGGAGTTCCTAGTGAACACAGTTTTTTCTGGGTTAAGGCGCATCTAAATCCAAAAGCAAAAATGCAATATGGCAGCATACCAATTCCTAAATGTAGTGGCTGTATTCGTTTTCATTTTCAGGCTTTTTCCTTTTATTTTCACCAGGTGATCTAGCCAGTAATGCAGCCTATAGATGATTAATTTTTTTCATTCAATGTAAAACAAAACAAAAATGACTTGATTCCCTATTAACATATTAGGGGTGGATGGGGTACTTTCCCACCGTTAGAATACAACGATTAGCTGATGTAACTGCGGGCTATAGCAGTGTAGAAATCTTCCAACAGGGCCATTCCACTGAAGTTGATCGGTAGATTGATTTCTGTACAACCACACTGCCCATACATTGATGGAATTTCAGACAGTCCCTGCTGAACCGGCTGAATTTCGATCCATGTATGACCAGCTTAAGTCTGTTATTTTTCAACTTCATTTAACAGACCAATCTGTTTGCGAAAGTGTTGATAGCGTTTGATGGGATAAATTGAGAGGAAGGACCTCCGTTTTTGAACTATTAATTTTATAACCCGAGAGGGAGCTATACCGGTCCAACTCAGCCTGTAGGTTAGGAAGAGAGACATGAGGTTGCGTGAGGGTGAGGAGGACATCATCCGCAAATAAGGATATCTTGAAATCTCTAGAACGGACTGGGATACCATGCATACTTGGATTATTTCTAATATGAGCTGATAGAGGTTCAATGCACAGGGCATACAGAAGAGGGGAAAGTGGGCAGCCTTGGTGAGTCCCATTAGATGTTTGAAAAGTAGGGGAGGTGACGAATTGAGTGCGGACCTGGGCAGTAGGGGCCGAATATAGGTGGGTGATAGCTCGGAAGAATGGACCCTCGATACCAGCCCGAGTGAGAGTCGCAAAAAGGAAAGGCCATCCCAGCCTATCGAAGGCCTTTTCGGCATCTAGACTGAGCAGTACTGCCTCCAATTTGTTCTTGTTTGCAACCTCAACCAGGTCGATGACCCTCCGGGTGTTATCTCCGGCCTGTCTAAAAGGAATAAATCCTACTTGGTCTCTGTGGACCAAGGACGGCATAAAGTTATTTAATCTATTCGCTAACAATTTCGTAAAAATGTTTAAGTCTGTATTGAGGAGTGCTATTGGCCTGTAATTGGATGAGAGAGTGTGATCTTTTCCTGGCTTTGGGATTAGTGTCAGGTAAGAATTTTGCATATCCCTAGGAATAGGCGTATCAGAGAGAAATAAATTAAAGAGGTTTGTCATGTGGGGAAGTAGATGTGGTAAAAACGTCTTATAGTAAAGGTACGGTAGTCCATCAGGTCCCGGGGCTTTGTTATTTGGCAACAGTTTAATTGTTTCTGTCACTTCCTCTTCTGTAATGCAGGCATTAAGAGTCTCCAGAGCAGAAGAGGAGAGCCTAGGAGTATCAGAGTCCGCTAAATAATTGTGAATGGCCTGGGATGCGCTTGCAATTTTTAACTTCAGTTTATACCTTTTGAGCTTTATATCTTCAGCACTTTTTTTTGGATCCTTGATGATCTATATTCCTTTCTAAACTGATCCTCTCCTTGACAGGACCAGGTCAGTTGCCCTTATTCTGGAAAAAGTACACGATCTGTTAGCAGAATTTACCCTAAAAAAAAAAAAAAAAATTATTGTACAATTAGTATTTAAAACATTTACTATTTTTAGACATAAGAACTTCCATGGGAAAAAATGCAGGTAACATTATTATTATATTTAAATTTGTATTAAATATAATAATATTATTATATGTAATATTATTATTATTATTATTATTATTATTTTTTGCCATGTGTTTCACTATTATTATTATTATTAAAGTAGCTTAAAATACATGTTCAGGTTTTACCAAAAAATCACCCAGCCCCTCTCTCTAGCCCTAACAATAAAATTCAAATTTAAGGGACATTGGTGCACAGCAGTGGACAGCCTGGCACTAGATTTTTGTCTACCACAACTGTGAATTGCGCTAGGAAGGGGGTTGGGTGATTTTTGGTAAAACCTAAATCTGTACTTTAAACTAATACTCCATCTTTAAAAAAAAACAACTTCTGCTGTATATTTAAAGCACTTATATAGTTTGGATACCTTATTGAAGATTGATAGTGTTTTGTGATGTGCATGCTGTTAATGAGATTGCTTAAAATAAGTGACAAGTGGCTTCTGTTCACTAGGAGCACATTTTCTATGTCAGTGTTGTTGGAAGTATTGTACCTCAGTATCTTCTTAGATAGGCCCAAAGCAAGTGCATCGTCAGAGCTAAATTCCTCTACTGCACATCTTCTTAAAGAGACATTAGGGTTAGAGATTTACTTTGCTGAGTCTATAAACACTGTTCGCATTTCATGACATGCCAGTGATGTATTATTTCATCATTTACTTAATGACTTTCTGGAGTTTTTCCATCTTGATATTGCTGTTCATCAGATAGGCCAGTAGTGAGGTTTTTTAGGTGGTTGAGGTGGGCTAGCCTTCATCATCATAAGTAGAAGTTGGAATCAGAAATCATGGAATCATGATGTCTGCATTTTTTTATGTTACCAGTTTAATTACATTCAGTAGATTTTTACTTGAAATCCCCACTCCTGCTTTAAACATTAAAATAAAATGTTTTACCCTGCAGGGGGATACACTCTTTGTTGTCTTTGGTGTTGGTTAAAAAAAAGCAGATTAGTTGCTGAAATGGATCAGTTTTGGAAGAATGCCTTAACCATAATTACAAACCTAAGGAAGAACAGACTGCGACTAGTGAAAAGCAAAAAGTGAGAAAGGGATAGAAGGGGTACCCCCAAAATCAAACCTGTAAATGTACTACAGTGGAATCTCGGTTTGCGAGTAACACGGTTAAAGAGCGTTTCGCAAAACGAGCACTGTATTTCTAAAAATCCT
The DNA here is from genome assembly GCA_037953035.1 of Aquarana catesbeiana. Taxonomy (NCBI): domain Eukaryota; kingdom Metazoa; phylum Chordata; class Amphibia; order Anura; family Ranidae; genus Aquarana; species Aquarana catesbeiana. The sequence continues at coordinate 142,746 of JBBHAA010002455.1, forward strand.
AACCTGGTTTGCGAGTGTTGTCTCGTAAACCGATTTTGGCCTGAGGTGTGGGGCGCCGGAGCCGAACAGCGCCGATCGTCAGCGTTCGGAAAGGCCCGAGGACAGTTCGGCTGACGTCGGCAAACCTCGGAAACGCTCGTGAACGAAGTCTTTCCGAGGTTTGCCAAAGTCAGCCGAAGTGTGCTCGGGCCTTTTTGGCTGCTTCTGAGGCTCTCTGGCGCCCCCCGCCTCTGGCCGCATGCGGTATTGCATCCCATTAAAGTCAATGCGAAACGAATTATTTTACTTTCCATTGACTTCAATGGGAAAACTCGTTTTGATATGCGAGTACATTGGATTACGAGCATACTCCTGGAATGGACTATGCTCGTAATCCGAGGTTCCACTGTTTAACCTTTTTTTTTTTACATATAATTGGATAAGTTTTACTTCCTTATCATAGATAAAGCCCATCTTGGAGCACTTTCAAACATCATTTTAAAAAAAGTATGAAATACCTCTTTTTTGCTTACTTAAGTCCACCATCCAAGGCGCCTCTAACAGGATGAAGACGGTGATCCAGCGCTGCAGTCTCTGTCGGTCACTGATCCGCTAGACATTGAATAGTATGTGTCCACGTCATCCAGACAGCAATGTGGGCACCTATAGAAAGGACCTCCCAAAGTGAGAAGACTTGGGGCCTGGCTTTTTTTTTTTTTTTTTTGCTAATACAGCTCGAGCACAGCCTTGAAGTGGTTGTAAGCCCACGGGGAAAAAAACCTGCAAGACAAAGGCATAATGAGCTAGTATGCATAGTTATTTCCGGGTATCACGGGCTCGGGTGCTGTGATTGGCCCAAGCCGGGACGACGGCACTCCCGTGCATGCGTGCAGGAGCCGCCAGCAGCTGATTAAACGGCATGAGTGAGCTGTTTCTTCAGTGTGCATGTGCCGATGACGTTGGCACATGCTGATACAGTGAATATCTCCTAAACGGTGTAAGTATAGGAGATATTCACGGTACCTACAAGTAAGCCTTATTATAGGCTTACCTGTAGGTTAAAGCCAAAACCTTATTGCTGTCTCTGCCCCTGTTAGGGAGATTAATCCTCTCTATTTATCCTGTGTACCATTTTCATTGAAAGTGCAAGTAAAAAAAAAATCCCAATTCTTCATCTGTCCCCAGAAAAGTATTAGAGGGGAAACTTTTCAATGGGTACACTAGTTCTCGTGACCAGTGGGGCCCCTGGAGATTCCCTTAACCACACTTCGCGCCCGCGCTATAGCCGAAAGACGGCTGCAGCGCTGACGCTATCTGCTGGGTGGACGTCCCTGGACGTCCAGCTGTTTACTTCCGCAATGCGCGCTCCCGCGGGCGCATCGCGGAAGTTCTGTGCTGGCCGTGTCCCTCGGACACAGCCAGTCACAGATCGCCGTAAACGGCCAATGACAGCGGCCGTTTACAGTGCGATCGGCGGTGCCAATGGGAGAGGATCTCATATGTAAACATATGAGATCATCTCTCATCGCCGGCTCTCCCTCCTCACACAGAGACAGCGTGTGAGGAGGGAGAGTGAACCGCTGCAGCGGTGAGTGGGGAAAAAAAAAAAAACCGAAAAAAAAGTCGTCAGTGTCTCCTGTCATCCCTCCCCACTGTCTGTCGCCAGTGCCATCCGTCCCCACAGCCATCCCTCCCCAGTGCCATCCGTCCCAACTGCCATCCCTCCCCAGCGCCACCCATCCCTACTGTCATCCCTCCCCAGTGCCATCTGTCCACAGTGCCATCCCTCCCCACTGTCATCCCTCCCCAGTGCCATCTGTCCACAGTGCCATCCCTCCCCACTGTCATCCCTCCCCAGTGCCATCTGTCCACAGTGCCATCCCTCCCCACTGTCATCCCTCCCCAGTGCCATCTGTCCACAGTGCCATCCCTTCCCACTGTCATCCCTCCCCAGTGCCATCTGTCCACAGTGCCATCCCTCCCCACTGGCATCCCTCCCCAGTGCCATCTGTCCACAGTGCCATCCCTCCCCACTGTCATCCCTCCCCAGTGCCATCTGTCCACAGTGCCAACCCTCCCCACTGTCATCCCTCCCCAGTGCCATCTGTCCACAGTGCCAACCCTCCCCACTGTCATCCCTCCCCAGTGCCATCTGTCCACAGTGCCATCCCTCCCCACTGTCATCCCTCCCCACTGTCATCCCTCCCCAGTGCCATCCCTCCCCAGTGCCATCTGTCCACAGTGCCATCCCTCCCCAGTGCCACGTATCAGTGGCATCTGTCATCAGTGTCACGTGTCATCCGTGCCACGTATAAGTGCCATCTGTCATGAGTGCCATCTGTCATCAGTGCCACGTATTAGTGCCATCTGTCATCAGTGTCACGTGTCATCAGTGCCACGTATTAGTGCCATCTGTCATGAGTGCCATCTGTCATCAGTGCCACGTATTAGTGCCATCTGTCATCAGTGCCATCTGTCATCACTGCCACGTGTCATTAGTGCCACATATTAGTGCCATCTGTCATCAGTGTCAAGTGTCATTAGTGCCACATATTAGTGTCATCAGTGTCAAGTGTCATCAGTGCCACGTATTAGTGCCATCTGTCAGTGCCACGTATTAGTGCCAAATGTCATCAGTGCCACGTATTAGTGCCATCTGTCAGTGCCATGTATTAGTGCCAAATGTCATCAGTGCCACGTATTAGTGCCATCTGTCATCAGTGTCATCAGTGCCACATATTAGTGCCATCTGTCATCAATGCCACGTCAGTGTCATCAGTGCCACGTATCAGTGCCATCTGTCATCAGTGCCACGTATCAGTGCCATCTGTCATCAGTGTCACATGTCATTGTCCTGGTGCTCCAGGGCCTTCAAAAGTGTAATACGTAGTCAACAAGTTAGATGTGTAATTTATGCTCCTAGAACACCTGATGGTGCTCCCTGCATGTTGGGCCTCTGTATGTGGCCAGGCTGTGAAAAAGTCCCACACATGTGGTATCGTAATACTCAGGAGGAGTAGCAGAATGTATTTTGGGGTGTTATTTGTGGTATATACATGTCATGTGAGAGAAATAACCTATTACAATGACAATTTTTGTGGGGAAAAAAAAAAAATCTTCATTTTGCAAAGAATTGTGGGAAAAAATGACAACATCAAAAACCTCACCATGCATCTTACTAAATACCTTAGATTGTCTACTTTCAAAAAAGGGGTCATTTGGGGGGTATTTGTACTTTCCTGACTTGTTCGGATTGCAAGAAATGAGATCAGTCCACCAGTACATCAGGTGTGATCAATTTCTTATGATTTGCACCATAACCTGTAGACTCTCTAACTTTCACAAAGACCAAATAATATCCACTAATTTGGGTTATTTTTACCAAAGATATGTAGCAGTATAAATTGTGGCCAAAATTTATAAAGAAAAATTAATTTTTTTTTATTTATAGCGCAAAAAATAAAAAACCCAGAGATGATCAAATACCACCAAAAGAAAGCTCTATTTGTAAGAAAAAAAGGACAAAAAATTCATTTGGGTACCGTATTTCATGACTGAGTAATTGTCATTCAAAGTGTGAGAGCACTGAAAGCTGAAAATTGGTCTGGGCAGGAGGGGGGGTTTAAGTGCCCAGTAAGCAAGTGGTTAAGGACCCAGCCTCTTTCTGACATTTGTTGTTTACAAGTTAAAATCAGTATTTTTTGCTAGAAAATTACTTAGAACCCCCCGACACTTTTTTCAATTAAAAAATAAGAAAACAGTAAAGAGTTACAGAGAAGGTCTTGTGCTAGAATTATTGCTCTCGCTTTGATGATTGCAGCAATACCTCACATGTGTGGTTTGAACACCGTTTACATATGTGAGGGAGGACTCACTCAAGGCTAGTCACCCTGCGCAAGGAAAGAGTAAAGCAGTGAAAGCTGTTGACAACAAGAAACCCTTGCACAAAATAAGAAGTCTTACATGACGTTATTACACAGATCTGGAAGAAAAATGCACAAAGCACACCGAGATTCAAGTAAGAATATGCATGCTACTTTTATTTAAGCAATATTTGCCAATCCCTGAGTTCAGCTTTATGATATATGCATATTTTCTAAACCTGAGATCCACTCAGCAAATTAAGTTGCATATACATCACATCATACTTACATAAAACCCTCTGCAAATATTGAATTCCTTAGGCAGCTTTAGGTGCATCCTGAAGAGGCTTATAATGTAAATACAATGTGGTAAAGCCACTTAGGCAGGCCATAGGTGATGTGGTTGCAGGAATGACAAAGCCAGTGTTGATGGGGGAATCCATGTAGAGGAATTATTGGGTTCTCCCTGTGGGGGTGGGGGGGTGGGGGGGGTACCGGGAGCTATCCCTGCCACTAAAACACAGTGATTATTGGTAGCAGCTATAGTCGTTGGCAATAATCACATATGAAAAATTCAGACAATCAACGGATTGACTTGGGTACAATCAGCCTGCCCATAGATGTTTTGAATCTCAGCTGGTCCCTGCTGAACTGGCTCCAAGTACCCCCACACCCCTCCCTGTGGGGGTGTGGGGGGTACTGAGAACCATCCCTGCCACTAAAACACAGTGATTATTGGTAGCAGCTATAGTCGTTGGCAATAATCACATATAGAATTCAGACAATCAATGGATTGACTTGGGTACAATCAGCCTGCCCATAGATGTTTTGAATCTCGGCTGGTCCCTGCTGAACTGGCCGACATTTGAACCATCTATGGCTGGCTTTAGCAGGCTGGAGCACCTCATGGAGCATGGAAGATTGACAGCCGCCACATATCTGGATCCTAAGGTTATTGTTGGTCTCTGTACAGGTGCACCTAAAAGCAAAATTTTTGCACAGTAACAATTTATAAACTATAAAACATTTTTATTTCTGAAGTAACACACTAAAAAAAATATTTAATGATGTAATACTCTATTACCACAGTTCTTTGAAACAATGTATTGAAACGTTGGTTTGTGCAAGGAAATCGACTGAATTAATATTTTATCATCTAAAGTCCTTCAGGCATAAGCCATGAAACACAGCTGTGAGCAGGACCTTACATTTGATTTGAAATATTGATGTGTTAAAGAATTCTTAATTTGCTGTTATACAACATGTATTAAATATTTCATGTTATATCATATTCTGTATTAATGGCACCTTTAGCCTTGGCATGTGCTTCTTAAATCCTACAAAGGCCACACATTTCTTACAACACATCCATCTGCTATGTAGGATGTGCTGGCATTACATTTCTGATATTACTACAAATCTGTTCTTAAAAAAATCACACCTTTTCCTGTATTCTTTTTTTCTGATTTTGGATACAGTGGGAAATGGTTAGGACACCCATCAAGCTTTTAATGCTATGTGTCCCTGCTGGTGAGATTGACCCCTCCAATTTTTCTGGGTGACCATTGTCAGCAGGACAGAAAATAATTGGAAATCCAAAGTTCTAGAGTTGTCTCCAAAGCAGGAGATGATGTAAATCTTCCTATGGGGACACCATTTCAGATGTCAGTTGTCTAATTTCCCTCTCTTTGTAGACATTTTCTCTAAAGGAAGTGACTGGAAATATCCTCTGAAAATTCACTGACAGAAATGTAACCTCTTCCCTATGCTATCCAAAAGCTAAGTTCTGATTAGCTTGTAAAAATGCCCTATTAGTAGCTCCCCCGATCTATATTAAGACTCCAATAAGCTTGTTAAGTCTTATGCCCTGTACACACGGTCGGATTTTCCGACGGAAAATGTGTGATAGGACCTTGTTGTCGGAAATTCCGACCGTGTGTGGGCTCCATCACACATTTTCCATCGGATTTTCTGACACACAAAATTTGAGAGCAGGCTATAAAATTTTCCGACAACAAAATCCGTTGTTGGAAATTCCGATCGTGTGTACACAAATCCAACGCACAAAGTGCCACGCATGGTCAGAATAAATTAAGAGAGAAAGCTATTGGCTACTGCCCCGTTTATAGTCCCGACGTACGTGTTTTACGTCACCGCGTTCAGAATGATCGGATTTTCCGACAACTTTGTGTGACCGTGTGTATGCAAGACAAGTTTGAGCCAACATCCGTCGGAAAAAATCCATGGATTTTGATGTCGGAATGTCCGATCAATGTCCGACCATGTGTACAGGGCATAACAGAGAAAAATACTTTTTCCTTGCTTCCTCTCCACCGCATAACTGGCCCCACAAAGCCACCTCTCTTTGCCAGTCACGAGGCCGCCTCCTCACCAATATCATCGCACACAATCCAAGACCAGGATAGTGGAGGTATTTCTTTATTTTATTCCCCCAAACAGTCATTAGGGCCTTACTTTATAAGGATTGAGTTACCAAGTGGGCATTTTCACAAACTCACCAGAGTTCAGCTTTGAAACAATGTTTGGCTATAGATGCACTTTAATACACCTACTGGCCAGCAAGAGAAATTGCTGGCCAGAGAATTACATTTTACATTTCAAAGTATGTATTTACTATGAAATATGCCACTTACACTGAAAGGAGAAAATTTCTTAAAATACGTCACATGGGGCATGTTTAATGATGCTGTTCAGCCTTTTGTCCCTTACTTGAAATATACAGTGCCTTGAAAAAGTATTCACACCCCTTGAAATTTTCCACATTTTGTCATGTTACAACCAAAAACATAAATCTATTTTATTGAGATTTTATGTGATAGATCAACACAAAGTGGCATATAATTTTGAATTGGAAGGAAAATGATAAATGGTTTTCAAAAATATTTTACAAATAAATATCTGAAAAGTGTGGTGTGCATTTGTATTCAGCCCCCTTTACTCTGATACCTCTAACTAAAATCTAGTGGAACCAATTGCCTTCAGAAGTGACCTAATTAGTAAATAGAGTCAACCTGTGTGTAATTTAATTTCAGTATAAATACAGCTGTTCTGTTAAGCCTTCAGAGGTTTGTTAGAGAACCTTAGTGAACAAACAGCAACATGAAGGCCAAGGAACTCACCAGACAGGTCAGGGATAACGTTGTGGAGAAGTTTAAAGCAGGGTTAGGTTATAAAAAATATCCCAAGCTTTGAACATCTCACGGAGCACTGTTCAATCCATCATCTGAAAATGGAAAGAGTATGGCACAACTGCAAACCTACCAAGACATAGCCGTCCACCTAAACTGACAGGCCGGACAAGGAGAGCAATATTCAGAGAAGCAGCCAAGAGGCCCATGGTAACTCTGGAGGAGCTGCAGAGATCCACAGCCCAGGTGGGAGAATCTGTCCACATGACAACTTTTGGTCGTGCACTCCACAAATCTGGCCTTTATGGTAGAGTGGCAAGAAGAAAGCCATTGTTGAAAGAAAGCCATAAATAGTCCCGTTTGCAGTTGGCAAGAAGCCATGTAGGGGACACAGCAAACATGTGGAAGAAGGTGCTCTGGTTTAGATGAGACCAAAATGTAACTTTTTGGTCTAAAAGTAAAGCGCTATGTGTGGCGGAAAACTAACACTGCACATCACCCTGAACACACCATCCCCACCGTAAAAACATGGTGGTGGCAGCATTATGTTGTGGGGATGTTTTTCTTCAGCAGGAACAGGAAAGCTGGTCAGAGTTGATGGGAAGATGGATGGAGCCAAATACAGAGCAATCTTTTTTTTTTTTACATTGAACAAAGGTTTTATTAATCAACTGGTGCATACATGTTATGTTTGCTTTTACATATAAACTTGGTAACTAGTACATTGATTGTTATACCGTCTGTACATAGGATAATTGGTATATTGTTCTTGTCATGTGAGTATATTCTATATGTATACATTTAGCACATAGAAACTACATATTGAGGTGTGTGTCTAAGTAGTCATTCCATGCTAATTTGGTTTCATTATACACAGGTATCAGACTCCTGGAGCCAACGGTCCCATATCTTGTTGTACTTGTCAGGGCAACCTCTATTAATATATATGCATTTCTTATACGGCAAGGTATTATTCACTTCTATTTTCCATTCTACCATTTTGGGAGGCGTTTGTCTCATCCATTTTTTAGCTATGATTTTTCTTGCTGCAAAGAGCGTCTCATGGAGAAATGTTTTTGTCAATTGTGTCTGGAGTTATACCGAGAAGGCATTGTTTTGGGTCTAGAGCTAGAAGTGAGCCCATTGTATCGTGTAGAAATGTCACAATTTGTTCCCACAAGCCATGAATCTTGGGACATGTCCAGATCAAGTGGAAGAAGGTGCCTGTCGCATTCCCACAAATCAGGCATGTGGTAGATTGTGTGCGTTTGTATCTTGCCACTCTAAGGGGTGTGAGGTACGCCCTATGAAGAATGGAAAGTTGCGACAGGCGGTCTGATAGTTTGGGGGACACAGCCTTACAAGACTCCAGTGCCTCCCCCCACTCCTCATCCTCTATTGGTCCCACTTCTCTTTCCCATCTTGGTTTGAGATCATATGCTATTTTAGTAGAGATGGGGGTTGAGAGCATGTTATAGAAAGCTGAAATCAGTTTGTGGGGGTCCGTGTTCTTAATTACTGCCATAAGGACATTAGGTGTAGGGTTTGGGACAGAATCAGGAAATTGCGATTGTGCCGCATGACGGATTTGTAGGAATCTAAAGAACATTTGGTTCTGAATTGTAAATTCTTCTTTAAGTGAATCAAAAGTTTTTAGGTGCCCGTCTTTTAGTAAGTGATGCAGATAAAATATTCCCTGCATGGACCATAAGTTTGTGTCATGAATTTTGTTGAATTCAGGAAGATTCTTGTTGTGCCACACCGGCGTGTAATCATTGAATTGTGGGATTTCAAGTTTGAGGTGGCAAAGTCCCATATTTTCCTGTAGTGATATAGCATGGTTTGTCTATTTTTTCCCTAGTTCCACCCCCCCCGAGCCCGATGCTATTGCATATATCGAGTCCTTGGTGTGTTGTGCCCATTTTGGACATAGGAGCGTGAGAAATCTCTCGCTGTCCGTTTTATCTAAGTGAAAGAGCTGTGACAGTTGTGATGCAATGTAATATAGGTTAAAGTCAGGGAGAGCTGTGCCACCAAGGTCAGTCGGGTTCTTGAGAGTTTGCCATGCTAGTTTGTGTCTGTTGGTGCCCCACACAAAGGGCTTGAGAAGGGACTCTAAAGATTTGAAATGTTTCAGGGGTAAGTAAACTGGAGTATGCCAGAGAACATACAGTATTTTAGGGAGTAAGATCATTTTAATTAAATTTATGCGACCCCAGGTCCCAAGTGGGAGTCAAGACCAGATCCGTACTTTAGTTTTAACCATGGAAAGGAGAGGGTCTATATTAAGAGATACGTAATCTGTAGAGGATCTGGATATATGGATCCCCAGGTATTTAATGGCAGCAACTCTCTGAAGCGGTAGTCTGGCTTGGGATTCTGGGGGTGGGACGCTATCTATTGGTAGAATTTGAGACTTATCCCAATTGATTTTCAGTCCTGAAAATATTCAGAATTGTTCGATCGTGTGGAGTGTAAAGATGGGCCCGAGTCTGCTAAATATAACAGCGTGTCGTCTGCATACATACTGATTTTTTCAATTAAAGAGCCCAATCTCAGTCCTTTAATCTCCGGGTTTGCTCGGATGGATATCGCAAGGGGTTCTGCCACAAGGGCATACAATAGTGGGGATAAGGGGCAGCCTTGCCTCGTGCCTCTACTGAGGTCAAACATCTGAGACGACCACCCATTGGCTACCACCCTGGCCCTGGGTACTTGGTATAGCAGTTGAACCCACTTAATAAATTTCGGACCAAAGCCATAGCCCTCCAAGCATCTCCAGAGATACCTCCACTCCACCGAGTTGAAGGCTTTTGCTGTGTCCAAAGTCACTACAACTCGTGAACCAACCTCCTCATGTATGGCCTGTATATTAATATATAATTTCCGGTGATTAAACGAGGTGTTGCGACCCGGCATAAAACCTGCCTGGTCTGTATGTATTAGGGATAAGATGACCTGATTAAGCCTAATGGATAGTACTTTGGCCAATATTTTGATGTCAACCTGTAGAAGGGATATGGGGCGATAGGATTCTGGGTATCCCAGGTCCTTTCCTGGTTTGGGGATGAGGACTATTGTTGCCTCTGTCATGAATGGGGGTAAAGTCCCAGTCTCAAAGAGATGATTGTATAAAGCTAGCAATTTAGAGGTTAGTATTTCGCTGAATTGGGAATAAAACTCAATTGGGAGCCCGTCTGATCCTGGGGATTTAGACCTGGTGAAACTGGCAATGGCAATTATAATTTCGTCTGTGGTGAGGGGTGCCTCCAGTAGGTCTACTTGTTCTTTTGTCAGCTGTGGGAAAGTTACCTTCTCAAGAAAAAGGGACATTGATTGTGTCTCAGTGGGAGCTGTCGTTTTGTACAAGTCGGCAAAGAAATCTCTAAACATAGAGGTTACCATGGGTGGGTCTGTTATTTGTTGTCCTCCAGGGCCATGTAGTGTGATAACCACCGGTTATCACCGCCCCCCCCTCCTGCCGCCTCCCGCTGCTCTTACCGGGCCTCCTTTGCGATCGGGAGGCCCGGTGTCCAATTGGCTGCCTCCGGCGGCTGGGGGCGGGCTGGAACGAAGCCATGAATGGCTTTGTTCCAGCCTTCTAATTGTATACGCGGAAGCGACGTCATGACGTCACTTCCCGTTTACTCGACTGCCAATGGCGCTGAATTTAAAAAAATACACAGTATTCAGAATCGCCGTTTTCGGCAATCTGAATACTTTGAAGTGCAGAGGAGGGATCCCTCCATAAAGAGTACCTGTCACCACCTATTACTGTCACAAGGGATGTTTACATTCCTTGTGACAGCAATAAAAGTTAAAAAAAAAACATTTTTTTTTAAACACAATTTATAAATATAACAATAAATAAAATAAATAAAAAAAATTTTTTTTTTTAAAGCGCCCCCGTCCCCGCGAGCTTGCGCAGCGAAGAAAACACATACGGAAGTCGCGCCCGCATATGTAAACGGTGTTCAAATACCACATGTGAGGTATCGCCGCGATCGTCAGAGCGAGAGCCATAATTCTAGCCCTAGACCTCCTCTGTAACTCTAACCTGGTAACCGTAAAAAAAATTTAAAGCGTCGCCTATGGAAATTCATAGCTACCATAGTTTGTTGCCATTCTACGAGTGCGTGCAATTATAAAGCGTGGCATGTTTGGTATCTATTTACTCGGCGTAACATCATCTTTCACATTATACAAAAAAATTGGGGTAACTTTACTGTTTGGATTTTTTAAAATTCATGAAAGTGTCCCTTTTCCAAAAATTTGCGTTTAAAACACCGTTGCACAAATACCGTGTGATATAAAATATTGCAACAATCTCCATTTTATTCTCTAGATGCTCTGCTAAAAAATATATATATAATGTTTGGGGGTTCTAAGTAATTTTCTAGCAAAAAATATGGATTTTAACTTGTAAACACCAAATTTCAAAAATAGGCTTAGTCATGAAAGGGTTAAGGACACTCGCTGGTTCTTCTTTTTAAGGGCTTTGTTTGCCCATTTTTATTAAAAGCAAGTTCAGCAAACAACATAGGTTTCCCTCGCAGGGGTTTTCAGCATTCCCTTTTCCATCAACAAATTGACATTTGGCCTAGTTGGCTCTCACTTGCAGCACTGCTGCTCTGGCCTTACACTCCAGGCCCTTGTCTGTCTCATACAGACTGTTTCACCAACCACCTTGGTGCATATAGCTAGCAGCCTCTTGCTGCACTGGCTCCCATGTGGAGCCCTCCTGACTCCTGGTACTCAGACTTCCTATCTGCCGGGGTGGAGCCCAGAACCATGGTCAGGTTACTACTAAAAGTGCAGCACACACCTGACCAATCAATATGCTGGCTGTTCTCAAAATCAGGACCCAGGACTAGGGATTTCATCCCACCCGGATCTCTCAGAAATCCCAGAGCTCCAGGTCCCAAAGTGGACTTTGCACAACACTGAGAAAACTGAAAGGCCAGTTTCCTCTTCATGTTACAAGCTCCCTGGAGCCTCTCAACCCGCCCGGTTGAGAATTCTGGGTCACAGCCTCCTTCTAGACCCTGGCAGGGCAATGCTCTGCCACAGTATTCATATATATATATATATATATATATATATATATATATAAAACATTATATAGTATCATTACATCAGGGTCCCCAGAGAGCCTCCCCCTTACATCAGGGTCCCCAGAGAGCTTGCCACAGAGACGCTAGGGTATATAGAAGAGAGGCTAGTGTATACAGAGAGGCTGGTGTATATACAGAGAGGATGGTGTATACAGAGAGGCTGGTGTATACAGAGAGGCTGGTGTATATACAGAGAGGCTGGTGTATATACAGAGAGGCTGGTGTATACAGAGAGGTTGGGTATACAGATAGGCTGGTGTATATACAGAGAGTCTTGTGTGTATACAGAGAGGCTGGTGTATATACAGAGAGTCTTGTGTGTATACAGAGAGGCTGGTGTATATACAGAGAGGCTGGTGTATATACTGTACAGAGAGGCTGGTGTATACAGAGAGGCTGGTTAGTACAGAGTTTCCCCCTTCCCCCTCACCTATGGTCTGCACTCACCTGCTCAGGAGCGCAGTGTGAGAAACTTCCTCCAGACTCTATGATATGGGTGGAGCAAGGAGACTCGCTCTCACACTGATCTCCTGGCTCTGGCTCCAGCCTCAATAGCCACCCCCTAGTGACGCCACTGTTGAAAACCATTTATCATTTTCCTTCCACTTTACAATTATGTGCCACTTTGTGTTGGTCTATCACATAAAATCACAATAAAATAAATTTATGTTTTTAGTTGTAACATGACAAAATGTGGAAAATTTAAGAGGGTATGAATACTTTTTCAAGGCACTCTACTGTATGTCCTATGTGATGGTGACCGGGGTATATTTTCAGGTCTGATTGCTTGCCTGTGTTATTTAGGCACATTTTCTAACCTGGCATCTTACTTGATTTACCTGTCCAGCTATAATTAGAGGGTTATATATTCCCCACCATTTTAGGCACTGAATTGATCTTTGACACTAGATGGATGAAAGTAACTGCTATAACAATTTGCCCGCTTTGGGGGGGGGGGTGTTTATGAGAAATGGTCCTCCCCAAACAGGATATTGCATACCTGTGGTTTAAAGTGGTTGTAAACCCTTACAATCCACTTTTTGCTATAGGTAAGCCTATGATGAGGCTTACCTGTAGCTACCCTGGATATCTCAGAAACCTGCACGGTTTAGGAGATATCCCCTGTATCTGCATGTGCCGACGTCATCGGCACATGCGCACTGAAGCAATGGCACGTACATGCAGTTTGCTTCAGTGACCGTGTTGTTACCGGCGTGAGTGACGTCATCGCGGCTCCGGCCAATCCCAGCGCTGGAGCTGTGATTCCCAGGAAGTAACTCCGGTGAGAAATGTTGCTGTGTACGGGCACCGCAGCGGGGGCTTCGATCTCAGGTGAGTATTACATAATGAGCTAGTATGCTATGCATACTAGCTCATTCTGCCTTTGTCTTGCAGGTCTAATTTAATTTTTTCATGTGGGTTTACAACCACTTTAAGAGAACCAGAGCCTTCACTAAGTGGAAGAGTGGGTTACATAATAAAGTTGGCAGTACCTCCACAGGACAGGGCCTCTGTTAGTTTCTGGGGAACTAACCAGTAATCTAATTAAAGTAACTGGGAGCAGGGAAACTACTGCAACCAACATATAACATTACCTATAATTATATACAGTACTGTACAAAAAAATTAGGCAGGTGTAAAAACATGCTGTAAAGTAAGAATCTTTCAGTATTAGAAGTGTTAATAAGTTATTTTTATCAATTACCAAAATGGAAAGTAAATGAACAGAAGAGAAATCCAAATCAATATTTGGTGTGACCAGAATCAATTCTTCTAGGTACACACAATGCTTATGCATATAGTTTTTCAAGGAACTCAACAGGTAGGATGTTCTAACCACAGATCTTCTGTGGATGTAGGCTGCCTCAACTCCATCTGTTTCTTCATGTAATCCCAGACAGACTCTATGATGTTGAGGTCTGTCTGGGATTACAGACAGACCTCACTTCCAGGACTCCTTGTTCTTCTTCACGCTAAAGATGAGTTTTAACGTCGCTATATGTCGGCTTGCGGGATCGGGATAGCAGATGCACGCGCCACCTGAGGTGCACGCCCACTGCACAATGCAGGTGCCAATGCTCGTGGCCAACGGTCGCGATGACCGCAGGCCATGAGCGATCGCGGGCACGAGAGGCAGAACAGGGATGAGTGTGTGTAAACACACAAATCCCTGTTTTGTTCTGAGAGGCGTGAAAGATGGTGACTTCCTATTAGCTAGGAACCACGATCCGTCACTTCCTCTAAATCAGTCCCCTCCCCCTTCAGCTAGAAACACAAACAGGGAACACAGTTAAGACCTTGATTGCCCCCTAGTGTTAACCCCTTCCCTACCAGTGACATTTTTACAGTAATCAGTGCATTTTTATAGCACTGATCCCTGTATAAATGACAATGGTCCCAAAAATGTGTCCGATGTGTCCGCCATAATGTCGCAGTCCGGATAAAAATCGCAGATCACCGCCATTACTAGTAAAAAAAAATTAATAATAGAAATGCCATAAAACTATTCCCTATTTAGTAGACACTATAACTTTTGTGCAAACCAATCAATATACGCTTATTGCGGTTTTTTTTACCAAAAATATGTAGAAGAATATATATCAGCCTAAACTGAGGAAAAACATTTTTTTTTATATATTTTTTGGGGATATTTATTATAGCAAAATGTAAAAAATATTGCGTTTTTAAAAAAAATAGTCGCTCTTTTTTTGTTTATAGCGCAAAAAATAAAAACCACAGAGGGGATCAAATACCACCAAAAGAAAGCTCTACTTGTGGGAAAAAAAGGAAGTCAATTTTGTTTGGGTGCAACGTCGCACGACCGCGCAATTGTCAGTTAAAGCGACACAGTGCCAATTGCAAAAAATGGCCGGGTCATTCAGCAGCCAAATCTTCTGGGGATGAAGTTGTTAATTACATTGGCTGTATATTTTGGGTCATTGTCCTGCTGCAGAATAAATTTGGGGCCAATCACACGCCTTCCTGATGGTAAGGCATGATGGATTACATGAAGAGACAAAAGAATTTGATGAACTGATGCTGGTTTGCAGCCAAAGAATAGTCACACCAAATACTGAGATGATTTGGATTTCATTTCGTAAATTGATAAAAATAACCAATTAAATACAGTATCTCACAAAAGTGAGTACACCCCTCACATTTTTGTAAATATTTTATTATATCTTTTCATGTGACAACACTTAAGAAATGACACTTTGCTACAATGTAAAGTAGTGAGTGTACAGCTTGTATAACTGTAAACTTGCTGTCCCTTCAAAATAACTCAAAGCACAGCCATTAACGTCTAAACCACTGGCAACAAAAGTTTGTACACCCCTAAGTGAAAATGTTCAAACTGGGCCCAAAGTGCCAAGGTTTTGTGTGGCCACCATTATTTTCCAGCACTGCCTTAACCATCTTGGACTTTGAGTTCACCAGAACTTCACTGGAGTCCTCTTCCACTCCTCCATGATGACATCACGGAGCTGGTGGAGGTTAGAGACCTTGCGCTCCTCCACCTTCCATTTGAGGATGCCCCACAGATGCTCAATAGGGTTTAGGTCTGGAGACATGCTTGGCCAGTCCTTCACGTTTACCCACAGCTTCTTTAGCAAGGCAGTGGTTGTCTTGGAGGTGTGTTTGGGGTCTTTATCATGTGGAAAACTGCCCTGTGGCCTAGTCTCCGAAGGGAGGGGATCATGCTCTGCTTCAGTATGTCACAGTACATGTTGGCATTCATGGTTCCCTCAATGAACTGTAGTTCCCCAGTGCCGGCAGCACTCATGCAGCCCCAGACCATGACACTTCCACCACCATGCTTGACTGTAGGCAAGACACACTTGTCTTTGTACTCCTCACCTGGTTGCCGCCACACACGCTTGACACCATCTGAACCAAATCATCAGACCATAGGACATGGTTCCAGTAATCCATGTCCTTAGTCTGCTTGTCTTCAGCAAACTGTTTGCCGGCTTTCTTGTGCATCATGTTTAGAAGAGGCTTCCTTCTGGGATGACAGCCATGCAGACCAATTTGAATTTTGCAGTGCAATTTTGAAGTGTGTGGCGTATGCTCTGACAACTGACAGGCTGACCCCCCACCCCTTCAACCTCTGCAACAATGCTGGGAAATACTCATACGTCTATTTCCTAAAAGACAACCTCTGGATATGACGCTGAGTAGATGCACTCAACTTCTTTGGTCGACCATGTTGAGGCCTGTTCTGAGTGGAACCTGTCCTGTTAAACCGCTGTATGGTCTTGGCCACCGTGCTTCAGCTCAGTTTCAGGGTCTTGGCACTCTTCTTATAGCCTAGGCCATCTTTATGTAGAGCAACAATTCTTTTTTTCAGGTCCTCAGAGAGTTCTTTGCCATGAGGTACCATGTTAAACTATCAGTGACCAGTATGAGAGAGTAAGAGCGATAACACCAAATTTTACACACCTGCTCCCCAGTCACACCTGAGACCTTGTAACAGAAACGAGTCACATGACACCAGGGAGGGAAAATGGCTAATTGGGCCCAATTTGCACATTTTCACTTAGGGGTGTACTCATTTTTGTTGCCAGCGGTTTAGACATTAATGGCTGTGTGTTAAGTTATTTTGAGGGGACAGGAAATTTACACTGTTATACAAGCTGTACACTCACCACTTTACATTGCAGCAAAGTGTCATTTCTTCAGTGTTGTCACATGAAAAGATATAATAAAATATTTACAAAAATGTGAGGGGTGTACTCACTTCTGTGAGATAATGTACATCCAATGTACAAACAGGTATAATCAGCAAAGGGCCCAACACGAGTCCTGATGGAATTCTGCACGTATACCCAGGCATACTACTGTATATTTATTAATAGAGATACCTCCAGATGAAATAATTGGAGCAAAGTCCAGGTTCAGAAGCCCCTGAGGATTATGCGGCATCTGTCCTTGTGTTGGAGACCTGAAGACAAGATTAGTGATCATAGGGGTATCCTTTAACTGTTGTCCAACCATCCTGGATCCGTAGGAACCATGGTGTCGCACTGGAACTCAAAGTTAGCCTATCTACTCTTTCTAATCTAATCTGCGCTTTAGTTTCTCCCTAATAGTTTCTAGTCTGACATGCAACCAGACCTCTAACTACCAGAAGTGGCCGTTGGATGGCTAACCTGGCTCTAGTTTATGCTGGTTATTGAGTCCTAAGCTAAAACTATCTATAGAATCCCAGACCAGAAGAGACAGTAACCCTGGAATATCAGGATATCAGGTGCTGCATATAAACTGGAATATCTATCTAGCACTGTGAATATAAGATAATAACAGCAGGACAGAGACTTGTCCGTCACTAGAATTCAGAAATACACTCAAGAAGCTATGGGCAGCTGCAGTTAAATTATTGGAACATAGGAATATTTGCATAAAAGTCTCTGCTTCTGATCTGGGTGAAAATACAGCAGCAGTAGCAGCCTGTGTGTGTCATGTGGTACAGTTCTCTGTCCTTCTCCTCACTTCTTTCTTCTGGGGTTTTCATAGCCCCTCCCAGAGACAAGAAGTGTTAATACATAATTATAAATAACATTGCGATATTAGCAGCTAACAGTAGGGGAAAGCAGATCCCTACACTGCAAATGATAACTGGAGAAAATCATCCATTTTTATTTAATGATTTTCAGAGTTAAATGTTTGTCTCAGATATAGTAGTTACCCAACTACCTAAAGATTAACTATAGACTGCTATAACAATTAACAAAATCACCACAAATGAATGCAGCTTTGTAACCAATAATATGTCATTAAATGTTATTATTATTTTGTTAAAAACAACCAGTGCAAGTACTCGAATTTGACCTGGTATCAGACTCTTGCAGTCCCTGTACAGCAGAGCTGGAGTGTGAAAGTAAGTGGCAGCACAAGAAGCCAATCCATTTATGTGCTGACAAAAAGCATGATGTTAGAAGGAGAAAACAGTGACAGAAAGATGAGCTCACCGATGTGCAGTGTCTTTTTTCATTGTCCAGGAAGGATAGGGTATGTCCAGGACAACCTGAGCTCAGAGGAAGTTGGTTAAATAATGCTGTCCATCACACTGAGGACATCTAGCAGCATTAAAAAAAGGTATTTTGGGGATAATCTCTGTACTGAAGTTACATATTGCTGCAAAAGCTGATTTTGTATTTTATCCTTTAATGGGCTAGTTATTTTTATCTTAATGCTTTTAGATGGAGTTATGCTTTAATACAGCATAGTAGGGGATCCAGGAGCAGTGAAAAGATAATTAATATTGGGTAACCAATTGTATTTTTTTCATAATTTATAAACTTTATAGAAACGATTCTGCCATCATATTAAACACTCAAACTAGTGCAAGTTCCTCTTTGATTGCAACAGGAATACCTTGGACTTCCAGATCATCCAGATGATCCAGTCAGTGGTTTCTATGCAACCTATATGCAGCTGATAATGAATTGTATTTTAAGTACATATTGTTCAGAATAAAGAATTTTTAGGATAAAGAACAGAATAAAAGTTAACTTCCTTTTTATACACAGTGAAAAAAGGACTTTTCCCCATGTGCTTGAATTCTTTGTAAAGCCCCTGTAAAATGAATGCACCCCTTTCAAATGTAATTGCAGTAAATGCTATGTTTCTATTTCAGAAGGACCTGAATACATGGAGGGTCTTTTGTGATTAAATAGAAAATGAAATTCAGGAAAGAATTTAAAAACAGAAAGCCCTAGCACTGCCAGAAATCAGGAAAAAATACCTAGAATTAAAATTCCATCCAGGCAAATTTCTAATTTAGGTTCTATATAAAACCTTAGAATAATAGTTCTTTAACGTTCTGTACAGAAAGGAACCATATTCTTGTATTTTAAATATTGCACAGACATTAGAAGGGCAAGTAAAATTAGTGGTATTGACGTCCGTAAAGCCTGGTACACACTACAGTTTTTTTTCACTGGGTGGCACAAAAAACAAACTGACAGCTCCGGTCAGAGCCGCTGTACTAACCGTACGAGGTTAGTCCAGCGATCTCCCCTGCTGAGCTGTTGTGTTCTGACCAGTGGCGGCCCATCCATTGAGGGCGCACTGACGCCACCTCCCCTATCCATACGTCCGACCCCCTTATCTACATATCAGGGCGCCGGACCATGGATTCCAATGCCGGGTGGGTGTTTTTTTGAAGCAAATGATTAGAGCCAGAAACATTGCGCTCCGAGCCCATCCACTTGTGTGATGGTAGCAAATTATTTTCACTATTTTCACACTAAAGTTCCTCCCCGCCAATCAGAAGGCAGGTCGTTTCCCAATTGGCCAAAGCATCAGGCAATCCTATTGAATGCCTAGTGCTTTGGCGGAAGAGGAGACATGCGGCAGAGAAAGCTTGAGGAGCAGACACCAGAGCCGCCGCTGCCCGCACTCCAGGAAAGGACAGCACAGCCCTGCCACACAAGCGGGTAAGTGCCGGACTGCCCACGCAGGGGGGGGGGTTGGTGCTGTCAGTGCCGCGCGCCCGTTTGCTGCCATTGGTTCTGACAGGGGGACGGCCCCCCATCAGAACACTCCAATAAGTGTTCTCGCCATTGGCTGAGAGCACCGTTCGGGAGTCGGTGGGCTGCTGGTTTTCCAGCATGCATGTCCGACAGAAGCCGGCCGAGTGAGTGTACGGGACTTTAGCCATTTTGTTTCTTTTCCAGGCCTTCTAAAGAAGTAGAAATACTTTTTATCATTTGAAGCTATGGTGATATTATATATATTTATTTCAAAGCCAATATAAAGAATTATTATATATTTTTTGCAAACAACTATATATAGGACAAATGGACACAAGTTGACAATAGAGCAATGTTGGATCCACCAGCAGAATAGAAAGAGTTGTTTTTACTGTATGGGTGGTTAAACTGTAGAATGCCTTGGCCTACAAGGATATGGTTATAGACTCAACAGAAATTAAAGGATGATGATGTATTTTTAAGAAAAAATATGTGCTAGTTTAATTAAGTTTACCTAACTATTGCAGTTGGTAAAGATGTGACATCTTAAGGGTTCTTAAATGCCTTTCTCTGGATCAGTACTGCTAGATTTTGAAAAGGTTTATTTTAATGAAGAGTAGGATGATTCAGTGGTTAGCACTTATTACACAACTCTGCAGGATATTCCCTCAGGTAATGGGAAATAATAGTTTTGGGCCAGTTCTATTTTGGACAGCATTTAGTATGCACTTTTTATATCCACAAAGGTACAGTAAGTGATCTGAAAGTTTAATGAAAAAAGTGTCCATCTGATCTGCTAAGGGTCGGCTGTCAAATTACAATCGCTTCAGCAGATTTGTTCATCCATCCATGTAGCATGGATGGAGGATTCTGTTTCCTAAGCCGATTCCTAAGGGGTGAACATGATTTCAGTTATTGATAAAAGGGTCAATAAGATAACCTATTGTTTTTCATTACTTCATCTTTTCTGGGAGGAAAAGCATGTATGAAGTTAAAAGTCCTACAGATGGCTAATATGGTTTGCATGAAGATAGCAAAAACAAAATGGGAAATAAGTACAAATGTACCATAAAGTTTATGAAAAATATGTCTGTTTTAACACTTCAGACCTTAAACAGAAGATGTAGGCAATGTCCCTGTACAATGGATGAACTTACAGTGGATATAAAAAGTCTACACACCCCTGTTAAAATGTCAGGTTTCTGTGATGTAAAAAAAATGAGACAAAGATAAATCATTTCAGAATTTTTTCCATATTTAATGTGACCTATAAACTGTACAACTCAGTTGAATAACAAACTGAAATCTATTATGTGAAGGGAGGTAAAAAAAAAAAAATAATAATATGGTTGCATAAGTGTGCACACCCTTAAGCTAATACTTTTTTGAAGCACCTTTTGATTGGAAATTCTTTTGTACCCTTCTCCTGACTGATACCTTTAAACAATGAGATCCCTCTGACCATGGCTTTTGCTGTAGGATGCGACTAAGAAAATGTCAGGAAAGACCTACTAGAACAGCTGAACTTTATTTGGGGTTAATCAGGGCACTTTAAATGATGGCCGGTGTGTACTGACTCCTATTTAACATGAGTTTGAATGTGATTGCTTAATTCTGAACACAGCTACATCCCCAGTTATAAGAGGGTGTGCACACTTATGCAACCACATTATTTTAGTTTTTTTTTTACTTCCCCCCTAAAAGATTTCAGTTTGTTCTTCAATTGAGTTGTATAGTTTATATGTTACATTAAAAAAATTCTGAAATGGTTTATCTTTGTCTCATTTTTTTTACATCACAGAAACCTGACATTTTAACAGGAGCGTATAGACTTTTTATATCCACTGTAGGTACAAAGTTAGTAGAATACCTCAGAACCAACTCAGTGACCCATCCAAATGGAAATAAATAAACATGCATCCAAAGATGGCCTTGTAGCATATCACATTAAAAAGAAAAAGAAAGTATTTTTCTTTAGGCTTCAAAAGCTTTGCTACACGCAGAACAAAATTATGCAGATTTGAGAAAGAACTGCTAACAGTTGTGTTTTCAGCAGTGACATTTTACAATTTAATCTACAGCATCAAGGTAAAGGTACACAATAGGCATAAACTCCCAGCTGTTCTGTGAAGTTCTATTCATCAGCAGGACTACAGTAAAAGTTGCAACATCACAGAAATATGGCTTGACTTTCCAGAAAACACGCAAGTAGTGCAAACTTAGAGCAGCCTGTAACCTGCACTATTCATAATAGCTTGCATCAGGGGTGTCCAGCCTTTTGACGTTCTTGGGACACACAAAAAACATATATTAACTATAAGGATAGCTGATGAGCAGAAAAAGTTGGGCAGATCACAATTTAAAGGATAAGTTCACCTTTCATAACATGTTACATGTTACACGTTACACCCATATTCGGGGTGTAGCATATAACATGTTATGAATGCACTGGCCCCCGCACCTCCCTGATCCCCACTGTGCCAGCTAGCAAGAGTTTTTTCTCCACTGGCTAGCTGTCAGAAAAACATGGCTGTGCGGGGCTCCGCCCACCCGGTCGCATCACTCATTCACAGCGCTCTGTGAATGGAAAACTACAACGTCCAGCAGCCTTTGCAGCTGTCGGCTTGTAGTTTTCATTGAACTACCACAGTGATGTGAGTGTAATGGTAGTTCATTCATTTTTCCTGTCAGCAAGCATGAATTGGCTTTCTCATACAAGGTACGAGGAAGCAGATACACTGACAGGTCTGCAGGAAACCTGCATGGCATCAGTGATCTACTTATCGCTAGTGCAATGGTTTACAGGCTCTTGCAACAAAAAATAATAAATGCACATTTTTTTACCTGCAAAACAATGTGCATTTATAATTTTTTCTGAAAAGGTGAACTTATACTTTAATGATCACTCATATAGATAAATAATGTACCTATCTAAATAATAAAACGTAATTTAAAATAAAAAAAAAATTCTTATAAAACTAAAAGAGGGCAACATAAACTAGTGCAATATTTGACACTGTTTTTGGTAAACGAATGCACTAATATCTGGTTCGCTGGATGCAGTAGCAATACTCAATGAATTCTCAAGGTGCTCATCAGATACTTTGGTTCTAATTTTGCCCTTCGTGTGCTTCATTCTAGAAAATAGTTGCTCACAAATATATGTGCTGCCAAAAACGGATGACATGAATAAGGTGGGATTGTGAAGAGTGGGATATTTTCCTTTGAGAAGATAAAACGTATAAAAGTCCAGTGAAAAGACACTGTCAAAATGTTCTTCGGCTGCATGTGTTCTCTAACTGTAAACACAGTTTTACAAAAAAATCCCCCCAAAAATCCACATTTTTAAGCAAGTTTCAATTTTGTGTTGGTCCGCATACATAGCCATCTTCAGCCGCATGTGGCCCATGGGCCGCACATTTGACCCCCCTGGCTCTATGTAGCACCCTCTAGTGTATGCTAGGTGTAAGGTAGTTTTTTTGTAGAGTAGGCTTCTTAGTGTAGGTAAATTTATTCAGCTCAGGGCTAAGCCTAAGCTGTGAATCTGGGTCAGGGTTCAGTGAGTCAGGGCTGGATGACTCATCCTTGCAGCCTCTCTTGTGCCTCCCTCTGTTTTCTGAGACATTGGAGAATGTCTAGACATAGTGGGTGGAGGTTAGAAGGAGCTGCTTGGAATATTTATGAGGGCCTCAGCCAATCCCCAGCCAATCAAGGGCTGGTAGGGGGCAGGCCACCTAATAAATAGGCATGAGTCATGCCAGCAGGGAAGTCCAGTGGAAGATGGAAATGGAGTGCTGAGGAGGCTGTCGGTGGCCCTCAGGTGTGCCCCCCCTAGTCTGTGGGGGGTGACCTTGGGTTGGGTCGGGGCTTGGGTGCTGGAAAGATCCTGCTATAACATGGAGGAAGCTCTTCCTGAAGGCACGGGAGCAAGGAGAGAGCACAGCAGGAGAAGGTCAGCTACTACTGGGAGATCTCCTGAGAGTCAGCTGGGTGGGCTGGTGAGTGTCAGTCTTGAGGACTGTGGTGGAGAGTTAGTCTGGAGGGCTAGTAAAGGGGCAGCTGCAGCCAGGTGGGTTAGCAGGAGGAAGAGTACAAGCTGGACACTGTAATTTTGCTACACAACCAAGGGGCCTCGGGTTCCTGCCTGAAATGGGCCACTGCCTTTAATCTGACTGGGTAATTGTCAGATCTTTACACAGTGATCCAACTGGGTTCAGGTGCTGCTCCTGATAAAGCAGCAAAAGGAGCAGAGAGCGGATTCCAGCTACCATGGTCAACCTGGAGTAGAGGCAGGAAGAGACACAGACATAAGTAACCGCCATGGGCCAATGCAGACTCTCCGGATCCTTGCTTTTGTAAAGAGCGATCCTAGGAGTGAGGTTTCCCTTCAATAGCTCCTTTGCAACAGGCGGACATCTCCTTGTCGTGAGACCATTACAAGCTGACCTGCCAGGAGGCTAATGCACAGGCGTTCCTGATCTCTATCACTTG
This sequence comes from Aquarana catesbeiana, assembly GCA_037953035.1. Taxonomy (NCBI): domain Eukaryota; kingdom Metazoa; phylum Chordata; class Amphibia; order Anura; family Ranidae; genus Aquarana; species Aquarana catesbeiana. The sequence goes on from JBBHAA010002455.1 coordinate 166,820, forward strand.
AGATCCAACATATCTGGTAAGCAGTTTGCATTATCAATCCTTACATTTCATCTCAGACTGCTGGATTGAAGATTAGATGCCCTGGTTCTTAGAGAACTATATAAGGACTTTCCTCTGTTCATATTGTACTTTTAGATGTTACATGGACTCTTCTTGGGTTTATATACTATTTAAGTCACGTGTTTGATATGTTTTATTTTTTATGTTTAATATATTCACATATTTGATATTGAGTTTTTATATATATTTTTTATATATATATTTTTTGCTTGGGTTTTCTTTTATATAGTCACATATAGTCGTTTTATGACTGGATTTGCGCACCTTTCTTCTTTTTTACATCATTACTGCTAACTGGTTGCTAGAGGTTACTGCACATCATTATTGCTCACTGACTGGATGCTAGAGATTATAGCAGATTATTACTGTTCGCTGATTGGTTGCTAGAGGTTACTGTACATCATTACCTCTGCATCAAATTGTGAGTGTGGCTAAACTGCACCAACAGTGAGGCATTGTTATAAACCAGGATTTCAGGAGTGCACCATATACAGACTGCAGGGTTCTGGAGTGCACTACATAGAGTACAGGGTTGAAGAGCGCGCTATGTAGAAAGTGCATGGTTGAGGAGTGAGCTACATACAGAGTGCCGGGTTGAGCTACGTACAGAGTGCACAGTTGAGGGGTAAACTTTGTATAGAGTGCAGGGTTGATGGGTGTGCTACATATGGAATGCTGGGGTTGATGGAACGCGGGGTTAAGGGGTGCACTATGTAAGGAATGCGGGGTTGAGAGGTGCGCTACATATGGAATGCGGGTTTGAGGGGTGCGCTACATACAGAATGCGGGGTTGAGGGGTGCACTTCATACAGAATGCAGGATTGAGGGGTGCGCTACGTATGGAATGCAGGGTTGAGGGGTGCGCTACGTATGGAATACTAGGCTGAGGGGTGCGCTACGTATGGAATGCTGGGTTGAGGGGTGCAATACGTATGGAATGCTGGGTTAAGGGGTGCGCTACATATGGAATGCGGGGTTAAGGGGTGCGCTACATATGGAAACGTATGGTTTTTCAATCAACTCATTGCGAAACAGAAATCAAAGATATTTACCTGTCCTTGTTGGGTAGATAAAAGGATAGACCCAACACTGCCATAAAAAGCTACACAGATACATAACTGGATTGTTCTCACAGAGAAATCACCCTTATCTAGCGGAACCCATGGTTTAGACTCTAGGAATTGTGTATAGAGCTAAACGCTATCTAAATATTCATTGAGTCTGTCCAAAGTTCATTTCAAAACACTTTTAGGAAGACATTTGAAAGTTGTGCATTCAACATTATTTTAAAATACCTATATTTGATTATAAGTCACTCAAATTATATATTATATTCCAAGGCATAGATACAATTATGATTTTAGTGTCTATTGACGCAATGATCATTCTGTCGTAAGGTAAAAACATAAGACCTAAATGTAAGAACAAATTAGAAGTAAGAATTGTTTTAAGATGCCAATCAGTGTTATGAAAGACATATGAATCGTGACTATGACTGTATAAAAATCTACATATAGCATGTGTTTTCCTAGACTAACAAGTATTCACAGGATATACAAGACTTATACATTTATCCATACATATAACCATTTTATTTGATATTGATTAATCAAAATTATACTGAGTGTATTTTATATTGGACTGGTTACCAGAGTACTTAAATAATATATATATTCCAGCACCCATATACAGATACACTTTATGAAAATAGAATATATTATTTAACAGATAGTTCAGAACATGTTTTTCTGCCCTCAGACATGCCTAGTGGTTGAAGGTGATATTACCTGAACTCACCAAAGTAAATCATTAGATTTTTCCAACCAATGGAAAATAATCCATACCTTCTGGGCTGAGCTTATTATAATTTTATGAGCTTATTGTCCCAGACGGTATAAAGTATGTGAGGTGCCACAGAGAGGTGTACATTGCTGCTAGGACAAATCGAATATACATCATATCCTTTAAACAGTGGTGAGATACTAACCATATAATCAATGATAATATTTTTCTCTTCCCAAAATTATAGGAATCGTATTTTACTGTTTACATTTTATCTTATCCAATACTGTGTGAAGGCAAAATTATAGGAATCGTATTTTACTGTTTACATTTTATCTTATCCAATACTGTGTGAAGAGTAGTTTAGTATTTAATAATTGTCCCACGTTATTGGTCTTGTGTGTTGAAGCCGTTTGTGGGTGAAATTGGGATCAAACTGTATGACAACAAATTTGGCTACTGTGGTCCCAGGGAAATTATTTATCGCCCCATTCAATCTGGTAGCTCTGTTAAATTAATACTCCCTTCAAATTGATCAATTCAAATTGATAATACCTATCTGTTGACTCCGCTAGACATACTTTGTATTCCTTCCGGCCGGAGAAATTCAGAGGATTGTTTTCCCGAGTGACAAGAGATATTGTGTTATTGCCGCAACTTAGGGCGCAATTGCTGCAAATATTTTTTAACATAGTCATTTGGGCTACCCTTGGGTTATTTGTCAAATTTTAAGGAAAATTGTTTTATTGCCGCGTTGATGTCTTTGGTAGGGTGTATGAAATATTAATCACCAGAACATCTGGTTCTGTATGAAATTGTATAATTATACTTGTAAATTAATAAAAATTATTTAATTGTTAAACGTATTGGGAGATATTTATACGTTGGTAAGAATTCCCCATAGATTAACTAACTCAGGAAATTATTGTGGTATGTTACTGATTGTAAAGTTCACATTTTTACCGTAAGGTTGGAGGCACTGCGCAAAACACTAACATTTTATGCAATTCAAATTCCCCATATGTATTATTAAGATTCCATACCATACTCACAACAGCTACTAAGGAATGTGGGGTTGAGGGGTGCGCTACGTATGGAGTGCTGGGTTGAGGGGTGCGCTACGTATGGAATGTGGGGTTATGGGTGCGCTACATATGGAATGCGGGTTTGAGGGGTGCGCTACGTATGGAATGCAGGGTTGAGGGGTGCACTATGTATGAACTGCGGGGTTGAGGGGTGCGCTACGTATGGAATGCTGGGTTGAGGGCTGAGTACATCCAAGTTCTCCATCCCCCTAAGTACAAAGCTCTCCCCCCAGATTCCAGTTCAGAGCTCACCCCCCTGCTCCACCCCCCCTGTCCCCCCACTCCAGTGTAGAAATTTTCTCCCACCCCAAATCCTCTCCTAGCGTCTAGAAAACCTCACAGTCAGAGTGCAGCTAGCTACAGAAGATCGACTAAACTTACAGGATGTCCGTCCATGCAGACTGCTGGCTGCTTCTGCCTGTGTACATTCCCTGCCCCCTCCCCCCCTCCTTGCTCTCACTCCTCGCTCTCACTCCTCTGCTCTCATATAGAGATGTGTAGAGCGGAGAGGGATCGGAGCGGCCACCGACAAACAGAGGAGCGCTGTCACTTGTAAATACAGAAGCAGTGCTTCTCTGTATCTACAACTGACAGTAGTGAGCAGCTAATAAGTGGCGGAACTCTGGCGGCGTGGGCTCAATTGGCAGCTGCTTTGGGCCCCCAACAGTGATTGGGCCCTGGGCAGCTGCCCTATTTGCCCTGCATTAAAGACGGCCCTGAGTCTAGCTGCCATACCCCCTTCAGAATTAGTGACAGTGTTGGCCTGGTCTCAGAGACATGCACTGTCAATTTCAAGTAATTCGTTATTTATCTCCTGCTCCGCAGCAAAAAAGTCTCATCATGCAGATTTTATGTTCCTTTTGTCCCCAGGAGACAAAGTAGATATAGCACTTTGTCCCATTTTGCTAGGTGCTGTGGTTGATGAGCTAGCAGGGTCTAAGAGCACTGCTCCCTCTCCCCCCACCCCTGCTCAACCACGCTTGATGATCATCCACAGCACTTATCAGAATTGGGGGACAAAAGGCACATAAAATGTGTATGGCAATTTTTCTATAAATGACAACGTTGTTAAGGCCCAACCCCAGCCACAGTTTTTGGGGCAGAATTTATTAGATCACCTGCCAGCTTTTCGCTGCCATTTGTTTTCCCATTTTTGAGACTAGCTTGGGTTCCGAACTGGGATTTTTAATAACTCTAACTAGAAGTGTAGTTGGCAGTGGGGTACTTAGGAGGGTGTGGCCACACTGGGTATCGGCACTCTGGGGATACAGGCTGGCCACCTGACATTTTTTTTTGTTACACAGTGCAGCACTGCACTGCAGCCCCCTTTTCTTCCAGCATCACAGCAACAGTATAGGGCTAGGAGAGGCTCCTCCTTGGCTACAGTCACAAGATACTACTGAGGGGAGAGCCTCACTTACTCTGAAATTCAAGCATCTGTTATGTCTGCACTGAAGGGGTGTCTGTACTGAGGAGGTGGGTTGTTCTTTACTGAGGGACCTATACTCGGGGGCCTGTTCTGAGGGGTGTCTGTACAGAGGGACAGAGGGAGGAATCTGTACTGATGGAGGAGTCTATACTGATGGGGGGGTTGTACTGGGGTGATCTGTACTGAGGGTTTTTTTTATTGAGGGGGAGTCTGTACTTATAAGGGAGGATTGTACTGATTGGGGGGTCTGTACTGCGAGGGTTTGTACCGAGAAGTCTGTACTGATAAAGGGATCTGTACAGGTGGAGGTCTATGCTGAGGGATGTCCATACCGGTGCCAGATCTGTGCTGGGGGCCTGTACTGAAGGGTCTTCTTTGAGGGGGTCTTTACTGATGGGGTCTGTATTGATAGGGGGTCTGTATTGAGGGGGTTTGTACTGGGGGTCTGTACTGAGGAGAGCCTGTACAGAGGGGTTAGGCTGGGGAGGGGGTCACTACTGAGGTGGTTGGATGGGAGGGAAGTTTCTGTACTGGGGATGTCATGTTCAGGGATCAGTTTCAGAGACCTGTATCTATAGCAGAGAGGCTCCTACCAACCAGCTGGATACAAGCACGTCATCCTGGCAGATGATGCAGGCTCACCCGAGGTGGGGGGTCTAATCACTATACAGTATTCACCAGAGCTCCTGATGATGAAGTTAGATTTTGCTGCCTGTTAGTAGCAGATCACGCTCCTCAGGATTCCAATACCAGAAGGTGAGTAAGCCAGGGTCTAGTAGCACAGTGGTTTTCATCCTAAGTATAAAAGAAAAAAGGAAGAACAATGGGACTTTAAATGAGGTGATGACCTGGTAAGGTCCGGTGCCTCCATCCCTATCTAATTGAGAACAGCGGAGAGGGGAATGGGACTTTAAATGAAACACGTAAGTATAAAAAGATGAATTTAATTGTATATGTCAATAGTATAATACATAATGGTAACCATGATTCAGTGTAAATAGGGTAGATGATCAATTACAATTCATATATATACATATACATACAACGGCAAAAGGAATCACATGGTTCCAAACAACAATCACATAGTACAAATTTGGGGAAAATCTAGTACACATGATGGATTGACACGCATATAGCAGCTCTACGCATTTCGTAGATTGATCTACTCTTCAGGAGCATGCACGTGGATGTAATCTGAAATGTAATATGATAAAAAAATAATTTCTCTAAGGTCTGACCCTTCCAAGGAAAATAAATGATTATAAACATTAAAATAGAATAAAAATTAGCCATTAACAATTGTAGTTATATAATGAAGAGATGACACTATAGATCAGAAACCCCCTAAGGGCATCACTACCTCAGCTCCCGCTAGTGATGCCCTTAGGGGGTTTCTGATCATCTCCTCATTATATAACTACAATTGTAAGTATTTTTAGAGAGTGTGGCGTTTATGGGCTCATTTTTATTCTATTTTAATGTTTATAATCATTTATTTTCCTTGGAAGGGTCAGACCTTAGAGAAATTCTTTTTTATCATATTGCATTTCAGACTACATACACGTGCATGCTCCTGAAGAGTAGATCAATCTACGAAACGTGTAGAGCTGCTATATGCCATGTCAATCCATCATGTGTACTAGATTTTCCCAAAATTTGTGATTATTGTTTGCAACGATGCGATTCCTTTTGCCGTTGTATGTATATATATATGTATATATATATATATATATATATATATATATATATATATATATGAATTGTAATGGATCATCTACCCTATTTACATTGAATCAGGATTACCATTATGTATTATACTATTGACATATACAATTAAATTAATCTTTTTATACCTACATGCTCCCATTCCCCTCTCTGTTGTTCTCAGTCCTCAAGTACCCCAACAGGCCATGTTTGCAGGTTTTCAGAGTCAATGGCTTGGTATTTTGGCCAGCTATTTTATCTAAGAGAAATTCTCAAAACATGGCCTGTTGGGGGTACTTGAGGACTGAGGTTGAGAACCATTGTAGTAGCACATATAGCAGGAGTAGTTAGTAAACAAGCCAAAAGTCAGTAACAAGTGGTTGCAGGTTGGGATCGAGTGGAAGCGTAGTTGATGAACAACCAAGGGTCGATAATGAGTGTCAGCAAGGTTAAGGACAACAGCAGGTATGCAAGGAGCAAGATATCGGCTGGTGAGAGAGAGCACATTATTCTGGCAAACAGGAAGTGCAAAGGCATGGCCTAATTAGGAAATTCATGGAAGGAGCAAGGAGTTCAAGGTTCACAGAAACAAGGTACAAGACAAGATTATCTAAGGGTTCAGACAGGATGCTGTTTAGCATCTCGAGTGGCTCAGCAAGGAGAGCTACTGCCAGACACAGCAGAGGATGTTGGCTCAGATCCCAGTTGAGACAGGGGAGAAGATTGGGGCTGTTGTTTGAGCTCTTTACTGTGAGGGATATGAGCTTGGAGGTATTTTTTCCTGGCACAGGGGGTAATTTTTGGTTGTATTTTGTGCTGTGACCTGTGCATTACCCATCCTGAAAGTGTAGGTGCAAGTACTGTGGCATATGTGTGCTGTGTATACAGTGAGTAGTCCCATTTTTTTTTTTTACCGCTTGCCCTTCAGAAGATTTTATCCCCTTCATGACCAGGCCATTTTGTGCTATTTGGCACTGCACTACTTTAACTGGTAATTGCGCGGTCATGCAGAACTGTATGCAAATTAAATCTATGTCTTTTTTCCTACACAAATAGAGTTTTTGGTGGTATTTGATCACCACTTGTTTTTAAATATATATATATATATATATATATATATATATATATATATATATATATATATATATATATATAAAAAATATATAAATAAATAAATAAATAAAAATTAAAATGTTGAAATAAAAAAAAAACTATATTTATACTTTATGATATAAAACATAACTAATATAAAAATATAAAATAAAAAAATGAAGTTCTTCATAAATTTAGGCCATATATATATATATATATATATATATATATATATATATATATATATATATATATATATATATATATATATATATATATGATTTTTTATTTTTATTTATTTTATACTAGTAATGGCAGTGATCAGCAACTTATAGTGGGACTGTGATATTGCAGTGGGAAATCTGACACTAACTGACTGACTGACACTGACATCACCAGTGACACTCTTATGCCCCGTACACACGGTCGGACTTTGTTCGGACATTCCGACAACAAAATCCTAGGATTTTTTCCGACAGATGTTGGCTCAAACTTGTCTTGCATACACACGGTCACACAAAGTTGTCGGAAAATCCGATCGTTCTAAACGCGGTGACGTAAAACACATACATCGGGACTATAAACGGGGCAGTGGCCAATAGCTTTCATTTCTTTATTTATTCTGAGCATGCGTGGCACTTTGTCTGTCGGATTTGTGTACACACGATCGGAATTTCCGACAACGGATTTTGTTGTCGGAAAATTTTATATCCTGCTCTCAAACTTTGTGTGTCGGAAAATCCGATGGAAAATGTGTGATGGAGCCCACACACGGTCAGAATTTCCGACAACAAGGTCCTATCACACATTTTCCGTCGGAAAATCCGACCGTGTGTACGGGGCAATACAGTGATCAATGCTAATACTATACACTGCAATTGTACTAATGGCACTGACTGGGAAGGGGTTAACATCTAAGGGCAATCAAGGAGCTAACTGTATGCCTAAGAGTGTGTAATGTGTGTAAATCGATGTTGCACAAAAAAAACTGCCACAATGCTGCTCCATGTACAGGGCCCTGTGTTGTGTTTTTTTTAACATAAAGTTTTTTATTTTCAATAAAACAGAAAAAATAAAAACAACTAAAGACATTAGGCAGTGGTCATATTACACAACATATATAGATATTGATGTAGACGTTACATATCCATCGATAATTCCCCCAAGCCACTAGCAGGAGAAAAATGGGGGGGGGGGGGGTGAGGGGAAAGAGTGAAAAGGTGTCAATCAAGTTGTACCACATATACAACATTACCACCCTGTCGTGGAAAGTAGCTTCACCTGCAACTACACAGGCGGAAAAGCCTGTGCAGTAATGTCAACACTACCTTCCTCAGTGGGGTTTATCAAATGGAATTCACGGGTGGGAAACTCAGTCTACATTGGTTACTCATATGGGGTCCGGTAGAAGAGATTGCAGGGGGGTGTTATCCCCGGGAAGGCCTCGGTATGGGGGGAAGGGGAGGGGGGGTGAGTCACCGTTCCAGTGCAGTATTGGAGAGAGCAGGGTAGTTTCATTATATCAGTATCTGGGCATGTATGGCCGAGTGCCACTACGGTCGCAGCCACAAGGTATAAGGTGATGTCCCCTAAATTCTATTCCCTATTCTAGGGCCAGCTGTTCCTCACAAACCCAGGGGTCCCATATTTTGGCAAACTTTTTAGGACAATTACGGCCCAGGTAGGTTAACTTGTATAGCGGGAGGGCCTTATTGATGAGGTTTTTCCAGAAGCGTGTTGTTGGTGGGGTGGATCCCTTCCCAATGTAGTAGGATAGCCTTCCTGGCATAAAATGCTGCATAAAATACGAACAGTTTCTTGGCTTGGGGAGCTTCCAGTGTGTCCACAATTCCAAGCAACAGTGGTATCGGATCGCATGGGACTTTTAATTTGCTAACTAGATTTATTGTGTTAACTACCCCTCTCCAGAAAGCTTGTATATACTGACAGGACCAAACCACATGGAAGAAAGAACCCCCCTCCGATGTACACTTGGTACAAACTGGGCTGCTAGTAGGGTATATTTTTGCCAGACGCTGTGGGGAGAAGTAGGCCCTATGTAAGAATTTTAGTTGAATGAATCTATCTCTGGCAGATATCATCAGAGGGAGGTATTGCTGGATGCCCTCTTCCCAGTCGTCATCAGCCAGCGAGGGTATATCACCCTTATAATAACTGGGAGACCTTGGAGGTGTTCAGGCCAGCCAGAACAGAGTATAATGTGGACAAGATTTTTTTCTCCCCTTCCTCGCTCAACAGCCGTTCAACCCCAGTGGTTCCCAACATCAGTGGCGTAGAGAACAGGGAGAGGTAGGCGTTCCGAAGTTGCAAGTACCTAAAGAACATGCAGTATAGCCCTTTTTGTTGCTTTAAGGCATCAAATGAGAGCAGGCCATCCGGGGACATTATGTCCGCCAACGTGGCTATTCCATGACGGGCCCGTATCACTGGGTCCGGAATGGTTTGGAAGTGCGGCAACCGCGGGTTCCCCCATAACGGACTGCGGGGGGACCAGCTGTCAGACTTCAGGGCATTGTCTCTAACAATTTCCCAAACTTTTAGGGTGGTCTTCATCGAAGGGGTAATGTTAGGGTTAGATCTAGGCCTCCGGTGAATTAAATTCCTCAGTTCTGAGAAGGAGCCCAGCAAAGCCGACTCTAAAGTGGAAACAGGATTTGCCGGTTTCTCCGACAGCCACCAACGCAGAGTGACCAGTACCGCAGCCCAGTAATATTTGAGAAAACAGGGTAGGGCGAGGCCCCCCAGCGAGAGCGGCAGCTGTAGGGTGGATTTAGCTATTCTAGGTATGCTACCATTCCAAATAAACGCATTAATCAAAGTGTCAAGTTTTTTGAAAAATGCGTTTGGGATATGTACCAGTGTTTGTCTGAAAATATACAAGAATTTAGGCAGTATAGACATCTTGACCAGGTTGACCCTGCCCACTGGGGTCAGGGGCAGTGTTTTCCAGGCTGCTCATTTCTGAGTCAGGAGGGACACTATCGGGGTCAGATTAAGAGGGATAAACCGTGTCAGGCCCCTAGTATCTCAACTCCCAAGTACCTAAATTGTGAGACCTTCTTCAGGGGTGTATTTGCTGGTATCGAGGCTTCCCCTGAGTGAAGTGCGAACACTGATTTACTCCAGTTAATGCAGACGCCTGAGAATTCACCAAAGGTGTTAATGAGTGATAGAGTGGCCCCCAAGGAGTCAGAGGTGTTCCTCAAATATAGCAGGGTGTCCTCCGCGTATAGGGATATTTTTTCCTGCACCGAACCTATCAAAATACCGTTAACTAAGGGGGAAGACCAGAGGAGGATTGCCATTGGCTCTATGGCCAGGGCGAAAAGGGCAGGGGAGAATGGGCAACCCTGTCTAGTACCTCTGTGCAAATGGAAGGGTGGTGATATTGTCATCCCCGTGCGAACTCTGGCCCGTGGTGATTTATAAAGGGCCTGTTTCCAAGGATATAAATTTAGGACCAAGACCAAATCGACGCAGGACCTCCCACAGATAATTACATTCCACTGAATCAAATGCTTTTTCAGCATCTAGGGAGGCCACTGCGTTAAACTCGGTAAGGTAACCCTTGGCCCCCTATGACCGTATAAAGCCTACAAAGATTTATATCTGTCCCCTTGCCTGGCATGAAACCTGTTTGGTCCTCATGAATTAGGGTGAATATGACTTCATTAAGTCTTCTAGCTAGGATTTATTAAGAATTTTGGCATCTGCTTTAAGTAGGTAGATGGGGCGGTAGGAGGTGCAAAGTTCGGGGTCCTTACCTGGTTTAGGAATGACCACGATAACTGCTTCCGCCATAGAGATTATAGCGGGAGAGTAGTGTCCTCCAGGGTCCCTTTGATCATCTCATGTGATTTGGGTGTTAATTGGTCCCTGTATTGTCTATAAAACTCGGAGGGAAGACCATCCACACCCGGTGTTTTCCCTGCCTGGAGTTCGCCCAGGGCTTGTTTTACCTCCTCTACAGTGATAGTCCTGTCTAAGTGATTTCGAGCCTCCTCACTAAGAATAGGGAGGGTAAGTTAACCAAGGAAGGAGTCCAGCTCCTTCTCGGAGTAGTCTACCCTAGAGGAGTAAAGGGAACCATAGTATGATGCAAAGCATGCGTTGATGGCCACCGGGTCATTGACCAGAGTCCCATCCGCAGTTTTAATACGAGCAATAGTAGTTGTTGGTTGTTGTTCCTTTGACAGCCATGCCAACAGGTGTCCAATCTTTTCCCCCTGCTCAAAGATGCGCTCTGTCTGTGTCAGTTGTTTTTTGGCCCCTGCCACTCGCAAAAGCATAATTTCGAGATAGGCAGCCTGCATATCAAGTAGGGTAATTGGATTTTGAGTCTGGACATACTGGGATTCAAGGGCCTGGACCTTAGCCTCAGCTTCTTCAATGGAAACTCTTGCATTGTATCTTGCGTGACAGATTGAGGATTGGTAGCAACCCCGGATGTACGCCTTAAAGGCGTCCCATCTAGTATGTAGCAGCGATGAGTTTGCATTAGATATCCAAAAATCAGTTATATATTTAGCCATTTCAGCCTCTATATTTTCCTCAGAAATCCAATAGCGGGATAGTGTTGGGGAGTATAGTTACCTCTCTTACGCGGGAAAGCAACCCCCCACTGACATACAATAAGTCTATCCTGGACATTGTGCGGTAGGAAGCAGATTGGCAAGTATAAGCTCTGTCAGTTGGAAATCGCCATCTCCAAACGTCCGTCAAGCCGTAAAGAGATGCCCATTTGTTAAGGGGGAGTCAGGACCCACCCCCAGAAACAACCTGTCCAGAGATGGATTTGGGGCCATATTAAAATCACCCACTATAATGAGGTTATCTGTAGGGTAGGTAGCCAGGATAGGGGTCAAATATTTGAGGAGAGATATAAAGGCTGGGGGGGGGGTATGTACAAACCTAGAATCAACAGTTCAACAGTATCTATCGCAGCATGTAACAAGATATACCTGCCCTCCGGGTCAGTTCTAACATTGAGTAGGGTTTAGACATGTGCATTCGTTTTCGTCCAAATGCATTTTCGTCTGAATTTCAGGTATTTTCGTTATCGTTTTAGCAAACGATAACGAAAGTGCAGAATCCGAAAAACGAAAGATCCGACATAAACAAATGCTTTATTTTCGTTTTCGTTGCTACAACAGTTCGATATAGATAGGAGATTCGACATGATGATGACAAAAACAATCTGTGTCCATCAAACCTGTGGTCGAATGTGCCTAACCTTAACTCTATTAGTCCAAGATTATTCTACATAGAGAGAAAAGATTCGACATAGGGGAGAAAAGATTCGACGTAGGGGAGAAAAGATTCGACGTAGGGGAGAAAAGATTCGACGTAGGGGAGAAAAGATAAATAAAAATAATGATGATGATGAATGTTATTGGCTGATTGTAACCAAAGAGGAGGAGCAGTAAAATAGCTAGAACTAAGTACATACGTACTTTGGATTATGGTGTCTGTTGAAAGTTCTAAGAAGATTCGACAGAGCAGGTAAACTATACGGCGTCGTACAGTTTAGCTTCTCCGTCGAATCTTCTTTGAACATTCGACAGACACCATAAGCCTTCAATGACAGATTAGACCTTAATTTGGATTTTCGTACGAATGCAATTTTTAACGAAAAACGAAATAGATAAAAACGAATTTCGGGAGTAACTAAATAAATTTATTTTTCAGACGAAAACGAAATTCCGAAACGAAATATATCAGTGTGCACATGTCTAGGAGGGTATAAGATAAGGTCTTATGGATTAGCACACTAACCTCCCTAGCATATCCGGAAAAAGTGGAATGATAATAGTGTCCCACCCACGTTTTTTTAAGGCTAAGGACCCTGCTGCCCACTAAGTGGGTCTCCTGCAAAATACAAATATGTGGGCTATATTTCTTCAGGTATGTCATAACCAGGGACCTCTTGATTTTATCATTTAGTCCCCTGACATTGCAGGAAATAATTCTCAAAGGAGCCATATTTGTAGTACCTGTAAGTTATTTTAAGGGGGACATCGATAGAACTAACCCAGAATAGGACACACAACACCCAATATATAACCATCCACTTGTAATATATTGGTCATCCAGTCCTCAGATAAGCTGAGGGCTGAAAAAGGCGACCAAAAGAAACCACTGCATATGCCAATGTCAAACTGAAAAAACAGTAACAGAAGAAAAAAAACAAAAGAAACAACCAAAATTTAAAAACCCTCCCCTCCCCACCCCGCACGTCCGTTGGGGAACTCGGAGTGCCTACACCCAGAACCAAACCCATCAAACTGTAGGAAAGTCTCCTATGGGGCCTAACGGAGAAGCAGGCGGCCCTCCAAAACATAGGCAAACTACAAGTTCACACAAAACCGGAGGCCTCCGCCCCCACGCCTATAGCATAGTGCAGAAGATATAAAAGTCAATTAGGGTTAGCTTATGTGCATGTAGAAAAAATAAAAAAACACCTAGTACTAGCTAGGGGCACACACTTGGAACGTTTAACAGTTGGTATCCTTAGATGAAAGGAGAAAAAAAGAAAACTTTATGTTCTTGTCAGTTCAACGGGCATGAATCCCTCCACAGCCCCTTCATTGTACATGGGATGAAAAACACCTGCATCAGTGACAAGGGGTTCACCACCAGCCCGAGAATGTCTCCCCTGGGTATAGTATAGAGAGTGATGCATTATCTGCTACAGGGGTGCTATAAACGAACAAGTGGCCAGGTCTTCCATCATGGTGTCCTGAAATCAGGCCCTTGTCACACGGTTAAACAAGTGAAGATCTATCTCAGCCATTAGGGGAGATGAATGCTGCAGACAGACAGTCATGTGGCTGAAATTCACCCAGTGTGGCGGAGCAGAATGAATTGGGGGGGTGAAGAGGGGCAAAAAAGACCATCCAAGCTGGAAGTAGAAACAGCGTATACATACGGTTACCGGGCCTGGGGAAGGCTGTCTAGCCACTGTGAGGTGTCCTCCGGTGAAGTGAAGTAGCGGGTAGATTCTCCATCAACCACCTGGAGCCGGGCTGGGAACAACAGGCTATATTTCATCCCTCTAGTACGGAGCTGTGCCTTGACATGATAAAAGGTTCTTCTGAGCCTCTGTGTGTCGATGGAATAATCCGGGAACATCATAAGTTTTGCATTATCAAAGCGTAGTTCCCCAACTTTGCGGGCTTCACGGAGTGCCAGGTCCCGCTCCTTGATGTTCAGCAGCCTGAATATGAAGGTGCGTGGGGGGCTCTAGGCTGGCCCCGCACAGGTGGCATTCTGTGGGCCCTCTCAACAACAAAGTGCGGGGAGAACTGGACCTGCGGGAGGAGTGTGCGGAGTAAATGCTCCATGAAGGCCGTGGGGTCCTGACCTTCAGCTCCCTCCGGTAGCCCAACGACCCTCAAGTTATTCCTCCGGCCCCTGTTCTCACTGTCCTCCGCTCTCGATTCCAGGGCCTTCACCTTGACTTGCAGGGTATGGATGGATGCTCTGTGATCCCGGATGGAGTCCTCCGCGTCCCCCACTCTTGGCTCAGCCTTCCCCATCCGCCCCCGCATCTTGTCCATATCTCTCCGCATCAGCCCAAAATCCATTTGCAGGGTAACGATCTTTGCCGTCAAAGTCGTTTGGCATCCAGAGATCGCCTGGATCAAGGCCTGGAAGCGATCTTCCTCCGCCGTCGATGGGTCCGCCATACTGGTTTGGGATGCCATGTGCGCATGGCCTACAGCGGCTGTTTCTGCAGCTGTGGGGATGCTTTATGAGCCGGTCCACCTTTCCTTCCCGAGCCAGTTTTGCCCCTTCTCATGCCCTGTCGTCCCCAGGTGTAGGTAGGGGTGAATAATAGGGCAAACCCTAAATTTTCGGATGATTAAAGGCAAGTGGGAGCGGAGCTCCGCTCGGACACGTCTGCTCAGGCCGCCAGCTCGACCACGCCCCCGGGCCCTGTGTTGTTAGTGAACACAGGGCTCTGTACTGTGATTCGCTAAGCTAATCAGTAGGTCCTGACCATAAATCATTGGCCCAGACTGGCTAACCTGCTTGTGCTGTATCGAATCACAGCACAGATGGGGTGGCGCATGTGCATGTCCCTACCCGGAAATGCTGGATCACATACAGTCACAGCTGCCCCACTGCTTTATATCTACAGGGGGCAGTCTGCTAGTGGTTAACCATGCCCCTTTAAACCCCTCCTGCTGTTAGTGCTGTTGGTGCAGTTTGACCACACGCAGTGCTTTATTCCTTTTATTATTTTGATATTGTATGTGTGGGTGTGGGGGGGTTCCTTGAAGTGGAGGTGAGTATAGTTCTGTTTTAAATTTCAATATGGCTTGTGCAGCCATTGTATATGTTATTTTTTTTCCTTTAGCTTTGAGATATATATATATATATATATATAAAACGAAATTCCTGGATTAGTATTTGCATTTGTTGTCCTTAGGACAAGATGGTTTCAGTTGAGTTAGAAGTCCTATACCCAGAATGTGAAATGTGATAGGCATAGATCTCAGGAAGTTGGAGGTGTCAAAATAAGGCATCTAAAAATAACAGCACAGGTGCTTTCTGTTTACACAGAGGTCACTGGAAATATTTGCTATGCTAGTAGATAGTTACTAATGTGTAGTTTGTGCCTCACAGAGGCGTAACTGCTAATCATGGGGCCCTAAAACAAAAATTTGAGGCAGTGTCAATGGCGACAATAAGTGTCTTTGACCTTAACATAAATTATGCCTAAATCAAGGAGAGGCAGCAGGAGAGCTGTCTGTACAGTACTTTACAGTACCAGTTCTTTGGATAAAATTTATAGTTGCAGTAGCAATAATAATCATAATGATATTTTATATTGTTAAAAGTATTAATGTTCTTGCATACAGTTACTCTATATCCCTAATGCAAACTTAAAAAAATGCTAGCTTATTTATATTTTTCTATGACTACAAGACACCACTGTAGTGCTCCAGCCACCATTAATACACACAGCTTCTTACCAGAGGTTCAGACTTAAACTATAACGAGGTCTTCCAGTGCTTTAGGGACAAATCCCAAATGGATGAACAGGCACAGCACTCAATCCACGATGGTGAAAATGGCATAGCACACAATGCTTCCAAGCACTGCTCAGAACCCCACTGGATGGATGGCTCTCCCACAAATACCAGAGCAGTGCCACTCACACATAGAGAAGAACAAGGAGAATCCAGATAGTGAAGTACAATAAAACTTGGTTTATTTAAAAGAAATTATATCATGTACTCACAAACCAAAACAAGATGCAGGTGTATGTCAAACACCCGCTGGTCCTCCAGGTGGTTATGATGATGTCACTGCTAAACTCTTCCCTACGCATTTCATCCTATGGGATATCTTCCAAGGGGCTGCGGAGTAGCAGTGAAGGCTCACAGCGTCATCTAAATAGGTTGCAATTTGCATTCACCAGGGGGTGCTATTATTTAGCCAGCATTACCAGCACAATCCCATGCACCATATAGGTACAGTATATGAATAAGGCTGGTAGAAAGCTTATTATTATCCAGTTGGGATTTGTCCCTAAAGAGCAAGACCTCCTTATATTTGAAGTTTGAACCTCTGGTAAGCAGTTGTATGTACTAATGGTGGCTGGAGCACTACATTGCTGTCAGTTATGAAGATTTCATTTCATTTCATGGTGAATTTTGTTTTAATTTTCAAGGTGGATTTTTATTTTACAGATTTGAATGTATGTGTTTGTGACTACTTATATTTTTCTGGCACATTTAATTAAATTGCATATTAAGAATTATCTGAGTTTAAAGTGACAGCGCAACACAATCTTTATTTTTACTAGGATTTTTTTTGTATGAAAAATAAGTAGAATTTAAAGTTGGGAATTTAAATATACCACTGGGAGTCAAAGCAAAAAAACATATAGTTAAAACATAATTTTTATTACAAAATTTAATTTTAAAAAGTCAAATATATGACCATTATGAAATGTCATAGAAAAATGGATAATTCCCAGTGCTGTCACATGTCCATTCCAGGAGGTTGATAGGTCTACATGTTTCGCGGGATCCCCCACTTCCTCAGGACCAATAGTAAGTGTTTTGGGATAAGAGATTTGCACACAATACAGGAAAAATAACTCTAAGGAAATAAACAAATATAAATTACAAATAAATTTATAAGAAATCAAATACTTTATATGTGGAACATAAGAGGAACTGGAGAAGAGATGCTATTCAACATATCAAAAATATATCCAAAATATGTGCCTTATCCCCGTATATTATAGAGGGTCAATATGGTAACAGCAAGGGTGTGTATGTCTAAAATTGTGCCTACAAGCCCATGGGAAGGACCTCTGGTTCCATAAAACCCCATAAACACTCATAGAAAAAATGAATAAAAGGTTGTTTTATATATATATATATATATATACACACACATACACACACTGACATACTACAAAGATTAAGTGCCCAAAGCACTGCACCTGATTCCAAATGCTTGCATGATGTAACCCAGAGACACTGAAGTGAAATATATTTAAAGGGTGGTGATGTCTCCAAAGAGTACCCTAAAAGTCAATCATAAAAAAGGGGAAGATATAATAAAAAAAAAAAAAAAGATATAGGTGGAATGAAATAAATGGGAAGTACTGGCAAAATACAAACCCCTCTTACCTTCCAATGGTTGAATGAGCAGCACACTATGTCTGTGTAAAACCTGCATATACAGCAAGGGATACCAGCCACATTCCTGGGGTTTTATAGATGGGCAACGGGTTATTCTTAGGGCTGTCTCCATGCCACAGACAGGTCCCAATAACAGTTAACTATGCCGATGGCGGGTATCTCCTCTCCACCAGCCAGCTGCCTGGGATTACCAAAATGGCAACAGCAGAAGTTGCCCACATAATATATTCCACATCCACAAGCTATTAAATATACTATCCCAATTGTGTCACAATTAACAAAATGTCTAGGTTTTAAGACTTGTGAGTTAGGGAGAACAACACCCCTTCCTTCACTGATATAGCAGCATTATTGGCATTTGCAACATTTAAATGTACCTTTAGGAAGGGTCCCTTCTACCTTGAGAGGTGAAAAGACTTGACACTGGGGTATCCCAAAGGGATCTATTCCTCATAATTGTAATGTGTGGTGCAGTGGCAGCTGGTGTTTATTTTGGGGGGGCGGCAAACATGCACCCCCCCAAGCGGCACCCCACCCCCCCCCCTTTGCTGGTCAGTCTGGCACTTACCCCATCGGCAGCGACGGCGGGTGGGAGGCAGCAGGCAGCGTGGTGCAGCGGCTGTGTCCTCTCTTCCATGGCGGCTTCCATCTCCTCCTAGGCGTCCAATAGGATCACCTGTCCATTCAGCCAATCAGGTGACCAGCTTCCTGATTGGCCAGAAGAAGGATCAGTGTTACAACAGCGAATATTCATTTGCTGTTGTAACACACCTGGGTGGGATCAGAGTGCACTCTCTGGGACCCGAGCCCACCCTAAATTGAACCCTATTAGAGCCTCTGCCTCTTATTGGTGCTTCAAAAAAACAGCCCCCCCGCATTGGAATCCATGCGACGGTGTCCTGAAAGGGACTGGTTGTATGGATGGGGGGTGGCGATGGACAGGGGGGGGCAGCGCCTGTGCGCCCTTAATGGACGGGCAGCTGCTGGCGTGGTGTAATATCAATGATTTTCTGTATAGGCGGATCTTCTGTCAGTATATGCCAATACTTAACAAAGATGCGTCTATATGGTCAGCTTGATTATTGTATTTGAGGATTGGATGCATTTTAAAAGGCATTATCTTTGTCTTCACCCAAAATAGAAATAGATCTCTAGGACATTTTTTGGCTGATTTGTAAGCTACTTTTAATGATTTTTTTTACTATAGCTATGCTCCAAGAAGCGTTTTTGTAATAGAATTGCTTGTCTTTCAAAGTCTGCTTCATCTGTACAATTTCTGCAGATACACAGATAATTTACCCTAGAAATACTTAAATGTCGCGGATGAGCACTAGTAAAGTGATGTAAGGAATTTCCAGCT
The DNA here is from genome assembly GCA_037953035.1 of Aquarana catesbeiana. Lineage (NCBI taxonomy): Eukaryota > Metazoa > Chordata > Amphibia > Anura > Ranidae > Aquarana > Aquarana catesbeiana. Next base: position 186,020 of record JBBHAA010002455.1, read on the forward strand.
GTTGATTTCCTAAATAGATCAGTCTGAATATATTAATGGGTATCCTTCTTGATCAAAAGATCCAAGAAAGACAAAGTATGCTTATGCTAAGACAAAGTAAAAGTCAAATTGAAATCATTCACATTAACCACTTGACCACTGGGCACTTAAACCCCCTTCCTAACCAGACCAATTTTCAGCTTTCAGTGCTCTCACACTTTGAATGACAATTACTCAGTCATGCAACACTGTATCCATATGAAATTTTTGTCCTTTTTTTCACACAAATAGAGCTTTCTTTTGGTGGTATTTAATGACCGCTGGGTTTTTTATTTTTTGCGCTATAAATCAAAAAAGACTGAAAACTCGATTAAAAAAAAAAATTCTTTGTTTCTGTTAAAATTTATTGCAGAGTATTGGCAAGTATTGGCGAGTATTGGTAGAGTATTGGCGAGTATTGGCAGAGTTTTGCAGAGTATTGCAGTGTTGCAGAATATTGGCAGAGTATTGCAATGTTGCAGATTATTGGCAGAGTATTGCACAGTATTGGCAGAGTATTGCAGTGTTGCAGAGTATTGCACAATGTTGCAGAGTATTGCACAGTGTTGCAGAGTACTGCAGATTATTGACACTGACACTGAGCAGCGCTGTAGGCACTAAACATCCAGCCCACAGCGCTGCTGCATTCTCTCCCCCTCTCCCCTCGCACTGTACCCATCGGTACAGAGAGGGGAGGGAAGAACCGGCGTCATGATGTGAACGCCGGTTTGTTTACAAGTGATCGCACCGTCATTTGACGGAACGATCACGTGGTAAACGGGCGTGATCAGCGGCTATTTACTGTGATCCCTGATGCGCCGGGTCACAGATGTTCCTCGGGTGCGCGCCCCAGGTGGCGCGCGGGAGCAACATTCTGGAATGATGTCCCATGGACGTCCACCCAGAATAAGCCGACCGCACTGTAGCCGTCTTTCGGCTATGGCCCAGTCCGCAAGTGCTTAAGTAGATTGACAAATTCAATTAAGGATTCACTAGTAGGGATGGGAGGACGGTTCGGCCTGAGCATTAGTTCGGGCCAAACTCTTGTTGTTCCGACGTTTGGCAAACATCCGAACAAACAGGTCACTCGACCATTTGTTCGGCCCCCTGAACTGACCACAATGCATTGCGGAAAACAAGGAACACTCCTATAGCCACATCTGTATAAATTATATGTCATAAAAAAAAAAAAGGGGGTCACCAAGGACACCCTGGGCGGACTTTAGAGGCACAACAAACCTGAGAAAGCATAGTCAAAATAACAATATAATCAATTTTATTAAATATAAATACATACAGTACAAAGACATTGACAAAAGATAATAAAAAAATCCTCTATATAGAAATATACATGATACAAGCCCAGATGTGTCTACGCGTTTAACTATTATTGACTATTGACTATTTATCACTGGCTATTTACTGGCTTTTTCCTTGTTGGAAGTGAACCCTGAAATTGGTTGTAAATGGAAACAGTTGATGGTTATCCACATCTACTGCTAAGACCTTAAAGTCTATACATGAATGAATTTGAACTACTGTTTTTGAGTTTGTGAAAGCCTCTTCACGAGTGAAACCCTCTTGTGTATTAACTGAAACCTGAATGTGTCCTGAAGAAGTTCTATACGAAACACGTAGACACATCTGGGCTTGTATCATGTATATTTCTATATAGAGGATTTTTTTTATTAGCTTTTGTCAATGTCTTTGTACTGTATGTATTTATATTTAATAATATTGATTATATTGTTATTTTGACTATGCTTTCTCAGGTTTGTTGTGCCTCTAAAGTCCGCCCAGGGTGTCCTTGGTGACCCCCTTTTTTTCTTTTTTATGACACAATGCATTGCGGTGCTGAACAGTGAATTGCAAGCCCTGATTGGCTGAAGCAGTGAAAGCTTCAGCCAATCAGGGCACAGAGCAATGTCAGAGTCATGATTGGACACTGTCATCATGACTTTATCCAATCATGGCTCATTCCCGCCCCACAGTATAAAAGTATTGTTTCAATGGCAGCCATTTTCAGTGTGATTTCGGCATGGAGAGAGATAGAACAGGGCTCTGTTCAGTGCTATTAGTTAGTTATTAGTTAGTTAGTGTGCTATACTATGCTAATTTGCTTCAATTGTCAATGTAGAATATTAGTTTAGTGTCAGTCTAGGGATAGTGTGAGTTTAGTGAGGAGGACAATCATTCAGCTTTGCATAGTGTGCAGCTAGAGTGGGGACAGCCCAGATAGTTTCACTGTAGCGTAGTGAGACTGTGTCATTCATACATACATTAGTCAATAAGAGGGGGCAGTTGGGACTTTAAATGAGGCACAAAATGTACCTCCATCCCTGATTAGTGTAGAGTAGGGACAGCTCAGATAGTTTCAGTGTAGCGTAGTGAGACCGTGTCAGTAATCTTGACATTTCTGTATAGCTAGAGTAGGGACAGTTCAGATAGCATCAGTGTAGTGACGGTGGAACACTGTCTATTTGATTGCATTACTGCCAGTTTAACGCCATTTACTTCTGTGTGTGTTACTGCCAGTTTAACGTGATGTAGTTTTGTGTGCATTACTGCCAGTTTAACGCCATATAGTTCTGTGTGCATTACTGCCAGTTTAACACCATATAGTTCTGTGTGCATTACTGCTAGTTTAACACCATATATTTCTGTGTGCATTACTGCCAGTTTAACGCCATATCGTTTTGTTACTTTACTGCAAGTTTAACACCATTTACTTCTGTGTGCATTACTGCCAGTTTAACGCCTTATAGTTTTGTGTGCATGACTGCCAGTTTAACGCCATATAGTTTTTTGTGCGCTACTACCAGTTTAACGTCATATAGTTTTTTGTGCATTACTGCCAGTTTAATGCCATATAGTTTTGTGTGCATTACTGCCAGTTTAACGCCATATAGTTTTGTGCATTACTGTACGTTTGGTACATTATATTGCAGTATATTATAGTGTATCCGTGGAGTGTGTCTGTGTAGTGTGAGTACTCAAATTAAAGTGCACCAAACACCACTTTACATTGATTAAAGTGCATCTATGTACAGATTTCCACTTATTCTTTAAATTTGCTTATAAGCACAACCCCCTCCCTCTCAATAATGTCTGGGAGAACAACAAGGAGAGGCAGACGTTCCCTTGGCACTGTAAGGGGGCCAGCAACAAATGTGTCCGCAGGCAAAGGTGGATGTGGTGGTCAGTCCCCAGGCAGGGCATCATTTCCTCTGTTTAGTGAGTTTGCCCGTGCTATCCAGCCACAGCATGCACAGGAGGTGGTGGACTGGCTTACTAATCCTTCCTCATCCTCTGTCACACAAGCAGAGACAAGTGTGCAGTCCCCTGCAGTTGCCAGAGTGAATAAACCTGCCTCCTTGTCTACATCTATTCCTGCCATATCCCCAACATCAGCCATGGAGGAGTCAGCTGAGGTATTTGACCACAGTATCAGCCACTTGCTCCTTGATGATGCCCAGCCATTACTGGGTTAATATGTTGGTTCTGAGGTTGAGGATGACAGGAACGAACATGAGCCTAGACAGAGGGGAGAACACTGGTAGACAAATTGGCATTCATGTTCCCCTGGCCGCAGGATGATGATGTCACTGATGCGACTTGGGTGCCAGATAGAGCAGAGGAGGAAACTGAAGGTGAGGCAGAACAACCCCAAGGAGGCCGACATCAAGAAAGAGTAGAGAGCAGCCACCCTATTCCATCACATTCTGCAGCTGTTATCTCCCAGGCCAATCCCCAAAGCTCAACTGTCTGCCTTTTTCAGCACATCTGCAGCAGATCGCACTGTTGCTATATGCAAACTGTGTCTCAGGCACATCAAACGTGGCAAAAACACCAGCCATTTGGGTACAACATGCTTAACAAGGCATGGGCACTTTTGATTTTTGACGTTCGGGTCCCATTGACTTTAATGGGGTTTGTTATTCGGGTCCGAACTTTTGCAGTGTTCGAAAGTTCTGGTGCGAACCGAACAGGAGTTTGTTCGGCCCATCCCTATTCACTAGTTCCAGTCCAAAAGATAAGTATATAATATATACATGCGCAAAAGTGTAATATGGCGCAGGTATTCGGCTAAAACATCAAGGGAGAAAATATGATGCTCCCACCCCCCCCAGGTACAGGTATGCATACAAGTGTATTGCCCATCATCACGCCACTCCATGTCAGTGACATGGAGATTATCCGAGATTGTTAAGAGATGAATTGTATCTTTAAGTGAGTGAATTAATGCCTGAAATAATTGGCCTGCCAGGTGGGTCCCTGAGCTCTGTATGAGTTTTTGGCAATGCATAGAATGTTGGAATCACAGGATGTGTAACATTCACTGGGGTATGGGGGTCCCCCCCAAAATCCACACCAGACCCTTATCTGAGCACACAGCCTGACAGGTCAGGAAAAGAGGTGGGGATGAGCAGGGGTTTTATGACAGGGGTTTTAGCCTTCTCCTATTCTATTATAAAAGTATAGGAATGTGGCCTTTTTACTAAATTCCTTTTTGTATTTTTACGATTCTGTATGAAGGAGTTGGCTGTATGTTCTCTGCCAGTTGCTGTTTGAGCTTGCTTCAGCAAACTGTGCTAGAGAGGTGGCACTCTGGTTTATGAATGTTTAAGGCCTAGCCCACCAGTAGGCTTGGGGCCTGGTTATTTATACTGGGATAACTGTTAACTGAAAGTGGATGGGGTCAGCTGTCAATATACAATAGCCACAGCGGGAGATTCATTAATCTGCACTGTATGACATGGATGGAGGAGACAGCTGACCCTGTCCAGTTTCAGTTAACAGTTATCCCAGTATAAATAACCAGGCCCCAAGCCTACTGGTTGGCTGAACAAAAATAAATCAGTGTATGGCCAGCTTTAGAAGGAATTAGAGCCCAGTCTAGTGTTTGAGACATCCGTGTTATGAGGATATCCTGATCATAGTTCACCCTCTTTCCCATATTGCAATAAATCAGTTCTTGTTTCGAGATCACTAAAGTGACCAGTGTCCATCCTTTTTACACCCTGAGAAAAGAACTACACCTAAGATTAGGAGCCTGGGATCCTGTTGCCATATAAAGCCAGCCAGACGGTTCGAATCGCGGCCGGATAAGCGGGGAACAGCAAAGTTTCAAACCATGTATGAGTAGGCTGAATGTACCCAAGCTCATTGATCAATCAACTTGGGTACAACCAGCCTGTCGGATTTTAAATGCAATTGTTGCTAGTGGCTATTATAGCCGCTAGCAGTAATCACTGTGTTCTCCTGGCAGGAACGGCTCCCACCCTCCTGTCAGGAGAACGCAATGGCTCAGCCGGATGGATTCCCCCCAACCCATGGTTGCAGCAAAGAAAATCACTCTATGGCAGGCTTAAGAGTGCTTGGGACTTTTCCCAATATATGGTAGCTGTTGGTCACCTGGAAGTCAATATTTATGGAAAAGCAGTACCAATAGCCCTACAAAAGCTTTTGTTAAATCTTGTTTTGTGTTTGTGTTGCAGTTGGAGATTTTCCTTCACTTCCTTTCTGGTGAAATCATTGTCATCTTGAGAGTATAAGTAAAAAAAATTCTTAAGGTAGGATAAACAGCAGTGGTTTTCTGCTCTGAAAAACCTAATCGTTACCTGATGAAAGGTTGTAGATGAATTATCTAGCAAAGGTAGATGTTCCAAAAAAACTCCAGAGCCCTAACCACTTCAGCCCCGGAAGGATTTGCCCCCTTAATGACAGGCCATTTTTTGCGATACGGCACTGCGTCACTTTAACTGACAAATGCGCGGTTGCGCGACTTTGTACCCAAACAAAATTGACGTCCTTTTTTTCCCACAAATAGAGCTTTCTTTTGGTGGCATTTGCTCATCCCTGCGGTTTTTATTTTTTGCGCTTTAAACAAAAAAAGAGTGACGATTATGAAAAAAAACAATATTTTTTGCTTTTTGCTATAATAAATATCGCCCCAAAAATGTAAAAAAACTAATTTATTCATCAGTTTAGGCAAATATGTATTCTTCTACATATTTTTGGTTAAAAAAAAAATCGCAATAAGCGTATATTGATTGGTTTGTGCAAAAGTTATAGCGCCTACAAAATAGGGAATATATTTATGGCATTTATATATTTATAGCGACGATCTGCAATTTTTAGTGGGATTGCGGCGGACAGATCGAACACTTTTGACACATTTTTGGGACTGTTGACATTTACACAGTGATCAGTGCTATAAAAATGCACTGATTACTGTGTAAATGTCACTGGCAGGGAAGGGGTGATACTAGGGGGTGATCAAGAGGTTAAATGCATTCCCTGCTATGTGTTTCTAACTGTAAGGGGATGTGACTGCCTAGAGGAGGAGTCAGATCGTTGTTCCTACTCACTTACTTTGTGTGTTTACACACACAAATCCCCATTCTGGCTCTCGTGCCTGCGAATGCGGGTGGCTGGCATCATTCGCGCCCGCCTGCTATGGCTCTTACATATACGGCGATTCGCGCAGGAGAGCCATCCTGCCGCCGTATATGTACTTGAGCTGGTCGGGAAGTGGTTAGTGAAGAGGGGACAACTGTTTAAGAATATGTATTACTACACAGTTAAGGGGGCTGAACAAATGCTTAAAGAAGAACTATTGGCAAAACTTTTTTTTACCATTTTGGATAGAGCAAGGGAGGGTTATAACTCCCGTAAGATTTTTTTTTTTTGCCATCTGTGTCCCATTACAGAGATTTCCCTTTACTTCCTGTCCCATAACCAAACAGAAAGTGAGAGGAAATTCCTGCAAATTAAGGGCATTCCTTGGGGACCCCTAGGTCACCAGATATAGAAGATTTCCCCTCTATTACTTTTCTGGGGACAACTCAAAATTTGAGAGACGGTGAATCTCTTTAACGGGGGGACAGACAGCAATAAAAATTGACAAGCAATCTAATCCCTCTCCACTCTATCCAAAACAAGAAAAAAAAAATTTGCTTGTAGTTATACTTTAAAAAAAAGCTTTTGTTTTCCCAAGATGAGCAGAGGGACATAGAAGGAAAAAAAAAGATCCTCATCAATTAAAAACAGTTCCATGCTCCTATTGTGACTAAAGCTGGCCATAGATGGATCGAAATACGGTTCAGCAGGGACCGATATATGGTCATTCTCACAAAACAGAAGTAGACCTAACGTTTAACGTCTGTTGAATGGTAATGTTGCAAAAATTTTCTAGGCTGCAGTGCTGATCAGTGCTTTCTGACAGCAGAGGAGTCCAGTTGTGATAATACAATAACACAACAGGGAGGATTCCTCCCTCCACCTCAAATGTGTGGATAGGGGAATCCATTTGTTTCTATTTGATTGGCCCACTGGCTTATAAAAACAAATGAAAAAAGCAAATAATCTATGGCCAGCCTAAAGCCTAGTACACGCGGGCTGAAAGTGGGGCTGCATTGGCCGGTTCAATAGAATTCGGCCTGTGTGTACTGCAGCCAGGCTGACAGAATGCAAACATTTGGCCAGCTTCTTTCGAAGGGGAATGACTGAAAAAGGTCTGCCGATTGGCTCCCGGTCAGCGCTCTCAGCCACAAGCTGAGAGCGCTGACCGGAGTGTTCTGGCGGGGGGAATGTCCCCCCTTCAAAACACAATAGCACAGCAGGGGAGATCGATGTACTAACATTGGATAGTTAGCACAGCAGCACCTGTCATTTTTTTTTTTTTCGTTCAGCCCACTGGGTTGAAGGAAAAAAAGGATAAACTAGTAGTGTGTACTAGCCTTAAAGCTGGCAATAGACATATCGAATCTCGGCTGGTTCAGCAAGGATTGGCCGAGATTTGAACCATGTATGGACAGGCTGATCGATCAACTTGGGTACGACCAGCACCTCAGATTTTTTTTTGCCATTAATGCCAGCAGCTATAGCCGCTAGCAATGATCAGGGCTGTCTTAATGAGCGGGCACCCCTGGGCACTGCCCAGGGACCCCAGCGGCATGGGGATCCCCTGCACTTTACCTGTCCCCTTGTAAACATGTACTGATCTGCCAAGTCGATCGGGTCAGCAGGAGTGTCAGTGGTAACACTCCCCTGCCATTCCAGTTAGGCTGTCCCTCTGGGATTTTCACTATTTCCAGAGGCAGCCGGGGTTGGTGGGCAGAGCCTGGGGTGTGGCTGATTCCTCCACTCCTCCCAAAGACTTGTTTACTCAGGCTGAGGAGGAGAGACCACAGCAGCCCGGGAGTGTTCGTATCCAGGAATGCTGTGATTGACTGAGCACATTGTCACTGCATACAGCCCCAACCTGCCACTATTTCACCATGTACTATCCAAACCTACCACTATATCTCCCTTTACTACCCACATCTGCCACTATACCTCCCTATACTACCCATATTTGCTACTATACCTCCCTAACTACCCACATCTGCCACTATACCTCTCTATATTACCCACATCTGCCACTACACCTCCCTATACTACACACATCTGCCACTATACCACCCTATACTACCCACATCTGCCACTATACCACCCTATACTACCCACATCTGCCACTATACCTCTCTATACTACTCACATCTGCCATTATACCTCCCTATACTACGCACATCTGCCACTATACCACCTTATTCTACCCACATCTGCCACTATACCACCATATACTACCCACATCTGCCACTATACCACCTTATTCTACCCACATCTGCCACTATACCACCATATACTACCCACATCTGCCACTATACCACCCCAAATCGCTCCATCTATGGCAGGCTTAAGTCTAATAATAAATCTAAAGACCTCTGCTCTGCTGAAGACAGACAAGTTGCCTGGTATCATCCACATTGAGGGCCATAAAAAAGCCTGCAGAATATAATGAGATCCTGCTCAACCATTCAACCATACCTAAGGCTGGAAACCTAGCCTAGCCTTCATTAATTGTCACTGCTTGGTACAGAAGTTTAATAAATGTAGAAAATGCGTGAAGCACCTGCCTAGGTTTGACAAAATGGATACTGAGTCCCTGTTCAAAAGGTACCTAAAGTGCCAGACAGATCAACATGATGTCAATGCTCACTCGATCAGTCGTGTTGAGCAGGATTTCCGTGACACGTCACTTCTGGTGTTTGGAGCACGGGTGGAGCGCAAAGCACCTTTATCATTTTACATTTGTATGCTGTGATATGCCAGACCAAATTTTACTGATGTAAGTGCAATTTTAAACAATATGAATAAATACTTGATAATACTACTCTATGAGACATTCCTCTTCCTTTGTGCCTGGTGAGGGAGTTTTATACAGAGTCTCCTAAAGGTGCAGGAGCACCATTGCATATATGATGGGATCAAATATATCTATAGGACATCATTGGGTGATGAAAAATCTAACGGATGCATATGGAGATACCTATCATAAGCCATATTTGACCTTCTTTAAAAAAAAAGGTCATATTTTTCTGGTGAGTTCGGTGTGCTTCTGTTGGGAAGAGGAAAGCAATTTTCTCCTGGGTGGCACTTTTTCTTCACAAATGGGTGGATTTATTGGCACTTTATTATGAACTTTTAATATAATTGTTTCTGGGTTATGTGATATTTTTATGTTTACTGATCACATTAATTAAACGTTGCTCTAAGTTTTTTTTTTTTTTGCACAATTGTTCATTGCTTAGAGAGTGGTCTTTTACTAGTACTTTTCTAAAGTGCCAGACAGATCAACATGATGCCAGTGTTCACCAGATCAACTATATCCAAGGTTAGCACCTACACCGGATTGGCAAGGTGGACATTGAATTCATATTTATTTTTCCAAAGTAACCAAAACCCAGTAAATCCTGCATGGCCTGAGACAACAAAGCAATCATTACTCAAAATGGAAAACAAAACAAGGGTTAAGAGCACTTCCTGATCAGATTGACAGCAAGACTCTGCTCACATGTACTGGTAAATGACCTGAAAAGCCGGAAATACTTGCTTTACTCATGACAGATGTATACAGAGACACTGTTCAATAAGTTACCTGAGCCAAAGGTTACAGGCACCTACTCTATACTGTTATGAAGAACACAGATACCTGCTTTAAAAACCCCCCTGTCATTTTTCAAATGTCTAAATTATCTACTTTGCCCAAAAAAGTACTGTGCTTAAATATAAATCCATTCAAAGGTCTACACAACCACGGGGGTCAGTTAAACAAAATTTAGACACACATAAAGAACAAGGAATCACTATTCACTAGTCTGTCATATCAAGTGGGTAAAAAAAAGCCTGTTTTACCTATAATATACAAAAGGACACTAGATCAATGGTAGAAAAGTAACAAAAAAAAGGAAATTAAATATGTGTATACTGTATGCATATATACATAAATATATGCAACAAACACAAACAATGCTCCTACATCAACCATTAATAGATGTAAACTGAAAATAAATGCAGTGCTGGTGATATATAAATGAAAACAGTTCAAATGGGAGATCAATGGGATGGTGCTCTGCTGTGAAATTAGCTCTCAGGCACCCGCTCTGGCTCTGTGTGCAAATCTTGCTCCCTATGAAGTGAACACTTACAAGACCAACAAGTGTAAAGCCTGATTGAGTGATCTAATCAATCCTCCTCATAGACCTTGTTATCGCTGATGGATGATTCTGGGCAGGCTGTATCTGGACATCAGGGAATGAATGGCTCGTCCCGCTGATCGTTTCATCTATGGTGTCCACCATCCGATCGTTCTCAAACAGAGATCACAAGGGTGATGCTGTGATCTCACAAAACAAATTGCAGCCCCAAAGCGTGATTTCGTAAAACGATTTATTGGTCAAAAATTCTTCAAAACCACATACGTTATGTGCATAGGTTCAGAACGTGATGTTTACAAAACTGTCAGCTCAAACACCGGATGATAGGGTATTAGCTGTCCGCTCTCTCTTTGAGGCTAGCAGCTAATTGGAACCCCTTCTAGTTTCTCCGGCAGCTTAACTGACCCTAGTTGGACGCTATGTGCTCAATAAATATATACATATGTTTAATTTCTTTTTCTTGTTGTTCTTGCTTGTTGTTGAGGAGCCTTTGGATCATCTATTTTTAGAGACTCTCACTTTTTATAGACATTTGATGAGCTTAGTTTTGAAAGAATATTTATTCCTAGCAATTTATTATTCCCTTGCCTTATAGTGATAGAAAACCTTTTTTCTCTGTTAGGTGATTATCCCCTCTTTGTGTGAAAGTGTGGCTGGGTCTGGCATCTCTTGAATCACAACAAATTTACATCTCAGGGTTTCACTTGGAGAAGCAATTATTTATTTAATATGCATTATTGGGTTTTTGTAAGTAAATTCTAAAATCTATATTGATTGCTGTATGTTCTTCTTCTTTATATGAACACTGTTGGAATTTCTAAATATTTACTTTATATTCTAGCCTTCATTGTTTACCTCCTGACGAAGACTCTTTATGAGTTGAAACGCGTTGAGGTTCAATACCATTGACAGATTGTTACTGAAGTTATCTCCACATGATAGAATTTATCTATGTTATATGCCCTTGATTAATTGGATTGCAATCTTTTGTTCTGTGTTCGCAGGTTTTTATCTGTATTAAATAAAAAATTATCTTTTTTTATCAATTTCTTATTGTTCTGTGTGCCTATATTAAGTCCCACTCTGTGTTTCTGTACATGAAATTCATATAGTGTATGGCAGCATTTATTCAGCATGCAATAGCATAGAGTACAGTCTGACTGTGATCTGTTATCGACATCTTTGTTATGGTAGGTGATACTGCTTGGGAACAACTGCACAATAAAATCCACAGCAGGTTTACAATATAAAACATACAATGCTTTTAAAAGTAGACTCCGAAACTACAAACTGATTGTGGTCTATAACTCTATGATCTGGCATTGACATGGTGGATCTGCTGTCCAAGCCCAGAGAAGCTGTGCTGGATATACACAAGCTTAAAGGTAACAGGATACTCTAACTCCTTTAGCTGCTATAGAGCTGAAGATTACCATATAATTTGTGACTGTGACTTTACACTGTAATTTAATTTCTTGCTTAACCCCCCCCCCCCCCTTTGGGGATATCTATAATGTTGGCAATTGTCTTACAAGAGATTTCTGATTAATTGGACATAAAAAATAGTTTTTTGGTTTAGATATAAATATGTTAATATTTATATCAAACCCATGCTCATCCCTACTCATGAGAAAAAAGCCTTTATGAAGAAACCCCCAAAAAATCCCACAACAGCTGCTTAATCAGTTTAAAATTTAAATAGGTGCGGCACTCTGGAAGGGGTAAATGCACAATACTAACTTAAATTCCCCAGTACTCATCCATAGCATTTTATCAGTGGAAACCCTTTATGGCTAATATGGCTTAGTACTGGAGAATGGTGTACCGTATAATGCCTTTGTGTGGGACTTCCTAATTTTAGAGCAGCAAATGTTCATTTACAACATGTACATTTAGAGTCAGTGAGAGACTAAGAGGGAACAATAGATCATCACTTGACTTTTTTTTTTTTACTTTTTTCCCTTTAAGACAAAAGGACACAAGGACAACATTATTTTTTTTCAATTGGAAGTTATGAAGTAAGGGAATATTTCAGAGCAAGTGAATGGTTAGAGAGTTACTCATCAATTAATCACAATGTGCAATTACTCTAACCATGGGGAAGGGACAAAGATTCTGAAATAAGCTATTTCAGAACTAAAAGTCACTAAGACAGCATGTTGCTTACCATATAATCACAAGTTGGACGAAAAGCATTTGTTCCGCACACATAAAGTATAGAATTACTGAGCTCAGGAAGTAAGAGGATGTAATTTCTATATTCAGCCTACACAGTGCAAAATGCAATAAGCCTTTCTAAACTTTGCATTATAACATTCATAATCTTGAAATACTTTGTGACTTTTTTCCACACATCTTAAAATAATCTATATCCAGCAAGGCAAATGTAATGTTCTTTAGCAAATCATGTCATGCTAACAGAATGCCAAGGTCCCCTTTTTTTCCTGGTATGAAAATGTTAAAGTGTCATTAAACCCAGACTATAAAAAATTCTCATTATATGCTGTATAAGAGAGTGTACATCCTCAAAAAGCCAAATAAAGCATTTGTTTTGTGTGGAGTGAAATATACCTGGTTGATCCTGCCTGCAGCTGCCCCCCCCCCCCCATCTTTTCTGTGCCCCTATTCCAGCCTGAGATTGTGTACACCAGCTGTTGTCATCTACTGAGTATGCTTCACCTTCAGTTCCCTTCTAAGCTCTTCATTTCCTCCTTTTTCTTATCTGTGCAGCCTACGTGAGTATAAAATCATACATGTGGGTGTATACATGGCGGTGGTCTTTCCTCCTCCTCCATGTCCCCCCTTGGATGCAGATGCTATATATACAGTGGATATAAAAACTCTACACACCCCTGTTAAAATTACAGGTTTCTGTGTTGTAAAAAATGAGACAAAGATAAATCATTTCAGAACTTTTTCCACCTTTAACATGACCTATAAACTGTACAACCCAATTGAAAAACAAACTGAAATCTTTTAGGTGGAGGGAAGTAAAAATAAAAAAATTAAATAATATGGTTGCACACACACAGTATCTCACAAAAGTAAGTACACCCCTCACATTTTTGTAAATATTTTATTATATCTTTTCATGTGACAACACTGAAGAAATGACACTTTGCTACAATGTAAATTAGTGAGTGTACAGCTTGTATAACTGTAAATTTGCTGTCCCCTCAAAAGAACTCAACACACAGCTATTAATGTCTAAACCACTGGCAACAAAAGTGATTACCCCCCTAAGTGAAAATGTCCAAATTGGGCCATTACTTTCCAGTACTGCCTTAACCCTCTTGGGCATGGAGTTCACCAGAGCTTCACAGGTTGCCACTGAAGTCCTCTTTCACTCCTCCATGGCAACATCACAGAGCTGGTGGATGTTAGAGACCTTGCGCTCCTCCACCTTCTGTTTGAGGATGCCCCACAGATGCCCAATAGGGTTTAGGTCTGGAGACATGCTTGGCCAGTCCATCACCTATACCCTCAGCTTTATCAAGGCAGTGATCGTCTTGGAGGTGTGTTTGGGGTCGTTATCATGTTGGAATACAGCCCTGCGGCCCAATCTCCGAAGTGAGGGGATCATGCTTCAGTATGTCACAGTACATGTTGGCATTCATGGTTCCCTCAATGATCTGTAGCTCCCCAGTGCGGGCAGCACTCATGCAGCCCCACACCATGACACTCCCACCACCATGCTTGACTGTAGGCAAGACACACTTATCTTTGTACTCCTCATCTGATTGCCCCCACACAAGCTTGACACCATATGAACCAAATAGGTTTATCTTGGTCTCATCAGACCACGAAACATGGTTCCAGTAATCCCTGTCCTTAGTCTGCTTGTTTTCAGCAAACTGTTTGCGGGCTTTCTTGTGCATCCTTCTGGGATGACAGCCATGCAGACCAAATTGATGCAGTGTGCGGCGTATGGTCTGAGCACTGACAGGCTAACCCCCCACCCCTTCACCCTCTGCAGCAATGCTGGCAGCACTCATATGCCTATTTTCCAAAGACAACCTCTAGATATGACGCTGAGTACGCACACTCAACATCTTTGGTCGACCATGGCGAGGCCTGTTCTGAGTGGAACCTGTCTTGTTAAATCACTGTATGGCCTTGGCCACCGTGCTGCAGCTCAGTTTCAGTATCCTGGCAATCTTCTTATAGCCTAGGTCATCTTTATGTAGAGCAACAGTTCTCTTTTTCAGATCCTCAGAGAGTTCTTTGTCATGAGGTGCCATGCTGAACTTCTAGTGATCAGTATGAGAGCGATAACACCAAACTTAACACACTGCTCCCCATTCACACCCGAGACCTTGTAACACTAATGGGTCACATGACACCGGGGAGAGAAAATGGCTAATTGGGCCGAATTTGAACATTTTTATTTTGGGGTGTACTCACTTTTGTTGCCAGCAGTTTAGACATTAATGTGTTGAGTTATTTTGAGGGGACAGCAAATTTACACTGTTATACAAGCTGTACACTCACTACTTTACATTGTAGCAAAGTGTAATTTCTTCAGTGTTGTCACATGAAAATATATAATAAAATATTTACAAAAATGTGAGGGGTGTACTCACTTTTGTGAGATACTGTATATAAACAAAGGGGGGGGGGGGCACACCCTAAACCTGAATTTTTAAAGTTGGTGCTGCTATAGAGACCTATATATAAATAGAACCACATAAAATAGTGCACACATACAAAAATACAAAAAGAGTAACTTTAAAATCTTACAAGGCTGCTTAAAAGCACCTCATCTCCACGAGCAAATATGGGGATTTAGTCACATCATATGGTCATACCATGCTTAAGCCCACCACTGCGACAAAGTACCCCATTTTCAGTGGGTACTACATTATTCATAAAAAAGAAAGATAAATCCCACTTCACTTAACCATGGGAGCTTCTCAATCCTTACATGGGAGATGTGTGCTAGCTGCAGACTACACTGCTTAAACTGCACTATGAAGGGACTCTTCCTGGAGCAACTAACTAATGAACACTGACAATGAAGCACTGGTGTGGGAGGGTGGGGTGCTCCACACCAAGGAGTCTGGTCAGGGCTCAATGTGTAACAAACAAGCGAAAGGTTGATTCCTCGCAAAAGGAAAACTGGATGATCATCACCACAGACAGCAAGCCAATATAGTCTCTAATGACCTACACAGTAAATGTATTCACTTATGGCACAGAAGTCCAGAAGCTATACAGGACATTATAAAAGAGGTTCATCAGAAGATTTAACAATAGCACCTTGCAAAGTGCTCATGAAATGCAAGTGCTGTATTGAAGCAAAAGCTACACATGCTCCCCTTCCACAGGCGTCTCAAAGAAAAACTACCCACCCCCTGCAACTCATACACAGTGACATATGCAGTCCAATGAAAACTCCCACGTCAGGTGGGAACAGATATCTACTGACTTTCATTGATGATTATTCCAGGTACACAACTACTTATCCGATGAAACACAAGAATAAAACATCAGAGAAACTTTAAGAGTTTGTTGCCATGTCTAGCGACAAATTCCAACGCAAACCAGGAGTAATAAGCACTGACAATGATGGAGAATACATAAGCAAAGAAGTGGCCCGTACCTGAAGAGACAAGGAATAGTACATCAGACAACCACATCATACACTCCCGAACAAAACAGTGTAGCAAAAAGGAAAAAATAGCACTCTTATAGAAATGGCTAGATGAATGTTATCAGATACCAGCCTACCTCATGTCACGGTACTACTTATAGTGAGCCCACAAGCGAGCAGGTGACACGGGATCCCCCAGGGTGTAGAGTCTAAGGGCCAGCCGGTATTCTGCCAGGGACCCCCTCACGAGAGTTTGGGCTTAGCTGCGTGCTGACCCCAGGTCACGACCCCCGGGTTCACCCTGCTCGCTAGGGAAGTACCAGAAAACACTGTCAGACAAGGATGGATGGATGAAGCAAAGGAGAGCCGGATGGCGAGCCAAGATCAGGGAGGGGTGCAGACAATGTAATCAGAACAAGCCGAGTCGGTACACAAGAGATCAGTTCACGAGAGGTCAGGTTAAGGCAGGTTACACGAAGGGGGCTCAGAAACCAATGTTGCTCAAGCAACCAGAACTGGTCAGAGAGGTATTTAAATAGAGAAGCACATGAGGGGCTGGACAGGAAGTAGCAGGAAGGAATCATATATTGAGCAACAGGTGAGGGTGGCAACACCCACAGCTACAGAGTGCAGCAGAACTGAACACAAGCTAGTGTAACAACAGGTGCAAGCTGGCCTACAGCAATAAAGGTATGACACAGATCAGCTCCGTAGCTGATCTGTGACAGTACTCCCTCTCTTACGAGGTCCCCCTACACATCTGGGGCCTGGCTTTGAGGGAAATTTCCGATGGAATCTGGTCACCAAACGTGGGGCTGAGACATCGGTGGCAGGAACCCAAAACCTCTCCTCCAGACCATAGCCCTTCCAATCAATCAGATAGAGTAGCCTCCCTTGGGAGTACTTGGAGTCCAATATTTCTTTAATCTCATACTAATCTGTGATATCAGCCACAGGAGAGGGGTGAGAAGAAGGGCGAGAGAAGCGATTGAGGACCAGTGGCCTGAGCAGGGAGACATGGCAGGCGTTGGGTATCCTGAGATGAGAGGGCAGACGGAGCTTGAAAGCAACTGGATTGATCTGACGGAGAATAGGAAATGGACCAAAGAAGCGAGGGGCAAATTTCATTGAGGGCACTCAGAGTCGCATGTGCTTGGTAGAGAGCCAAACTCTATCACCAAGCAGGAACTTAGGAGCAGGACGGCGATGACGAACTGCTTCCGTTTTATAATATCGTAAAAAATACTGCGCTATCCCATAAGTGGAAATGATCCCCACATGTGTGTGATGAAAAGACAAATATCTCAAACCAAAAATTGAAATGTAAAATGCTGCTGCAACCTTAGATGTGAAACAACCTCCACCTTACTAGCTATACAATTTAAAGGCTGCGCTGCTAGTGCAAATACATGATCATATTAACTGAAAATACCATAATTATGAATGAACACAAGTGAATTGTTTCATAACACAAAAAAAAAAAAAAATGCACATAAATCGCATGCAAAAAAAAAGAATCGCATGCAAAAAAAATGAGTGGAACATTCAGTAAACAAAAACGATTAAGTAGAGTTCATTTAGTCATAGATTGAAATGAACTGTAGGTCTTGTGGGTGTAGAAAATGGTTGGATAGAGGGAGAAAGACACCCTTCCTTCAAGTGATATAAAGATTATCTCCGTAGGGAGCGTGATGTTAAAATAGAGAGAAGATCCTCCACCTCAAGTAAGGTAAGCCCCTTACCAGATCCAAAGATCTCCTGTCACAGAGATCATGCACACATGTGGCTGTGTCCCCCAGCCACTGGGTCTCTGTCAGTGCGCAGATCGGAAGCCACCTCTCCAGGAAATCAATCCAAACGTGATTTATCCGCTCACAGACCATGGATAAATAGGAAAGAAATGCTCCATAGCGTAATACAGTTAAAATCCACTTTAATTTATAAAAGAAAAGCACTTACAATTTGTGCAGTAAAGATCGCTTATAAAAACATGTAGCGCCGGCCGGCTTCAGCTGCTGCCCGTTTCTTCCGGGTTCAGCGTGGTATGGTGGTGACGTCAGCACGCCGCTCCTCCCTACGCCGTTTCGACAAATCTGTCGTCTTCCTGGGGTACGGGCGGCATGCTGACACACCACCTATATGGGAACTCAAAGCAGAGGAACGCCCCCTTCTGTGATCAGGGCGTCCGAGGCCGCTGCCGCCATCTTTGTATGGGGCAAGCGGAAACTGTATGTTGTTGATTCACTACCATGTATACCGTCACAACCCGGGCAAAAAGGGTTATAACAGGGCGAATAGGATTATACGCTCCATTGTTGCCAACAGCGTATAGACCACAAAAAAATGGATGTCAAAGGGATGCAGAAATTCAGATCGGAAAATACCGCATCTAATATTAGATGCATAATAAGCAAAAAATGAAAACAAAAATACAAACTATCTGTTAAATAAATAACATCTATTTAAATAAAAAAATCTATGTAAAAATGCCCAGGTGGCCTGATATTATCATTAATTGGGGCTGAAACTAGGTAGATTCGCCACTGGGGACCCTAGTGAGCTAATGCAACATCAAGTCAAGGAAAATTTAACCCTTAGGTTCCAAGGTTTTCTTGTATAGAGTAACCCTTTGTGTTCTAATAAAAAATTAAATGAATAATAATAATAAAACTTAAAGACGATCACACCGTCAGTGTGTACCTATACATATTGGTCCATCTCTGCAACAATGGAGCATAGAATCCAAAGAGAAGTTTGATTGTAGAATGCCCTCTGAAAGTCCAAATGTAAAATGAACATAGAGAATGATGCTCTATAAAAAACACAGCCCTCCATGTCCCAAATTTCATTAATAAAAATAAATAAACAGAAAAAAGGAAGAATGTGCTATGGGGAGTTTTTCTTTTCCCATACCTCATTAGCCCACCTCCGGACACCATGATCTCAGATGAAGGTTACACACATGAACAATCAACCATTATCAATGAAGGCGTTCACATCAGTGTCTATATTCAAACCATAAGGGGTGTAACACCGGACACGATGGATCCAAGTCATTTCCAATCTAGATAATTCTCTGACTAAGGATCCACCCCTCCAGTGTGCACTGTACCTATCTATCCCCAAAAATAGAGTGTTAGCAGGGTTCCTATTGTGATGTAAAGCATAGTGTTTTGATACCGAATGGTATTGATATCCATTCTTGATATTAGTAATGTGTTCTCCTAAGCGGACCTGCATGGGGCGTTTGGTACGGCCTATGTATTGCAGCCCACAAGGGCATTGCAATAAATACACCACCCCTTTAGTGCTACAAGTGACAAAAGGTTCGATCTTATGGACCCTAGAGGTACTGGAGGATACAAAGGATTCTGTTTTTCTCTGTTTGCTTCTGTTGAGTGAGCATATCTGACACCTTCGACATTGGTGGTAACCGGATAAATTCTGGAAGAAGGATACCTTTTGAGTGGGTGGGTCCACAACATTAGGGGCAATTCTGTCCCGCAACGAAGGGACCCCCCTAAATACAATCTGTGGTTTATGGGGCAAGATTGTTTTAATGATCCTGTCATTTTCTAGAAGGTGCCAGTGTTTTCGCAAGATCCTCGTGATCTGATAATGTTGAGTGGAAAAGCCCGTAATGAACGGTAATGACGGTCCCCCCAAATTAGCCTTGGGGGCCTCATTCAATAGTGAGGCTCTGTCAAGGGCTTCAACTTGTTGCTTAGTTCTAACTAGAAGTTCTTTATCGTATCCTTTTTCTTCTAATCTTTTGGATATGATATCAGCCTGTACCCTGTAGTCTTTAATGTCAGTGCAATTACGCCTCATTCTGGTAAATTGGCTCTTCGGAATGGATTTAAGCCACGGATCATGATGGCAGCTCCCAATGGGGATAAAGGAGTTCCGATCCGTTTTCTTAAAAAAAGAAATGGTTGTAAACATATCACCCTCCTTAGAGATGGTGAGATCGAGGAAATTAATCCTCTCGTAGCTGCTCTCATGGACAAACCTTATCCCCCTATTGTTGTCATTAATTGCGGAGAAGAAGTCCTCAAGCTGAGAGGTGGACCCATCCCATAGGAGGAGGACATCATCTATATACCTAGCCCAAAACTTAAGATGGGGATTTCGGTCTTTATAGATGATGTCCTCCTCCCACTTGGCCATAAATAGGTTGGCCAAACTGGGGGCATATTTTGCCCCCATGGCCACGCCACGTTGTTGGCGATAAAACTGATGACTAAACCAAAAATAATTATGGCCAGCTGCGTATTCAAGCAATTCCAAAATATATGTCTGTTGTTGTGCCTGTAGGGTAGAGAACCTCTTCAAATAGTGTTCCACGGCTGCCACTCCTAAATGATGAGGGATGATGGTGTATAAGGATGTGACATCCGCAGTCACTAACAATGTCTGGTCATTAGGCCTCTGTTCCGACAGTAAATTAATTATATGTCGGGTGTCCTTCACATATGAGGGCATGGTGTGCACCAATGGTTGGAGGAAATGGTCTATATACTTGCCCACCCGGGACGTGATGGAATCAATCCCACTAACAATGGGACGTCCCGGGGGGCAAGTCAGACTTTTGTGAATCTTGGGTAGACAATACAAAATGGGAATTCTCGGGGCTTTAGGAATGAGGAAGAGTTTTTCTTTTTCATTTAAAATGCCCAATCTAAAACCCTTGTCAACTAAAGGAATTAACGTCTTTTTATAGTCGCGGGTTGGGTCACCTGGTAATCGGACATACGTGTCTTGATCACTTAGAATGTTCTGTATTTCCAGGAGATAAGCATCTCTATCTAAAATGACGATGCCCCCACCCTTATCTGCCGGGCGAATCACTATGTTTTTTTTGTTACAGAGTGAATCCAGCCCTTCCTCAAGGGTCTTATCCATACGTGGATTTGGATTCTTTATAAGTTCCAAATCCCGTATAAGGACATCCCTGAATACCCTCAGTGAAGGAGCCAAAGTTCCAGGGGGATTGAACGTTGAAGCATTAGATAACCCTGAGTGTTGGATTTGTTGTTGTTCAGTAATAGTATGGATAGTTTGATTGGTCGCAAAATGTCGTTTGATATTTACCTTGCTCCCACATCGTCACAACAATTACCTAGAACACATCAAACCCAACAGACTTCAAAAAAACAATCAAGAAATGTTAGGGGTGACAAGAGAGGGAGGAGGGCCTCTTACCAATCCCCACTTAGGGTGAGGGGTATGCCCGGAGGAGGATATCCAAAGAAACTCACAGGGGACCATACTCTTCCACCACAAAGAAGGAATGGTCACTATGAATATGGCTCTCCACACTACAAGGGTCCCTTCCGTGATCAGGGGAGAGAACATCAATACCCCAGAAGGGAAATAGATAGAACGCCATATTATGATCATGGCCCTAATAGGCATTATGATTATGAATACCGCTACAGGGACCGTACTTATTCTGAAAGGGATAACGATTATGGTTATGACTTTAGAATTGATACCCAGAACCGGTTTTTTCCCTTGAGTGACAGGGAGGGACCCACTGAATTGAGATCTGGTAATTCCGCCAACTATGGCCGTGATTATGAACATGTGAGACCAGGTCCCTCTGGTGAATATTCTAATAACCGGAAGGGGGCAAACCATTCACAGCAGGATTGGGGTTTTCCCAGGCCAAATCAAGGGGTCAAAAGACCGGTGGAAAACAAAGAGGAACCAGAGGGGGGAGGAGAGCACAGTCAAAAAAAATCAAGGAAGTGAATAGCGATGGGATCTTTAATCTCAGTTCTCAAGCTCTCACTGCCGCAGAGACCTCCTTGTTGAGTAAAGGTTTGAAATTTGCACCCCCTAAAAAGTTAAATAAGTTTCAAACCTATATGGATATACATAGATTTGTTCGCAAGGTAAATATCAAACGACATTTTGCGACCAATCAAACTATCCATACTATTACTGAACAACAACAAATCCAACACTCAGGGTTATCTAATGCTTCAACGTTCAATCCCCCTGGAACTTTGGCTCCTTCACTGAGGGTATTCAGGGATGTCCTTATACGGGATTTGGAACTTATAAAGAATCCAAATCCACGTATGGATAAGACCCTTGAGGAAGGGCTGGATTCACTCTGTAACAAAAAAAACATAGTGATTCGCCCGGCAGATAAGGGTGGGGGCATCGTCATTTTAGATAGAGATGCTTATCTCCTGGAAATACAGAACATTCTAAGTGATCAAGACACGTATGTCCGATTACCAGGTGACCCAACCCGCGACTATAAAAAGACGTTAATTCCTTTAGTTGACAAGGGTTTTAGATTGGGCATTTTAAATGAAAAAGAAAAACTCTTCCTCATTCCTAAAGCCCCGAGAATTCCCATTTTGTATTGTCTACCCAAGATTCACAAAAGTCTGACTTGCCCCCCGGGACGTCCCATTGTTAGTGGGATTGATTCCATCACGTCCCGGGTGGGCAAGTATATAGACCATTTCCTCCAACCATTGGTGCACACCATGCCCTCATATGTGAAGGACACCCGACATATAATTAATTTACTGTCGGAACAGAGGCCTAATGACCAGACATTGTTAGTGACTGCGGATGTCACATCCTTATACACCATCATCCCTCATCATTTAGGAGTGGCAGCCGTGGAACACTATTTGAAGAGGTTCTCTACCCTACAGGCACAACAACAGACATATATTTTGGAATTGCTTGAATACGCAGCTGGCCATAATTATTTTTGGTTTAGTCATCAGTTTTATCGCCAACAACGTGGCGTGGCCATGGGGGCAAAATATGCCCCCAGTTTGGCCAACCTATTTATGGCCAAGTGGGAGGAGGACGTCATCTATAAAGACCGAAATCCCCATCTTAAGTTTTGGGCTAGGTATATAGATGATGTCCTCCTCCTATGGGATGGGTCCACCTCTCAGCTTGAGGACTTCTTCTCCGCAATTAATGACAACAATAGGGGGATAAGGTTTGTCCATGAGAGCAGTTACGAGAGGATTAATTTCCTCGATCTCACCATCTCTAAGGAGGGTGATATGTTTACAACCATTTCCTTTTTTAAGAAAACGGATCGGAACTCCTTTATCCCCATTGGGAGCTGCCATCATGATCCGTGGCTTAAATCCATTCCGAAGAGCCAATTTACCAGAATGAGGCGTAATTGCACTGACATTAAAGACTACAGGGTACAGGCTGATATCATATCCAAAAGATTAGAAGAAAAAGGATACGATAAAGAACTTCTAGTTAGAACTAAGCAACAAGTTGAAGCCCTTGACAGAGCCTCACTATTGAATGAGGCCCCCAAGGCTAATTTGGGGGGACCGTCATTACCGTTCATTACGGGCTTTTCCACTCAACATTATCAGATCACGAGGATCTTGCGAAAACACTGGCACCTTCTAGAAAATGACAGGATCATTAAAACAATCTTGCCCCATAAACCACAGATTGTATTTAGGGGGGTCCCTTCGTTGCGGGACAGAATTGCCCCTAATGTTGTGGACCCACCCACTCAAAAGGTATCCTTCTTCCAGAATTTATCCGGTTACCACCAATGTCGAAGGTGTCAGATATGCTCACTCAACAGAAGCAAACAGAGAAAAACAGAATCCTTTGTATCCTCCAGTACCTCTAGGGTCCATAAGATCGAACCTTTTGTCACTTGTAGCACTAAAGGGGTGGTGTATTTATTGCAATGCCCTTGTGGGCTGCAATACATAGGCCGTACCAAACGCCCCATGCAGGTCCGCTTAGGAGAACACATTACTAATATCAAGAATGGATATCAATACCATTCGGTATCAAAACACTATGCTTTACATCACAATAGGAACCCTGCTAACACTCTATTTTTGGGGATAGATAGGTACAGTGCACACTGGAGGGGTGGATCCTTAGTCAGAGAATTATCTAGATTGGAAATGACTTGGATCCATCGTGTCCGGTGTTACACCCCTTATGGTTTGAATATAGACACTGATGTGAACGCCTTCATTGATAATGGTTGATTGTTCATGTGTGTAACCTTCATCTGAGATCATGGTGTCCGGAGGTGGGCTAATGAGGTATGGGAAAAGAAAAACTCCCCATAGCACATTCTTCCTTTTTTCTGTTTATTTATTTTTATTAATGAAATTTGGGACATGGAGGGCTGTGTTTTTTATAGAGCATCATTCTCTATGTTCATTTTACATTTGGACTTTCAGAGGGCATTCTACAATCAAGAAAAATCAAAAAAGGACTGCGCTAAAACGCATACTGAACACCATACATGATTATGTGAATATAAAAAACAACAATCGATCAAAATATTCAAAGGTAAATGAAAACCATGCAGTAGGAATAAATGAAAAATAAGGTAAACCAAAATAAGACACAAATGGTAATAATGAAATAGCCAAAATTATATCCAAGGGAATAGTGAAAATGTTCAAAGAAATTGAGTCACTAAAGCCGAAGCTAACAGAGGGTGATCAAACGGTTAAAATCACTCAGCACCCAGTGAGAAATCCTCCACCTTGTAGGATGTGTGCTTACCAGAGGTAAGCTGGATAATAGCTTATCTTGGGATATCCACACGGGGGACACAGCTCTATGGACCTCCTCACAAGAAGGGGATAGGCAGGAACTCTCTAGGACCGGACCTCAGACAGCATATCAAAGGAACCCAGAAATAAAAGGAATTTCCTCCATAGTGTAAATCCGTTTGGTATTTTATTAAAAATATGGTAAAAGCACTTACATAGATACTTGGTTAAAATCACAGAAACAGCCGGCCGGCTAGCATACACCCGTTCAATGGAATGGAAACGATGACGTCAGCGCGTCTACCTTCCGACGTACGTTTCGTCCTATTGGACGTCGTCATGGGAACGGGCGACGCACTGACTCATCGCTTCTTATAGGGAAAAAGCAAAACCAAGCCTCGCTATGAAGCTCGGATGGCGTCATCACAACATCCTGTTGGGAGAGGATGTGTGTATCAAATAATCATGGAAAAGGCTGACATATCTCTTATCCACCAATTAGCGCCTCCTATTTACGAGGAAATGATTAGATTAATGGAATGCAATAGGGGGCATGATCTAAGACCCATACACGCCATCTAGTGACCTAAAATGGAATTAACATTCAAAACCACACATTATTATGTGGAAAGGAAACTAATAAATATGTTAAGATAAAAAATTGCTAATAGAATTATGATATCTATATATTATAAATAATAAATAATAATAGAAAATAGAAAATAGAAAAAAGAGTGGTTTAGCTATTTCAATACAGCGGGAATAGATTTTTTAAAGTTTCTCATTGGTCGTAAAAAAACTAAACTCACCAGATTAGATGATGAAATCAAAAACATCAAAGAGAAGCTAAGCCCCCTTAAGGAGAGTAATGACTACAAAGAAAAATCGCTCTCTCTCCTTTCCTTATTAGAAAAGGAGGAAAGAGATCAGAGAATTAAAAAGAAAAAGAAATACAACAGAGACTTACTGGACTATCAAGGGGCAGTAGTCTTTGAATGGCAAAAAAAATTGTTGGCTGAGCAAAACTCAGCTGACAATATGGAGTGGGGTCCATCCAATTCAGGAGGACCACCCCCAGCCATGATATATGCCCCCCCTCCATCACAGTCCAACCTTTCCGGGCCTTTCCCGGGAGGCCACAATGGCCCCTCTGGCAGGTTCCAACAGGGAACACAACCCTCTTCCTCTAGACGAGGGGGCGGCGAGAGGGGAGGTGCTCCACCTTATTACCCGCCCTCTCAACCAAGACGTTCCCGGGGGACAGGTGGTTCTAACCATGGAGGACGTGGGAGAGGTAGAGGTTCTGGTAATAAAAGACCTATGGGTGGTCACCCTTCTGTGAGCAGATCACATGACCAATATAACAGTTATGAGGATCATTTGCCATCTCCTCGCATTTTTAATTTCGAGCCTCACCCAGATCGTTCCTATGGCCCTAAGCATGACCCTAATATGGGTTACTATGAAGGCAGACCTCGAGATTTTCAGAATCCTGGACCCAGAATTACCAACAGAGGGTATTCGGAATATAATATTAGCACCCATAATCAATTTTACCCTCTAAGTGACCTCGACGGCCCCCCTACTAGTTCCACCATCATGGAAGCACGCAACGAATTGGCTCCACAGTTCCATCCCAGATCGGGGGGACCCATAGATGATGGGAGTAAACCAGGCCCCTCTAATTCTAATCATCAGCAATGGGGTTTTCACAGGCCGGGTCAAGGCACCAAAAGGCCAGCAGACCAAAGAGAGGAACTAGAGGGGGGAGGCGATTGCGATTTAAAAAGGAAAAAAGCATAACCAATAATGGTATATTTAATTTAAGTTCTGTTTCCTTAAATGATTCTGAGAAATCTTTACTCAACAAAGGTCTTAAATTTGCACCACCGAGAGGTCTAAACAAGTTTCAAACCTTTATAGATGTGCACAAATTTGTCCGCAAGGTCAACATTAAGAGATATCTAACCTCTAACCCTATTACTAATACTATAACTGGCCCCAATGAGTATCGTCACTCAGGGTTATCAAATGCCTCCCTTTTCAATCCTCCCGGGGCTATAGCCCCTTCATTGAAGGTGTTTAAGGATCTAGTCCTTAAGGATTTAGAACAATTACCCCTCAAAAGAGTACATTTTGATAAGAATCTGAAAACTGGTTTGGATTCTTTGTGTCGTAACAAAAATTTAGTAATCAGACCAGCAGATAAGGGGGGTGGCATTATAGTTCTGGACAGGAATAATTACCTCAAAGAAATGTCTAACATCTTGGGGGATCGTGACACCTATACCCCCCTTAGATCAGACCCAAAAGTTCAATACAAAAAAGAATTGGAGGTGCTGATCAAGTTTGGGTCAGAACAGGGTATCCTAAACAACAAGGAGAAAGCCTATCTGGTACCTAAAGCCCCTCGTACCCCTGTTCTTTATTACCTGCCAAAAATTCACAAACATCCTACCTGCCCCCCGGGACGCCCAATTGTTAGTGGAATTGATTCCATATCGTCCCGGGTGGGCAGGTATATAGATTTTTACCTGCAGCCATTGGTTACTATGATGCCGTCGTACTTAAAGGATACCCGTCATGTAATCAATTTACTTTCCAATTATACCCCTGGGCCCAATTGTTGGTTGGTGACAGCAGACGTCGCCTCATTGTACACCGTAATACCCCATGATTTGGGGCTATTTGCGGTCGAATATTACCTTAGACGAGATTCGTCATTGTTTGATGAACAAATATGTTTCATTATGCAACTACTCCACTTTGTGGCCACTAGAAACTATTTTTGGTTCGGGGGTCAGTTTTACAGGCAGGACAGGGGTGTCGCCATGGGGGCAAAATATGCCCCCAGCTTGGCGAACCTCTTCATGGCCCTGTGGGAGGAGGATGTCATCTATGCCCAACAGAAACCTCAGGTGGTGTTGTGGGCTAGATACATAGATGACATCCTCCTCCTATGGAATGGGGATCGTGAAGATCTCGATGCATATATGGTGGGGCTGAATAACAATGATCGGGGGATCCGACTTTCATATGAGGCCAGCCAGTCTGAAATTAATTTCTTGGACCTAAAGATTGGTGTGAAGGATGGGGAATTCACCACATCTACCTTTTTTAAAAATACAGATCGGAATTCCTATATACCGACTGACAGTTGCCACCACGAGGCCTGGTTGAGGTCTGTGCCCAAGAGCCAATTTATTCGTCTAAAACGCAATTGTTCTAATCATGCTGAGTTTTTAGCCCAAGCGGATATTTTAATGAAACGTTTTCTAGAGAAGGGCTATGTGGAGACATCTCTGAGGAATACTTTGGATGAAGTGGCCGAAATTGATAGATGCACTCTGCTTGAAATTAAGAAGCCTCACTGTGAAAGGGTACCCACAATTCCCTTTATTACCACCTATTCCTCCCAACATAATAGCATAGCTAAATTACTAAAAAAGCATTGGCATGTTCTTAAAAATGACCATGTGCTTGGTCCTATCCTTCCGGCCAAACCACAGGTCATTTATAGAGGTGCCCCTTCGCTTAAAAATAGAGTGGCCCCGAATGTCCTAGATCCTCCTCTTACCAAAAAAGGATTTTTTGAATACATGATTGGTTTCTATCAGTGCAGGAGGTGTAGGGTTTGTTCCCTCAGTGGTTGTGCACATAGAAGGACACATAATTTCATTTCCACCAGCACTCAGATGGAATTTGAGATCAGATCATTTATTACATGTTCCACAGAGCGAGTGGTGTATCTTCTACAATGCCCTTGTGGCCTACAATACGTAGGAAGAACCAAGCGCCCTTTATCTGTAAGGCTTAATGAACATATCACTAATATCTTAACTGGTTTCCCCAAACACCCAGTCTCAAGACATTACCTAGAAGTACATGACCGTGACCCCAGGAAAACCATCTTTCTGGGCATTGATAGGTATACTCCACATTGGAGGGGGGGGTCTATTATACGAGGGATTTCCAGGCTCGAGATGACCTGGATACACAGACTGAAGTGTTACACCCCCTTTGGGCTCAACGTTGATGTAGATTTAAACGCTTTTCTAGATAATTCCTAAATTAATACACTATATGACCTAAATTCAATCACTCTATCATTGTTCCATCTAAAACACTGAGTTGGGGTGTGAGGGGTGATATTTCCAATACATTACTAGGATTATTTTTATTTATTTTTATTTAATTTAAGGTTGTATTATAATTTTTGTATTGATACGATGTCCATATAATTTATGTTAGCCTTCTTTGACTTTCTGATGGCGTCAGTAAGTCATTTTTTCTATTATTATTTATTATTTATAATATATAGATATCATAATTCTATTAGCAATTTTTTATCTTAACATATTTATTAGTTTCCTTTCCACATAATAATGTGTGGTTTTGAATGTTAATTCCATTTTAGGTCACTAGATGGCGTGTATGGGTCTTAGATCATGCCCCCTATTGCATTCCATTAATCTAATCATTTCCTCGTAAATAGGAGGCGCTAATTGGTGGATAAGAGATATGTCAGCCTTTTCCATGATTATTTGATACACACATCCTCTCCCAACAGGATGTTGTGATGACGCCATCCGAGCTTCATAGCGAGGCTTGGTTTTGCTTTTTCCCTATAAGAAGCGATGAGT
The DNA here is from genome assembly GCA_037953035.1 of Aquarana catesbeiana. NCBI lineage: Eukaryota > Metazoa > Chordata > Amphibia > Anura > Ranidae > Aquarana > Aquarana catesbeiana. The sequence goes on from JBBHAA010002455.1 coordinate 215,358, forward strand.
CAGTGCGTCGCCCGTTCCCATGACGACGTCCAATAGGACGAAACGTACGTCGGAAGGTAGACGCGCTGACGTCATCGTTTCCATTCCATTGAACGGGTGTATGCTAGCCGGCCGGCTGTTTCTGTGATTTTAACCAAGTATCTATGTAAGTGCTTTTACCATATTTTTAATAAAATACCAAACGGATTTACACTATGGAGGAAATTCCTTTTATTTCTGGGTTCCTTTGATATGCTGTCTGAGGTCCGGTCCTAGAGAGTTCCTGCCTATCCCCTTCTTGTGAGGAGGTCCATAGAGCTGTGTCCCCCGTGTGGATATCCCAAGATAAGCTATTATCCAGCTTACCTCTGGTAAGCACACATCCTACAAGGTGGAGGATTTCTCACTGGGTGCTGAGTGATTTTAACCGTTTGATCACCCTCTGTTAGCTTCGGCTTTAGTGACTCAATTTCTTTGAACATTTTCACTATTCCCTTGGATATAATTTTGGCTATTTCATTATTACCATTTGTGTCTTATTTTGGTTTACCTTATTTTTCATTTATTCCTACTGCATGGTTTTCATTTACCTTTGAATATTTTGATCGATTGTTGTTTTTTATATTCACATAATCATGTATGGTGTTCAGTATGCGTTTTAGCGCAGTCCTTTTTTGATTTTTCTTTATATGTTTGTGTGCACGCCTCACTCTAGGACTGCAGCTTGCTCTAATCTACTAATCATTAGTAGCACACTTTTATGTTAGCGCGGTATTGTTTATGTTTTATTTTGTCTTTTCACATTTTGTGGCCGTAATACTGCTGCTATTTATAGGTTTATTATAACCAGTGTCATTTATTGGTTTCACTTAATATTTTTTAATGGATGTCTTTGATTACAGAGCCGCTAGGCAATTTAATACTGATGGTGTTTTTGAGTCATACAAGGAAGATGAGGGAGACCTCAGTGGCCTTTTTACAAGGCTTAAGAACTTAACTATATCCGAAATACACACTCAGTGGGACATAGCCTATCTTGACACTTATGTTAAAGGGGGTATGGTGCCTAGAAGCCTTAGGTGGGAGGTCAGCCCACAAAAAGGCGATGTCCAACTAGAAGAGTGGTTTAGCTATTTCAATACAGCGGGAATAGATTTTTTAAAGTTTCTCATTGGTCGTAAAAAAACTAAACTCACCAGATTAGATGATGAAATCAAAAACATCAAAGAGAAGCTAAGCCCCCTTAAGGAGAGTAATGACTACAAAGAAAAATCGCTCTCTCTCCTTTCCTTATTAGAAAAGGAGGAAAGAGATCAGAGAATTAAAAAGAAAAAGAAATACAACAGAGACTTACTGGACTATCAAGGGGCAGTAGTCTTTGAATGGCAAAAAAAATTGTTGGCTGAGCAAAACTCAGCTGACAATATGGAGTGGGGTCCATCCAATTCAGGAGGACCACCCCCAGCCATGATATATGCCCCCCCTCCATCACAGTCCAACCTTTCCGGGCCTTTCCCGGGAGGCCACAATGGCCCCTCTGGCAGGTTCCAACAGGGAACACAACCCTCTTCCTCTAGACGAGGGGGCGGCGAGAGGGGAGGTGCTCCACCTTATTACCCGCCCTCTCAACCAAGACGTTCCCGGGGGACAGGTGGTTCTAACCATGGAGGACGTGGGAGAGGTAGAGGTTCTGGTAATAAAAGACCTATGGGTGGTCACCCTTCTGTGAGCAGATCACATGACCAATATAACAGTTATGAGGATCATTTGCCATCTCCTCGCATTTTTAATTTCGAGCCTCACCCAGATCGTTCCTATGGCCCTAAGCATGACCCTAATATGGGTTACTATGAAGGCAGACCTCGAGATTTTCAGAATCCTGGACCCAGAATTACCAACAGAGGGTATTCGGAATATAATATTAGCACCCATAATCAATTTTACCCTCTAAGTGACCTCGACGGCCCCCCTACTAGTTCCACCATCATGGAAGCACGCAACGAATTGGCTCCACAGTTCCATCCCAGATCGGGGGGACCCATAGATGATGGGAGTAAACCAGGCCCCTCTAATTCTAATCATCAGCAATGGGGTTTTCACAGGCCGGGTCAAGGCACCAAAAGGCCAGCAGACCAAAGAGAGGAACTAGAGGGGGGAGGCGATTGCGATTTAAAAAGGAAAAAAGCATAACCAATAATGGTATATTTAATTTAAGTTCTGTTTCCTTAAATGATTCTGAGAAATCTTTACTCAACAAAGGTCTTAAATTTGCACCACCGAGAGGTCTAAACAAGTTTCAAACCTTTATAGATGTGCACAAATTTGTCCGCAAGGTCAACATTAAGAGATATCTAACCTCTAACCCTATTACTAATACTATAACTGGCCCCAATGAGTATCGTCACTCAGGGTTATCAAATGCCTCCCTTTTCAATCCTCCCGGGGCTATAGCCCCTTCATTGAAGGTGTTTAAGGATCTAGTCCTTAAGGATTTAGAACAATTACCCCTCAAAAGAGTACATTTTGATAAGAATCTGAAAACTGGTTTGGATTCTTTGTGTCGTAACAAAAATTTAGTAATCAGACCAGCAGATAAGGGGGGTGGCATTATAGTTCTGGACAGGAATAATTACCTCAAAGAAATGTCTAACATCTTGGGGGATCGTGACACCTATACCCCCCTTAGATCAGACCCAAAAGTTCAATACAAAAAAGAATTGGAGGTGCTGATCAAGTTTGGGTCAGAACAGGGTATCCTAAACAACAAGGAGAAAGCCTATCTGGTACCTAAAGCCCCTCGTACCCCTGTTCTTTATTACCTGCCAAAAATTCACAAACATCCTACCTGCCCCCCGGGACGCCCAATTGTTAGTGGAATTGATTCCATATCGTCCCGGGTGGGCAGGTATATAGATTTTTACCTGCAGCCATTGGTTACTATGATGCCGTCGTACTTAAAGGATACCCGTCATGTAATCAATTTACTTTCCAATTATACCCCTGGGCCCAATTGTTGGTTGGTGACAGCAGACGTCGCCTCATTGTACACCGTAATACCCCATGATTTGGGGCTATTTGCGGTCGAATATTACCTTAGACGAGATTCGTCATTGTTTGATGAACAAATATGTTTCATTATGCAACTACTCCACTTTGTGGCCACTAGAAACTATTTTTGGTTCGGGGGTCAGTTTTACAGGCAGGACAGGGGTGTCGCCATGGGGGCAAAATATGCCCCCAGCTTGGCGAACCTCTTCATGGCCCTGTGGGAGGAGGATGTCATCTATGCCCAACAGAAACCTCAGGTGGTGTTGTGGGCTAGATACATAGATGACATCCTCCTCCTATGGAATGGGGATCGTGAAGATCTCGATGCATATATGGTGGGGCTGAATAACAATGATCGGGGGATCCGACTTTCATATGAGGCCAGCCAGTCTGAAATTAATTTCTTGGACCTAAAGATTGGTGTGAAGGATGGGGAATTCACCACATCTACCTTTTTTAAAAATACAGATCGGAATTCCTATATACCGACTGACAGTTGCCACCACGAGGCCTGGTTGAGGTCTGTGCCCAAGAGCCAATTTATTCGTCTAAAACGCAATTGTTCTAATCATGCTGAGTTTTTAGCCCAAGCGGATATTTTAATGAAACGTTTTCTAGAGAAGGGCTATGTGGAGACATCTCTGAGGAATACTTTGGATGAAGTGGCCGAAATTGATAGATGCACTCTGCTTGAAATTAAGAAGCCTCACTGTGAAAGGGTACCCACAATTCCCTTTATTACCACCTATTCCTCCCAACATAATAGCATAGCTAAATTACTAAAAAAGCATTGGCATGTTCTTAAAAATGACCATGTGCTTGGTCCTATCCTTCCGGCCAAACCACAGGTCATTTATAGAGGTGCCCCTTCGCTTAAAAATAGAGTGGCCCCGAATGTCCTAGATCCTCCTCTTACCAAAAAAGGATTTTTTGAATACATGATTGGTTTCTATCAGTGCAGGAGGTGTAGGGTTTGTTCCCTCAGTGGTTGTGCACATAGAAGGACACATAATTTCATTTCCACCAGCACTCAGATGGAATTTGAGATCAGATCATTTATTACATGTTCCACAGAGCGAGTGGTGTATCTTCTACAATGCCCTTGTGGCCTACAATACGTAGGAAGAACCAAGCGCCCTTTATCTGTAAGGCTTAATGAACATATCACTAATATCTTAACTGGTTTCCCCAAACACCCAGTCTCAAGACATTACCTAGAAGTACATGACCGTGACCCCAGGAAAACCATCTTTCTGGGCATTGATAGGTATACTCCACATTGGAGGGGGGGGTCTATTATACGAGGGATTTCCAGGCTCGAGATGACCTGGATACACAGACTGAAGTGTTACACCCCCTTTGGGCTCAACGTTGATGTAGATTTAAACGCTTTTCTAGATAATTCCTAAATTAATACACTATATGACCTAAATTCAATCACTCTATCATTGTTCCATCTAAAACACTGAGTTGGGGTGTGAGGGGTGATATTTCCAATACATTACTAGGATTATTTTTATTTATTTTTATTTAATTTAAGGTTGTATTATAATTTTTGTATTGATACGATGTCCATATAATTTATGTTAGCCTTCTTTGACTTTCTGATGGCGTCAGTAAGTCATTTTTTCTATTATTATTTATTATTTATAATATATAGATATCATAATTCTATTAGCAATTTTTTATCTTAACATATTTATTAGTTTCCTTTCCACATAATAATGTGTGGTTTTGAATGTTAATTCCATTTTAGGTCACTAGATGGCGTGTATGGGTCTTAGATCATGCCCCCTATTGCATTCCATTAATCTAATCATTTCCTCGTAAATAGGAGGCGCTAATTGGTGGATAAGAGATATGTCAGCCTTTTCCATGATTATTTGATACACACATCCTCTCCCAACAGGATGTTGTGATGACGCCATCCGAGCTTCATAGCGAGGCTTGGTTTTGCTTTTTCCCTATAAGAAGCGATGAGTCAGTGCGTCGCCCGTTCCCATGACGACGTCCAATAGGACGAAACGTACGTCGGAAGGTAGACGCGCTGACGTCATCGTTTCCATTCCATTGAACGGGTGTATGCTAGCCGGCCGGCTGTTTCTGTGATTTTAACCAAGTATCTATGTAAGTGCTTTTACCATATTTTTAATAAAATACCAAACGGATTTACACTATGGAGGAAATTCCTTTTATTTCTGGGTTCCTTTGATATGCTGTCTGAGGTCCGGTCCTAGAGAGTTCCTGCCTATCCCCTTCTTGTGAGGAGGTCCATAGAGCTGTGTCCCCCGTGTGGATATCCCAAGATAAGCTATTATCCAGCTTACCTCTGGTAAGCACACATCCTACAAGGTGGAGGATTTCTCACTGGGTGCTGAGTGATTTTAACCGTTTGATCACCCTCTGTTAGCTTCGGCTTTAGTGACTCAATTTCTTTGAACATTTTCACTATTCCCTTGGATATAATTTTGGCTATTTCATTATTACCATTTGTGTCTTATTTTGGTTTACCTTATTTTTCATTTATTCCTACTGCATGGTTTTCATTTACCTTTGAATATTTTGATCGATTGTTGTTTTTTATATTCACATAATCATGTATGGTGTTCAGTATGCGTTTTAGCGCAGTCCTTTTTTGATTTTTCTTTATATGTTTGTGTGCACGCCTCACTCTAGGACTGCAGCTTGCTCTAATCTACTAATCATTAGTAGCACACTTTTATGTTAGCGCGGTATTGTTTATGTTTTATTTCATTCTACAATCAAACTTCTCTTTGGATTCTATGCTCCATTGTTGCAGAGATGGACCAATATGTATAGGTACACACTGACGGTGTGATCGTCTTTAAGTTTTATTATTATTATTCATTTAATTTTTTATTAGAACACAAAGGGTTACTCTATACAAGAAAACCTTGGAACCTAAGGGTTAAATTTTCCTTGACTTGATGTTGCATTAGCTCACTAGGGTCCCCAGTGGCGAATCTACCTAGTTTCAGCCCCAATTAATGATAATATCAGGCCACCTGGGCATTTTTACATAGATTTTTTTATTTAAATAGATGTTATTTATTTAACAGATAGTTTGTATTTTTGTTTTCATTTTTTGCTTATTATGCATCTAATATTAGATGCGGTATTTTCCGATCTGAATTTCTGCATCCCTTTGACATCCATTTTTTTGTGGTCTATACGCTGTTGGCAACAATGGAGCGTATAATCCTATTCGCCCTGTTATAACCCTTTTTGCCCGGGTTGTGACGGTATACATGGTAGTGAATCAACAACATACAGTTTCCGCTTGCCCCATACAAAGATGGCGGCAGCGGCCTCGGACGCCCTGATCACAGAAGGGGGCGTTCCTCTGCTTTGAGTTCCCATATAGGTGGTGTGTCAGCATGCCGCCCGTACCCCAGGAAGACGACAGATTTGTCGAAACGGCGTAGGGAGGAGCGGCGTGCTGACGTCACCACCATACCACGCTGAACCCGGAAGAAACGGGCAGCAGCTGAAGCCGGCCGGCGCTACATGTTTTTATAAGCGATCTTTACTGCACAAATTGTAAGTGCTTTTCTTTTATAAATTAAAGTGGATTTTAACTGTATTACGCTATGGAGCATTTCTTTCCTATTTATCCATGGTCTGTGAGCGGATAAATCACGTTTGGATTGATTTCCTGGAGAGGTGGCTTCCGATCTGCGCACTGACAGAGACCCAGTGGCTGGGGGACACAGCCACATGTGTGCATGATCTCTGTGACAGGAGATCTTTGGATCTGGTAAGGGGCTTACCTTACTTGAGGTGGAGGATCTTCTCTCTATTTTAACATCACGCTCCCTACGGAGATAATCTTTATATCACTTGAAGGAAGGGTGTCTTTCTCCCTCTATCCAACCATTTTCTACACCCACAAGACCTACAGTTCATTTCAATCTATGACTAAATGAACTCTACTTAATCGTTTTTGTTTACTGAATGTTCCACTCATTTTTTTTGCATGCGATTCTTTTTTTTTGCATGCGATTTATGTGCATTTTTTTTTTTTTTTTTTTTTTTTTTGTGTTATGAAACAATTCACTTGTGTTCATTCATAATTATGGTATTTTCAGTTAATATGATCATGTATTTGCACTAGCAGCGCAGCCTTTAAATTGTATAGCTTCCGTTTTATGCCTGGAAGCAGCTAGATGAAGATTCTCAGAGACTTCTTTCCAGATTGAGTTGAAGGACCTTTGAGTTTCAGCTGCTGCTGGTACAAGAGGAGAAATGTGAACAGGAAAGGGAACAGATGGATGCTGCCTGTAAACAGTGAAGAAGGGAGATTTTCCAGAACTGGCATTGGAATGATGGTTTAAGGCAAACTCTGCCCAGGGCAAAAGGTCCACCCAGTCATCTTGGTGGGGTAAGATGAAGGCACGGAGAAAACGTTCTACATTTTGATTGACACGTTCCGTTTGCCCATTGGACTGGGGATGAAAGGCAGATGAAAAATCCAATTTAATCCCAAAGGAGCTGGCCAAGGCTCTCCAAAACCGAGCAGTAAATTGAACTCCTCTGTCAGAGACAATATGTGAAGGCATCCCATGAAGACGAAAGATCTCCTTAATGAAAGTTGTGGCAAGACTGGGAGCAGAAGGTAGGCCTAGGAGAGGAATTAAGTGACACATTTTGGAGAACCGATCCACCACTACCCAGGTGACTGTAGAACCTGTTGAGGGCGGCAGATCTGAGATAAAGTCCACGGAAATACAACGCCAAGGTATATCGGGAACTGGTAAGGGCAAAAGCAATCCAGCAGGGCCGGACATGGAAGATTTGGATAGTTGTCAGAGAACTCACAGTGCTAATTCCCGTCTCCATGCAGCAGTGGCTAATCCCAATTCCGCTAATGCCAATGGACATTGTCAGAGAACTCACAGTGCTAATACCCGTCTACGTGCAGCAGTGGCTAATTCCCATTCCGCTAATGCCAATGGCCATGCGCAGTGTCCCCGACAGAGGCGAACGAGTTCCGGAATGAACGTGCGCACTCGCACACCCATGCGAACGTGTGTGCGCACCCGCTGATCCCAGAACTGTTCCACAGACTTAGTTCAGCGAAGATATTCACAAAGCTGGATTTACGAGGTGCCTACAATTTAATCAGAATCCATGAGGGGGATGAGTGGAAGAAGGCTTTCCGGACAAGCTTTGGCCACTTTGAGTACCTGGTTATGCCATTCGGACTCTGTAACGCACTGGCTACTTTCCAACATTTTGTAAATGATATTTTCAGAGACTTTTTGGACTTATTCGTGATTGTCTACTTGGATGACATTTTGATATTCTCTACCTCCCTAGAAGCACATCGTGACCATGTGAAACAAGTTCTAAACAGATTGAGACAAAACAGACTTTAAGCTAAAGCCGAGAAATTTGAGTTTGAGCGCCAGACCATTCACTTTCTCAGCCTGGTAATATCAACTGGGGGTGTGGCAATGGATCCTCAGAAGGTCTCAGCCATTATGTCCTGGCCACCCCCAACCGATAAAAAAGGAGTACAACGTTTTATTGGGTTCTCCAATTTCTACAGAAAATGTATCAAAAACTTTTCCAGTATCATAGCACCTATCACACAGCTCACAAGGAAGCAAAGCCATTTTCAATGGACTGCAGCAGCTCAAGCTGGATTTGACAAATTAAAAGGGTTATTTACCTCCGCCCCAGGAAACGACAAGGGCAGAACCAGTATTTAATCAAATGGAGAGGCTTTGGCCCAGAAGAAAATTCCTGGGAGCCCGAAACAAATCTCCATGCCCAGAGACTCATACGGGCCTTCCATCGCTCACGCCCAGAGGGTTCGGTTCGAAGAGGCATCTGGAGACTGCCCTTAGGGGGGGGGCAGTGTCAGAGAACTCACAGTGCTAATGCCCGTCTCCATGCAGCAGTGGCTAATCCCCATTCCGCTAATGCCAATGGACATTGTCAGAGAACTCACAGTGCTAATGCCCGTCTCCGTGCAGCAATGGCTAATTCCCATTCCACTAATGCCAATGGCCATGCGCAGTGTCCCTGACAGAGGCAAATGAGTTCCGGAATAAACGTGCGCATCCATACGAACGTCTGCATGCACTCGCACACCCATGCGAACGCGTGTGCACACACGCACATTCACGTCCTCCAATCCTGGCGCATGGCGCCCTATATAAACAGGGTTTATATATCTGCCTGATACCAGTGCTGGATTGTCTTCAGCTTGTTCCTGAGTTCCTGATTACTGTTTGACCTGTTACCTTGCTCCTGACAAACCCGGCTTCCTTGACCATTCTCCTGGATCACCCCTGCCTGTTATCTACCTTTACTGATTATACAGACCTTGGCTTGGATTCCCTACTACGGCTCTGCTTCCTGATTCTGTACCTCGCTGACAGTCCGTTGCCAACCTCTGCCTGTCCTTGACTACGAACTTGCCTTCAGTTTATGTACCATGTTGCCAGACAGTTGCCAACCTTTGCCAGTTTATGACATTGCAGTTGTTCCTGAATCCATACTTACCTGCCTGGCTTCTGCTAAACAGTTCTGGTGATCAGTCTTCACGCCTTCCTTCGAGAGGGCTCCAGCGTGCAGGCGCCTGCACCCTTTTGTTGCCCGCAGCACTCCCTGTCCTCACTACCAGGGGTGTTGGGATCGGAACCATGCAAGAGGCCACCCTCAGCATTTCAGACTCCGCTGTAAGGTACGTGACAATAGTACACAAACCGTACAAGCTTGAACGTATTCCTTGACATCCTTATGAAGAGAAGGCCACCAGAAATGACGTAGAAGAAGGTTACAAGTACGAGGTATGCCAGGATGTCCAGAGAACTTGGAGGCATGTGCCCAAGCAAGGAGTTTGGGACGAAGTGCGGGAACTACAAAAGTTTTACCTGGAGGAGGCTGTGTAGACCGTAGCTGAATAGTGGCTAGAATACGATACGGAGGGATGATGGGACCAGGTTCTAGGTGATTCTCAGAATCGTTGACATCAAACGACCTGGACAAGGCATCGGCTCAAAGGTTTTTGGCACCTGGACGAAAAGTAATGTTAAAGCTGAAGCGGGCGAAAAAGAGGGCCCAGCGAGCTTGACGTGGGTTCAAGGGTTTTGGGGATTGTAAATACTGCAGATTTTTATGATCAGTATAGATGGTAATACAATGGGGAGAACCCTATAGAAGATGTCGCCATTCTTGAAGAGCTAGTTTGATAGCGAGTAGCTCAGGGTCCCCAATGGTATAGCTCTTCGCCGCATCAGAAAACTTCTTGGAAAAAAATCCGCAAGGCTGAGACTTGCCCTTCTGAGCTTGGAGTAGGACGGCACCGACTCCTACTGAAGAGACATCAACCTCCAAAGAAAAGGGTTTTGTAATGTCGTACGGACGTAGGAGAATTGGGGCAGGCAGGAAGGCTGCCTTGAGTTTGAGGAAAGCATCAATGGCTTCAGGGGACCAGAGGGGTATTGACACCCTTGCGAGTGAGAGATGTAATAGGGGCCACCAAGGTGGAGTAGTTACGAATGAATTGGCGATAGTAATTGGTGAAGCCCAAAAAGCATTGGCTTTAAGACCAGAGGGCTGGGGCCACTCAGAGAAGGCCCGAAGTTTGGCTGGGTCCATGAGGAGGCCCTGTGACGAGATTATGTAGCCCAGAAATGGAACTTGTGTTTGCTCAAATAGACATTTCTCCAGTTTTGCATATAGACAGTTGTCCCATAGACGCTGTAGCACAGCTTTCACATGAAGACGATGGGTAAGTAAGTCTGGTGAGAAAATAAGAATATTATCCAGATATACAATAACACAGACATACAGAAGGTCGCAGAAGATCTCATTAACCAAATTTTGGAAGACCGCTGGGGCATTGCATAAGCTAAAGGGCATCACAAGATATTCATAATGTCCGTCCCTGGTGTTAAAGGCGGTCATCCATTCGTCTCCTTCTCGGATTCTTATTAAATTGTAGGCCCCTCTAAGATCCAGTTTGGTTAAAAATATGAGAACCTCGCAGTCTGTCAAAGATTTCCGAAATTAAAGGAAGAGGGTATCGGTTCTTCACGGTGATGGCGTTAAGACCCCTGTAGTCTATGCATGGAAGGAGTGAACCATCTTTTTTCGCTACAAAGAAGAACCCAGCTCCGGCAGGTGAGTTTAATTTCCTGATGAAACCCTTTTGCAGGTTTTCCCGAATGTATTCAGACATGGCTTGTGTCTCGGGGATAGAAAGAGGGTAGACTCGGCCTCGGGGAGGAGAGGTCCCAGGTAACAGATCAATGGAGCAGTCATAGTCTCTGTGAGGAGAAAGGCGATCAGCTGACTTTTTGCAGAAAACATCTTGGAAAGATTGATATTGGGAAGGCAACATGGGAGTTGTGGTGGTCTCAGCCAGAGAAATGGAAGGAGGAGGTAGCACCTTGGAAATACATCATTGCTGACACGGAGGACCCCAGCCAATACTTGTCCAGAATTCCAGTCAACATGCGGGGCGTGTTTCTGCAACCATGGAAGGCCCAGGATGATGGGACTGGAGGATTTAGGCAGAATTAGGAAAGAGATCTCCTCAGCATGCAAAACCCCAATGCGTAAGACAATAAGAGGGGTTTTAAACTGGATGGGGCTCATAGGCAAGAAGGAGCCATCTACTGCGGTCACGGAAAGGGGTATAGCCAAGGCAACAAAGCCAATGCCCAACTCGGAAGATAAAGATTGTTCAATGAAATTCCCGGCAGCACCAGAATCCACGTAGAGAGTTGATAGGCATTTTGAACCCAGTGGATAGCCACGGGAAGAGTGAAAAGAAGGAAGCGGACAAAATTAAAGGATCGGTCTGGATCACCTCCCTCCAAGTGACCTAGACCCTGGAGTTTCCCAGACGGACTGGACAGGAGTTCAAAAGATGTCTTTTATCGCCACAATAAAGGCACAAGCCCAATCCCATGCGTCAGGCACATTCCTCGGGAGTGAGGCGAGTTCGCCCAAGCTGCATAGGTTCTTCCAACATGTGAGAGGTTGAAGACAGAGAGGGTTCCACAGGTCTTTGGACTACCTGCGCTGGACGGCCAGCAGGGGGATGACTGAATCTGGATTTCTCCAGGGCCCGCTCCTGGAAGCAAATGTCCATTTGAATGCTCAATGCGATTAAATAATCCAATGTGGTAGGAATGGTGCGTCCAGCAAGTTCATCCTTGACACGCTCAGATAGGCCTTGCCAGAAAGTAGCAGTAAGGGCCTCATTATTCCATTTGAGTTCAGCAGCCAGCATATGGAATTGAACTGTGTATTGGCCGACTGTCATTCCTTGCTGATGAAGACGAAGGAGGGCCCCAGCAGCCGAAGACACTCTGCCGGGCTCATCAAAAGTTTTCCGGAATGCATCCAAAAAGAGCTGGAGGTTGGAGGTGATAGAATTGTGTGATTCCCAGAGTGGGGTTGCCCAAGCTAGAGCATCACTGGAGAGGAGAGAGATGATATATGCGACTTTGGTGCAATCAGTTGGAAAATGGTGGCTGGAAAGTTCAACCCCCTGGGTCACCCCGCTCGCTAGGGAAGTACCAGAAGACACTGTCAGACAAGGATGGATGGATGAAGCAAAGAAGAGCTGGATGGCGAGCCAAGGTCAGGGCGGGCTGCAGACAACATAATCAGAACAAGCCGAGTTGGTACACAAGAGATCAGTTCACACGAGATCAGGTTTAGGCAGGTTACACGAAGGGGGCTCGGAAACAAATGTTGCTCAAGCAACCAGAACTGGTCAGAGAGGGATTTAAATAGAGAAGCACATGAGGGGCTGGACAAGAAGTAGCAGGAAGGAATCATATATTAAGCAACAGGTGGGGGCGATGACACCCATAGCTGCAGAGTGCAGCAGAGCTGAACACAAGCTAGTGGAACAACAGGTGCCAGCCGGCCTACAGCAGTAAAGGTGAGGGTCCGCAGCTGATCTGTGACACCTCACAAGTACTGGGGAGAAGCAGCTATGGCTGCAACCTACAGTGGGGACAGAAAGTATTGAGACCCCCTTAAATTTTTTCACTCTTTGTTATATTGCAGCCATTTGCTAAAATCATTTAGGTTCATTTTTTTCCTCATTAATGTACAGATAGCACCCCGTATTGACAGAAAAACACAGAATTGTTGACATTTTTGCAGATTTATTAAAAAAGAAAAACTGAAATATCACATGGTCCTAAGTATTCAGACCCTTTGCTGTGACACTCATATATTTAACTCAGGTGCTGTCCATTTCTTCTGATCATCCTTGCGATGGTTCTACACCTTCATTTGAGTCCAGCTATGTTTGACTATACTGATTAAACTTGATTAGGAAAGCCACACACCTGTCTATATAAGACCTTACAGCTCACAGTGCATGTCAGAGCAAATGAGAATCATGAGGTCAAAGGAACTGCCTGAAGAGCTCAGAGACAGAACTGTGGCAAGGCACAGATTTGGCCAAGGTTACAAAAAATTCTGCTGCACTTAAGGTTCCTGTTCTGTTCTCGCTACACGTTTGCCCCTGGCGTGTATGTAGCTCAACATACAGTTTAAACCTTGAACCCTGCAATAACCAGACTGTCTGTAACTTTGGATCTTTATTACGATGAACAGACAATGAACATATATAAGAATTACATGAACATAACAAATGTCTACTAGGTATACAAATAAACAGTCTTTAGCATACCAACGATGCGGCCCTAGAGGGTTAGGAATTCCTAAGAACATGCAGTACAGGCTTAGCTGGCTCCATTGCAGTCTGTCCTCATGGTGAAGATGAAAGAGTTGCAATAGGAAGTGGGCTAGTTCCTAGTATTATGACAGGAAATGTCTATTGATAATAGAACACTACCCATCAATAGCCCTTTGTTGAGAGTGGCATCTAGTGGGCAATGTTGATATTGCAAGTCCAGAAGATGTTATTTTTTTCTTTATAGGCAGAAGGCATGACACTCCCCGCCTGGTATCATCAGATACCACTATTTATTCCTCAGATGACAACAACAAAATTAGCTATATGTATAAGACAAGAAATAGCTCAAACAAGCGTCTTCCATTTTGAGAATCTGGTAAATCTGTTAGATTTAAGCTGGCAGTCTGAAGTTGCAGTCTGAAATGTCGAGATCTCAGGACAGATGTTAGCATCTGAGTCTGGATCTACTAGTTCAATAGTGTCACTCTTAGGAACAGTCTGTTCTGCATTGTACAAGAATGCAGGTCCTGTAAACCATGTTGTGTCTTTAAGGTTACATGCAGCAACAGCTCTTGTAGCATGGTCTGCAGGATTATGGTCAGTAGGTACATAGTGATATTGTGTTGGACAAGTGGATCTCCTAATTCTCAACACTCTTTTGTTGACATAGACAGAGAAACGCCTGGTCTCATTGTAGATGTAGTCTAGCACTACCTTGCTGTCAGTGTAGAGCTGGATATCCTTGAGGTCAATATCCATCTCCGAGGATATTAGTTCTGCTAGTTTAAGGGCTAGTACTGCAACACAAAGTTCTAGCCTAGGTACAGTGTGCTCAGGGTGTGGAGCTAGCTTTGCCTTGCCCATGACGAATCCTACGTGGCATCGTGCTGTAGAGTCGACAGTTCTTAAGTAGGCCACAGCAGCTATTGCCTTGATAGAAGCATCACAGAATATGCATAGGTTTTGGCTCTGTGTCTGTGTAGAAGGTATGGGAGCATATGGGCGTGAAACATGGAGATCATATAAGACTGATAGAGAGTTCTTCCACTCTACCAAAGAGTTCCTCTTATCGGAGTAGTGGGGTCCCAGTCGGATGTTTCACGAATATAGTCTCTAAGTAGGGCTTTATCTTGAATTGTAACAGGTGCCGCAAATCCTAATGGGTCGTATAGGCTGTTGACTCTGGACAAGACACCTCTGCGAATGAAGGGCTTTTCTTCTCTGTTTATTTGGAAGGTAAAGGAATCAGATTTCAAGTCCCAAAGTAGACCTAGACTGCACTGTACAGGTAAAGAGTCTGTACCTAGATCTAAGTCTCTTAGATCGTTAGAATGGTCTTGAGCAGGGAAAGCTTCCATTACCTCTTTGCTGTTGGAAGCAATCTTGTGAAGCCTGAGATTAGAACAAGCGAGCATTTCCTGTGCTCTTTTAAGAAGACAGATTGCAGACTCACTGGAAGGTAAGGATTTCAAGCAGTCATCTACATAAGTCTTTCTCTACAAATTGCTTTACATCTGAGCCATACTCAAGTTCACCTTCTTGGGCGGAATGTCTGAGTCCGTAGATAGCGACTGCAGGTGTAGGGCCATTTCCAAAAATGTGTACCCTCATGCGATACTCTGTGATGTCTTTGGAAGGGTCATTGTCTCTGAACCAAAGGAACCTTAGGAAGTTTCTGTCTTTCTCTCTGACCAGGAAGCAATGGAACATCTGTTGGATGTCAGCTATGAAGGCAATAGAATCTTTGCGGAAGCGTGAAGCCGCGTACACACGGGCGGACTTTTCGACCGGACTGGTCCGACGGACTTTCAACGGACTTTGCAACGAACGGACTTGCCTACACAGGATTACACCAAAGTCCGATGGATTTGTACGTGATGACGTACACCGGACTAAAATAAGGAAGTTGATAGCCAGTAGCCAATAGCTGCCCTAGCGTTAATTTTTGTCCGTCGGACTAGCATACAGACGAGCGGATTTCTGGGTCCAGCAGAGTTACGAAATAAAGATTTGAAGCATGTTCCAAATCTAAAGTCCGTCAGACTTTCGACAGAAAAAGTCCGCTGAAGGTCCGATGAAGCCCACACATGATTGGATTGTCTGCCGGACTCGGTCCATCGGACCAGTCCGATAGAAAAGTCAGCTCGTGTGTACGCTGCATGAGCGTACTCCCAGGAGTTTGTTGTTGAGGTCTGGACCTGTCAAGAGGACATCGTTCAAGGAGACACCCTTGAATTTGGCACTAGAGTCAAACACTACTCTGATTTGACCTGATTGATTTTTTTTAGGATGGTACACTCCGAATATAGGGAGGTACCAACGCTCTTCATAGTCTTTAAGGGTGGGAGCTATCTCGGCGTGACCATTCTCAAAGATCTTCCCCATGAAAGAAAAGAAATGTTCTCTCATCTCTGGCTTTCTTTGTAAATTATGTCTAAGGGAAGTGAAACATTGTAGCACTTGTTCTCTGTTATTGGGTAAGCGTTGTCTCTGTGGTCTGAAGGGAAGAGGTGCGACCCAGCTGTTTGTGCTATCTTTGATTAGTCCTTGCTCCATTACTTCTAAGAAGAGTTTGTCCTCAATAGACATTGCCACACGGTTGTCATCTTTAGTTCTTTGAAAGACTGTGCACCCCAAATGGTCTCGGTCACTGTCACAGGCAAAGTTGTCACTAGTGGGGCTTGTGAAGGGACAAGACAAGTGGGTGGTGTAGGGTGATTCCTTAACAAGGAAGTGGTTGTGGCATGGCTGGAAAAGAGAGGGACGCCCATTCTCTAGGGTATTTGTGAGCATGCTGTTAACAGAGTTAGGTTTGTGCATGCTTCCTAGACAGACATCTCCTATGATGACCCATCCGAGGTCTAACCTCTGAGCATAAGGAGCTTTGTTGGGATCATTCATTTGAGCTCTTGATTTGTGGACTCGTAATATATCTCTCCCAAGAAGTAGGATAATCTGAGCCTGAGGATCAAGTTCTGGTATCAGATGCGCTATGCGTTTCAAGTGTGGGTGATGAGCAGCCACATCTGGTGTAGGAATTTCAGATCTATGGTCGGGGATCTGGTTGCATTCGATAAGAGTTGGCAAAGATAAGCATGATTGTTCGTCAATGGACTTGACTTGGTAGCCAGATGCTCTCCTCCCCGCCATCTCCAGTATTCCTGCACAAGTTTTTAAGGTGTAGGGGATGCTGGGGCCTTTAATGCCAAAGATGTCAAAGAAGGTTGAGCTGGTTAATGACTTGTTACTTTGGTCATCCAGAATTGCGTAAAGCTTAATAGCTTTGTCTTTTTGGCCTGCTAGGTAGACTCTGACTAGGTAGATTTTGGAGCAGGACCTGCCACCTATGACTCCTTTACAGACCTCTGTACATTGTGAAGTGATCTCTGGTGTAGTTGTAATGGTGTGCTCTTCCTCCCCACCATGCTCACTAGTGCTGAAAGTGTGTTGTAAAGTCCATGGAGCTGGCCCAGGATGTAAACCTGTGTTGTGATCTGAGCTGTCACATTCTGTGCATTTTAAACTGACCTTACATTCCTTGGCGAGGTGAGATGTGGAAGAGCAGCACCTGTAGCAGATGTGGTTCTCCTTGAGGAAGGCCTTGCGGTCCTGCAGGGTTTTTTCTCTGAAGGCTCTGCGTTTTAGGAGAGGATGTGGCTTCTAATGCAAGGGACATTGCTTACCAGGATCTTTGACCTTTGTCTCTGAGTTTGAGAAGCTGGTAGACCTGTGAAAAGAATCTGGAGGAGTTACGTTAGTTTTGTGTACTGCTACTGGAGGTTTACGAGGATTAAGTCCTGAAGGAGCAGCACATGACAATGTAAAATCAAAACTTGGATCATTTCTTGTTTTAGCTTGCTGACACACAAAGTCCACTAAAACAGAAAAAGGAGGGAATGGAACATCATACTGTCTTTTAAATCGGGATCCAGGTGTAATCCACTGCTCTTGCAAGTTATAGGGTAGCTTTTGTACAATGGGGTTGACACCTCTGGCTGTGTCAAGGAATGCAAGTCCTTGTAAGTCCCCCTCGGATTTAGCTACTTGAAGTTCTATTAGCAAGTCACTTAGCTCCCTAAGTTTCTGGTAGGCTTTGTTAGGTATTCTGGGGAAGTTATCAAGTCTTTTGAATAGTGCGCTTTCTACTGCTTCTGCTGAACCATAACACTCATCAAGTCTTCGCCTAGCATGCTCAGCAGACTCATTTCCAAGCCATTTGATCAAGAGGTCTATCTCTTCACTGCAAGACAGATCTAAGTCTCTGATGGCATTTTGAAAGGAAGACCGCCAGGCTCTGTAGCTTTCAGGGCAGTCATTAAACTTTTCAAGTCCTTTGGTGACTAACTCACATCGTGCAAAGAACCTTGCAAAGTCTATGGTGGCTTGGTTAGCCTGCTGTGTGTTGCCATGGTGAGATGGTTGTGTGTAGTCATACCTTTTGAGGGTGTCAAGCCGACCTTTGTCGTACTGTTCTGGCTTGGACGTTGGTTATGGAGGGCGTTTAGAAGGCTCTGTTATCTCACGTTTGGGGAGTCTCTCTTAGGAGGTGTCACTTTGCATGGGTTTCTCCTGTTTGCAGGCTTGAGGCTTGTCGCTGACTTGCGGCGGTACCGTGTAGTGTCTTTGGCTTGTCTCTTTGATGAAATCTTTGTCACTGCTTGGCTTAAAATGTTGGTTGATGTAATCTGAAGTTCGTTGTAGAGAATCTTGAGTTTCAGCTTCTGGGTCGAGAATATTGCTGCATTCACTTCTCGGGTATACAGCTAATTCTAATGCCCTGTACACATGGTCGGACATTGATCGGACATTCCGACAACAAAATCCATGGATTTTTTCCGACAGATGTTGGCTCAAACTTGTCTTGCATACACACGGTCACACAAAGTTGTCGGAATTTCCAAACGTCAAGAACGCGGTGACGTACACCGCGTACAACGAGACTATAAAGGGACAGTTCAATACCAAGCGCGGCACCCTTTGGGCTCCTTTTGCTAATCTCGTGTTAGTAAAAGTTTGGTGAGAGACGATTCACGCTTTCAGACACGTGGTTTTCAGATCGTATTTCTGCTGTTCAGTTTGTGCTTGTGGGTTTGTATCTGGTCTTCAGTGCGTGCAGCGAGTTCCCATTGATTTGTCATTGTGTTCTTGTCCGTTCGTTACTGATTTTCAGGTCACTCTTCACAGGCCTTGCTGTTCTTCAGTGCGTTCTGTTACTTCGTTCTGACCAGCTGACCGTTTTCTAGCCATGTTGCGTGTACGTACTCATTGTAGAGATCGTGCTGTGCGGGGGCTTGGTGTTGGGGTTCTTACTTTGACACAAGCCCAGTCCATGAACAGGGCGGGGAGGAGTTCATGGACCAAGAATTGGTTGCACCAGCATGACCAATTCTGTCACATGCCTTTGCTCCGTGAGATCCGTGAGAATAATCCTGGCGATTTCAGGAACTATCTCCGGATGACGGACCCCGTATTTCACCATTTGTTGGCTTTGCTGACCCCTTATATCAGCAGGCAGGATACCTGCATGAGGCAAGCCATCACTCCGGAGCAGAGGCTGGTCGCCACCCTGCTGTACTTGGCGACAGGGAGAAGCCCGCAGGACCTCAAGTTCTCGACAGGCATCTCCCCCAGGCTCTGGGGGTCATTATCCTTTAACATCACATTTTATTGTATTTAATGTTTGCTAATGTAATGTATTTCTTTCCTTATTCCCTAATTACCATGACTGTAATATGCTGTGAATGTCCCCTTTGTCCTCATGCATGCTGGTTTTATTTGACATTTTTTTTTTGTCCTTCATACATATTTGCCTTCACTTACCTCCCCAGCATGCTCTCCTGGGCCTATATCCACCTCGCCTAGTCACTTAACAATGTATTTTGTCAGCTCCATAGTAGTGCTTTACCCTAAACACACCCTAAAATGTGTAAAAATTTTATTTGTGCTTTAAATTCAGGCAGAGTGCCAGAGGCTTTTTTTTTGGAGTCCCAAAATCATTTGGAACCATCCCTCCCCCCAACCTCTAAGTCAGCTGATACCAATCCTCTATCTGCTGACTTTGCCAAACCCATACACACTATACCTACCTCTTTTGTGGTCAGATTTATGGATGAATTCCCCAAAGCATGTAGTGCAAGGGCCTGCCTGAATACTTTCAAATGTTACTGTTTAAAGTTTTTGTATCCTATTATTATCTTGATAGGTAATATCAGAATGTAAAAATGTGCTAAAATGTGTACAGTGTGTATTTATATATTTGTATTATGACACTTCTTACCTGTCCAGTGGGCTGCCAATAGTGTAAAGTAAGGAGGGGCTGGCCAAAGTAATACACATTATTTAGGCATTCATATCTCAATGAAGTGGAGAGGGTTACCTGTCCAAAACATCTCCCCCCCTAAAATATTTAAAAAGGCCCATGAGAGGGAGGGGGGAGGAATCTGATAGGTGGACCTTATACCTTTGTCTTTAAATACTCCCTAAAATAAATGTTATACTGATGTTGGCCAAGAATGTTTGTGTCTAATCTGCTTTCAATGTTTATGTGCAAAATGATTAATTTTTGGTTCTTGTTTGACTCCACAGTTTCCTTCCAACCCACAGGAATGGCAGACTGTGGCCTCCCACTTTGT
The DNA here is from genome assembly GCA_037953035.1 of Aquarana catesbeiana. Taxonomy (NCBI): domain Eukaryota; kingdom Metazoa; phylum Chordata; class Amphibia; order Anura; family Ranidae; genus Aquarana; species Aquarana catesbeiana. The sequence continues at coordinate 235,719 of JBBHAA010002455.1, forward strand.
CCAGCGGTGGGACTTTCCTAACTGCGCAGGGGCAATTGATGGGAAACACGTCCACATCGTCCCACCCCCCAACTCGGGGTCATACTATTAGAACTACAAGGGGTTCAATAGTATTGTGATGTTGGCGGTGGTGTCGGCTACTTATGAGTTCCTGTATGTGGACGTGGGGAAGAATGGCAGGATGTCAGATGGTGGAGTCATAGCCCAGACGGAGTTCTACAGGCGTCTCCAGAATGGCAGCTTGGGCTTGCCACCTCCAGAAGACAATGTGGAAGGACTCCCATTCGTCTTCGTTGTGGATGAAGCGTTTGCGCTGGGGTACCATCTTATGTGGCCATTCCCTATGAGGACACTCACCCCGGACCAGAGGGTTTTTAATTACCGGCTGGCCAGAGCCAAAAGAGTGGTGGAGAACACGTTTGGAATAATGGCCAGCCGGTTCCGCCTATTTCTTACACCCATACACATGGCGGAATATAAACTCAATCACATCATCCTGTGTTGCTGTGTTCTCCACAACTTTTTAAGGAGAAATTCTTGAAACTATGCTGCCTCAGTTGGGCCTGAGGCCGGAATTAATATTAATGAACCAAACCTGACTGCGCTCGAATCTGGCTGTCCTGGCTGGCCCCCCCCAGAGTGACCGCGAGGTCCGTATAAGATACATGGAATACTTTGCGGGTAGGGGGCCATCGCTATGCCAGACAATGTCTGAGACATTTTTAAAATAAAAATATATTTTAAACTGAATATTTGCTTTGATTTCTTGCTTGGCTTTTTTTAGCTGTCTCCTCGGTTATCTTTTATTAATGGTCTAATTTTTTTACCTTTTTCTTCAACAGTGCAAACGAAATTCCGTTGACACATGAGGTGACAATCTCTTCTTCGGCTAACTATTAATTATTATGTTGTGGGTCTGCTACACACACACCTTGTTTTTTTGTGAATGTATGTAATGCATTACTGACAAAAATAAGAAGAATTTTCAACACCATGCCCTAAATTTTTGAGTCCTGAAAATGGTGTGATTGTGCAAAATTAGAAAGCACTGTTGGTTGTTATTTACTAAAGTAAAAAAAAACTTTGCACTACAAGTGCACTTGAGACTGCACTGAAACGGCACTTGTAGTGCAAAGGCTGTGGAATGTGGCACACAGGAGGAGGCGGGGGTTAGTGGCAGCCAGGAGGTGTCCGGGGTAAGTGGCAGCCAGGAGGAGGCAGGGGTAAGTGGCAGCCAGGAGGTGGCCGGGCCCGGTAGGAGCCTTTACAGAATCGCAAGTCCCTCCCCTCCGCCTTCCAAACAAATGACCTAGGAAGGGGTGTAACATGGAGGAGTCAGCACTCAGGCTGATTCAGGAGGCTTCTGCGTCCCTCAGCCACCCCCACTCGTGAAGAGGCCTTTGCCTGCATGGCTGCCACAAAACTGCAGGACATACAGGAGGGCCAACGCCTCATGTGTGAGGACATCCTTTATAAAACATTAACTAAGGGGGTGAGGGTCGAAATCACACTCAATACCCACCTCTGTGAGTTGCATCCTCCTCCTCCTGCCACACCTCCCACACCACAGACACAGCCTGGAAGGAAGCGTGTAAGGAAGACAAGAAAGTGATGGCCTGGGTTCAGTCTGGTCTGACAAAATATGCAGGCTCTTGTATGACCACAGCCAGGGGACATGTATGTCATCTGCTGCTGTTCATGATCTCTTGGACTTCTGGACCAGATTGTACTCCCTTATATATGGACTTCTCAGGCCACCAATTTTGCAGTAAAATAATTGATGTGTGCCCTGGGGGCCAAAGGCTTCGCCAACTTCTGCTGTTTGTCCAGCGTTGCCACCCTCTTTCTTTGGTTATGACCCGTTAATACATTTTTGGTTTGTTTTATTATACTCGCCTATGTGTGTTTTCCTTCAAAAAGGACAGTTTGTTTGTGAGGAGGCAGGTACATTTCAAAAATACAATGTGAAATTAACAAGAGACACCAACACCAAGCAACCTCCTTGAGATTAAATAATACAAGATAATAATCGTGTTGTGGTAACTTGACACACAAAACACACCCAAAACTATTCTGGAGTTAAAAAAAAATATATACAAAAAATAACAAGAGATCAGGATTTCAAAAAATAAAAACAAAAAAAAACAAAATCTAAAAACATCCAAAAATGTAATTATTTTCGGAAGATGTGACAAATCAAAATATTATATTCATGAAATCACGATAAATAATAAAGAAAGAAGGTTGTGAGAACTCTGTGTGAATATGAGCAGCAAAACAACTTCATTCTTCTAGCATTATAAAGAAGAAGAGAGTGCGCTGCATTAAACAATTTAAAACATTGCAGCGTGACGAAATTGCTATATCCATTACGAATGCTAATTTTACCAGACGGAGCAGTTCTGTCTCGGAATTTATTCTGAGCATGTGTGGCACTTTGTGCGTCGGACTTGTCCACACGGAATTGACGCAAACGGATTTTGTTGTCGGCAAATTTTATAGCCTGCTCTCAAACTTTGTGCGTCAGAAATTCCGATGGAAAAAGTCTGATGGACCCCACACATGGTCAGAATTTCCAACAACAAGCTCCAATCGCACATTTTCCGTCGGAAAACCCGACCGTGTGTACAGGGCATATGGCCTCTGCTTCAGCTATGGCAGCTGCTGCTTCCTTCTCTACAGCGAGTTTCTCTAAGGTTACTTCAAGGAGGGCTTCCTCAGCCTCTAACTGTTGCTGTGCTTTCTCGGCCTTCAGTCTCACTTTCTCCTTTTTAATCTGCATTACTTGCTCAGCAAAGGCTGCTCGGGCCTTGGCGGCTTCAGCTTTTGCACGTGCGATAGCAATCTAGATCTTGCAGAGGAAGATCTAGAGGAGCCGAAAACTTGGGACCTTGTCTTGAGTGAGGATGCCTGGCTATGTGACATTTTGCTTGCAGGAATGCTTGACTGTGTAGAGACTGCTGTATTGCCGTATGCATGTGACTGCACTGACAGGGTAGCAGGCCTCTGTGTAGTCACTGTCCTAAACCCCACTTGCTGGATAGCCGCTGTTTCACTATTCTGTTCTCGCTACACATTTGCCCCTGGCATGTATGTAGCTCAACATACAGTTTAAACCTTGAATCCTACAATAACCAGACTGTCTGTAACTTTGGATCTTTATTATGATGAACAGGTGGTGGTCATATAAGATAGGATGTACACACGCGGTACACACGGTGAAACTAGGAATAAACAGACAATGAACATATATAAGAATTACATGAACATAACAAATGTCTACTAGGTATACAAATAAACAGTCTTTAGCATACCAGCGATGCGGCCCTAGAGAGTTAGGAATTCCTAAGAACATGCAGTACAGGCTTAGTTGGCTCCATTGCAGTCTGTCCTCATGGTGAAGATGAAAGAGTTGCAATAGGAAGTGGGCTAGTTCCTAGTATTATGACAGGAAATGTCTATTGACCATAGAATACTACCCATGAATAATCCTTTGTTGAGAGTGGCATCTAGTGGGCAATGTTGATATTGCAAGTCCAGAAGATGTTATTATTTTCTTTATAGGCCGAAGGCATGACAGTTCCTAAGAGCACAGTGACCTCCATAATCCTTAAATGGAAGACGTTTGGGACAACCAGAACCCTTACTGGAGCTGGCCGTCTGGCCAAACTGAGCTATCGGGGGAGAAGAGCCTTGGTGAGAGAGGTAAAGAAGAACCCAAAGATCACTGTGGCTGAGCTCCAGAGATGCAGTTGGGAGATGGGAGAACGTTGTAGAAAGTCAACCATCACTGCAGCCCTCCACTAGTCGGGGCTTTATGGCAGAGTGGCCCGACGGAAGCATCTCCTCAGTGCAAGACACATGAAAGCCCGCATGGAGTTTGCTAAAAACAACACCTAAAGGACTCCAAGATGGTGAGAAATAAGGATTCTTTTGTCTTATGAGACCAAGATAGAACTGTTTGGCCTTAATTCTAAGCGGTATGTGTGGAGAAAACCAGGCACTGCTCATCACCTGTCCAATACAGTTCCAACAGTGAAGCATCATGCTGTGGGGGTGTTTTTCAGCTGCAGGTACAGGACAACTGGTTGAAATTGAGGGAAAGATGAATGCGGCCAAGTACAGGGATATTCTGGACAAAAACCTTCTCCAGAGTGCTCAGGACCTCAGACTGGGCCGAAGGTTTACCTTCCAATAAGACAATGACCCTAAGCACACAGCTAAAATAATGAAGAAGTTGCTTCCCAACAACTCCGTGACTGTTCTTGAATGGCCCTGCCAAAGCCCTGACTTAAACCCAATTGAGCATCTCTGGAGAGACCTGAAAATGGCTATCCACCAACGTTTACCTTCCAACCTGACAGAACTGGAGAGGATCTGCAAGGAGGAATGGCAGAAGATCCCCAAATCCAGGTGTGAAAAACTTGTTGCATCTTTCCCAAAAAGACTCATGGCTGTATTAGATCAAAAGGGTGCTTCTACTAAATACTGAGCAAAGGGTCTGAATACTTAGGACCATGTGATATTTCAGTTTTTCTTTTTTAATAAATCTGAAAAAATGTCAACAATTCAAATGGCTGCAATATAACAAAGAGTGAAAAATTTAAGGGGGTCTAAATACTTTCTGTCCCCACTGTACCTACAGAACAGACTACCCTCAAGCGCCATTAAAACTACTCCATTCGAAATGTGGCATGGATCAAAGCCTAGCATAAGGCATATCAGAGTGTTTGGATGTAAAGCATATGCCTATATTCCAAGTGAAAAGAGATCCAAGCTGGAGAACAGAGCCATAGAGGGCATTCTAGTAGGCTACAGAGAGCAAACTAAGGGTTACAGAATCCCACCCCCAACGACTGACAAAGTGACAATAATCTGTAGTTTTTATTTTGATGAGAGCCCATCACCAGAAACACTGATCCCTGAAAGCTGTGGAGTGAATATGCCAAGCAAACCAGAAGAAAAGGTCAACCAAAGTGAACCTTTGCAGGAGTCAGAACAAGAGGTGGAACTCACGATGCCTAAATCAAGTTCCCCACCAGATCCTGCTGAACTGCCTGAAGTCAGAAGATCCACTCGGACTACAAAGGGATACCACCCCGCAAGCTGTCATACACTGTCAAAACACACAGCATACTTGAACCAACATCCTGGGAAGACATAGAAAAACTACCAAAACATGAAGCCAATAAATGGAGAAAGGCAGCAGAAGAAGAATTAAAGTCACTTGGGAGCCTGGCGACCGAGCTCCAAGATGGACACCTGAGCTAGGAGCTCCGCTTGGCTGCTGCAGATCATCCGCCAACATCCGAACCCACCGGCCCCATCCACGACCACAAACACCTCCGTTAGTCTGCCGACAGCCCAGGGATGCCGAAAGAACCCGCCACAACCGCACAAGATGCCCAGATTCTTTACGGTGAAATCCTGCGGGCTACAACAAAATGGCGGCAGTGCATGCACACAACGGCCGGAGGACAGGGCCACGATCTACAATAACAGCTATGGAGGGTCCCAAAAAGCGCCCGTACAAGCTTTCCTACACAGCGGGTCCTACTCTGGCACATCTAGCCCTTCTACCAGAAGCCTGGGAAAATCTAACCGAGGATGGACTCCCCTGTCAGTCTGCATGGTGACCCTGACATGGAGGTAAGCGGGCTGCAGGGAAATCATACCACACAGTCCCAACACCTGATTGACCCCATAGCGGACTTCTCATCAGCAGACAGACCCATATCAGACACTATGCTCAAAGAAATGTTGCTGTCCCTCAGATCCTCATTACAAGCTGATATGGTGAAGGGGATTAACCAATGCCACAAGGAGGTCCAAACTATTGGGATTAGAGTAGATCAGGTCAAACAACAGATGGATGACTACACATCCTCATACAACACCCTAGTGGACGCAAACACGGCCCAGGAAGAGGATATAATGTGGTTGAAAGATAAGGTCGCAGACCTAGAGCATAGGTCCAGAAGGAACAACATTAAGCTGAGGGGTGTCCCAGAGTCTGTTCCAGCTACCCAGCTCCTACAATATGCTCAAGCCTTATTCTCCACTCTGGTACCTGCATTGACAACACAGGATCTCATAGTGGACAGGATTCACAGAATCCCCAAACCATCTTTCCTTCCAGAAGAAACTCCAAGAGCCATACTATTGAGAATCCACTTCTACCGCGTGAAGGAACAGACCCTGCAGGCATCACGCAGACCTGACAATGTCCCTCCACAGTATACTGAAGTACAACTACTTTCAGACCTCTCCGGGCACACATTGCAAGGACGCCGCAATCTAGCGACCATTACGAAGGCCTTAAGAAACCACAAAATCCTACACAAATGGAGATACTCTGCAACGCTCTCTATTACACATAATGGGACCACAAAGTCTATCACAACAATGGAAGAAGGAATCACAGTCTTACATCAATGGGGATACTTACCGACCAGGCCTTACATTCCACCTCTGCATCACAACCACAACCACTCCAAAATGAATGGCAAGTGGTATCACATAAGAGCTCCAACAAAAAACATACCAGTGGTAGCTCTTAACCAAAACACAATGTTACCTACAAGTCTCTCCAGATACAGGAATCTTCAGTTTAGTCTTCTTTTTACCCCTTTACTACATTCAGTAAATACATCTGCACGTGGATCCATTGTAAGATCCATTTTTTATGATTCTACAGTTAATTTTCCATTCCTTTTGTTTTTTCTGTTATTTGTTACACACAGCAGTAGTCATCGCATGGAACATTTACCAACTGAAGAAGACAGGTCCCTCCTAACCTCGCAACAAGATGCGGAAGACCCCACAAACAGACCCCATGGTCACAGTGCGTACTTACACCACGTTACCACTCATCAATCCATACAACACCATAAATGAATCACATGCCTATCAATCAATGCCCGAGGACTGAATCACCCGGCTAAAAGATTTTCCGAATGGAAAGAGGCCTGTAGACACAGGGCGGACATCCTCTGTATACAGAAAACCCACTTCCAGAAGAACACAACCCCAAATTGTTCACACAGAGAATACCCCCATGTATTCATGGCATGTACACCTGGCCGCAAGAAAGGAGGGGTACTGCTAGCCTTAAGGAACTCACTGTCTTTCCAACTTAAAGAATCATTCATAGATGAGTGGGGCAGATATATCATCATAACAGGAGACGTAAACTCCAAACCGTACACGATTGTAACACTGTACGCACCAAACACTCAACAAATCCGCTTCTTAAAGCGAGTACTCAAAAAAAACAACTCTATACGGTATGGAAACCTAGTCGTAGGAGGTGACTTTAACCTGATCTCGGACCCCAAACTGGACACCACTACAGGTAAACCAAATGGCACTGCATCCCTCCATACTCTATAACACACAGAGGAACTGTTGCATGGAGATGCCTTCAGCCAATGAGAGGAGCTACACTTTTTTCTCCCCTAAGAACTGTTCTTACTCACATATAGACATGTTTCTAACAGACAAGTGGCTTTTGCAACGTGTTCATGCCACACTAATACATGATATCACGTGTTCTGACCACGCTGCAATTTCAATGTCTATTGCCGAACAGGGTGTCTCTCCCCCATCCCCCATTTGGTGTTGCAATGTTAGGCTCTTACAAGAATCTCAAACACTTCCTGTGATCTCTCAGCATCTCCAGGACTTTTTCCAAAACAACAGCACATCTGTGACAGATCCATTCACTCTATGGAATGCTCACAAAGTTTACATGAGAGGCATACTAATACAGTTAGGGGCCAGAGAGAAAAAACACCACACCACAAAACGTAACAATCTACTATCTGATATACATACACTAGAAACCCAAAACAAAGCATATCCAACAACCACCCTACCGAATACACTTTCTAAACTCAGAGAAAACCTGAGAGAGCTTCTAACACAACAATATGACAAACATCTTAGACGCCTAAAATAAGGATCCAATGCCAATGCCAACAGGGCAGGTAAATACCTTGCCAATAGAATTAAGGCAGCTCGCACACAAACTAGAATAGCATATTTGATACATAACACCCTATACCACAAAATCACTAACCCGCAAGATAGAGTGAACCAGTTTGCCGAATACTACGGAGCACTGTACAACCTACACACAGACATCTCAACCCCACAACCAACCACAGATAACATACAACAATTCCTACAGAGAATCAAACTCCCATCACTGTCAGAAGATCAGCTAAAAGAATTGAATTCCTGATTCACCACCCAAGAAATTGAAGCAATCTTGACAACACTATCAAACGGTAAATCACTGGGACTGGATGGTTTCGCAAATTAATATTACAAAACACTCAAAGACATTCTCACTCCACACATGCAATCAATCTTCACAAGAGCAGCGCAATCTACCTTCCCCCTGGAGATGCTGAACGCCTACATAGTCACTTTACATAGACCTGGGAAAGACCCAACTACCCCAACCAACTCTAGGCCAATATCCTTTCTGAACTCAGATATCAAAATATATGCAAAAATACTGGCCAAACGATTAACAGATATTATCCCCCATATCATTCAGCGCGACCAGATGGGATTTGTGAGGGGAAGACAAACCTCAGATGCTAGAAGAAAAATCATTAATGTTATTCACCATGTTGTTAAAACCCGAACGCCTTCTTTGCTACTATCTATAGACACAGAGAAGGCGTTCGACAGGGTCCACTGGACATATATGGAAATGGTACTAGCCAAATTCGGCTTCAAAGGTCCAATACTCACTACAATTTTTGCTCTATATTCCTGCTCATCAGCACAAGTGTATACCTCGGGTCTCTTATCCACACCCTTTAACATATCCAACGGAGCTCGCTAAGGATGTCTCCTCTCCCCTACAATATTCAATTTAGTAATAGAACCCCTAGCTGAAACCATCAGAACACATGCTCCAATCATGGGTTTCCAGTTCGGCTCCAATAAGCACGTCATAAATTTGTTTGCAGATGATGTAATCCTCCTTCTAACAAACCCACTAACTTCCCTCGTACAAGCCCACAAAATACTGACGGACTTTGAAGACATATCTTATTATAAAGTCAATTTCATCAAATCACTAATCCTAGACATGGGAGTCCCACAAACCACAAAAAAACTCCTTACAAAACATTCTCCCTTACACATGGAGTAAAAAGGGTATCTCGTACTTAGAAATCACCCTGACTCACACAACCTCATCTCTAGCAGATGCCAATCTTAAACCATTCATGGCCAAACTAGAACACCAACTAAATGATATTTCAAGAAAAGAACTATCCTGGTTAGGCAAAATAGCGGCATTCAAAATGTCCATCTTACCACAAATTCTTTACATCTTCCACTCCCTACCAATTCTCATACCCCCCCAATACCTCCGCACCATGTCCAGTATCATATGGAAATTCATATGGGGAGGTAAAAAAGCTAGATGCCCACGAAACAACCTTATCCCACATAAAATGGTAGGGGGTGCTGGACTAGCAGACATCCAATACTATCTATGGGCAATGAGATTAGACCAACTTAAACACTGGTTCCACAGCACAGACAGCCCACTATGGGTAGAAATAGAAAAAAAAAACACTGAACCCGAAAAACGACCCAACAACATTCCTCCTGGGTGACATATGGGAACACTGGGAAACTGGGGGTTACCCCCCTCCCATACAAGTGTCCATACAGGTATGGAGATTTCTCCTAAAACACAACCAAACTGACAAACATGAGGTAGAAAACTAATTCCCTATAGGCCTCCTAGAAGCAAAAATTCCTATGCTATCGATCACAAAACTCCATATTTATGGCATAAGGCATATACAAGACCTAATCAGAGAACATAAGCCAAAATCTGAAGAACAATTAACGACCCAATAAAGATTACCAAACATTATGCTTTTTTCCTGTGTACGCATCTCCCATTTCCTAAGAGCACACCCCATACCCAAAATAAAAATACCAACCAGAACATGGAGCTTCTACTCAATTCCAACGCCTACCACTAAAGGAATATCACTATTCTACAACCCCATCAACAACAAACAGACCTTCAGAAAGACAGCTGCTATTAGGAAATGGGAAATTGATCTAGCTACTACATTCTCAGATGAGCAGTGGCAACACGCATTCAGGGAAATTCACAAAGCATCCCATCACTGGTCATACCCCGAAAGCTTGTCCTGAAAAATTGTATGTTAGTGCAAATAAAAAAAGGATCACGGACAGTACTCACTGGCAAATGATGCTCAAAATAACCAATAGATGGCACTACACTCCATATAGACTTGCCACATTTTTCCCAGACACATCCCCCTTATGCTGGAGGAAATGTGGACAAATTGGAAATCTGTTACACACAATATGGGAGTGCCCGAACATAGCAAGCCTTTGGAACAAAACGTTCCAGATGTTATCATCAATCACAGGGAACTCAACACCTCCAAACCCAGCACTAGCAATCCTTCATATAGGAATAGAAAAATTCCCTCCCGAAAACAGACCAGTCATCACCCACATCTTTCTGGCAACTCGTACTTTAATAATCCGCAATTGGAAGGATACAATATCTCAGGGATATGCAATTAGCGGACCTTTAGCTGTTGCAAAACTACAAGTCCCATCATGCCTCTGCCTCTGGGTGTCATGCTTGTGGCTGTCAGATTCTTGCTCATGGGACTTGTAGTTCTGCAACAGCTGGAGGTCCGCTAATTGCATATCCCTGCAATATCTATTAATCCATCTAATGTGATAAAACTAGTCAACACAACAGGAACCACACCTTCTGGCTATTAACTCTTTAACATGTAAGAAATTTGATAGCAACTGGAAGATATGGACCGAACAATACAAAGATTTATAATATCCTCTGTCAACTAACTTGTTTTACTTGAATACTATTGCCTTACTTAACTGCTTCAGCCTTGGAAGATTCATGACCAGCTCCTTCATGACGCGATTCGGCACTGCATCGCTTTAACTGACAATTTTGCGGTTGTGCGACATTACACCCAAACAAAAATTATGTCCTTTTTTTCCCACAAATAGAGCTTTCTTTTGGTGGTATTTGATCACCTCTGCGGTTTTTATTTTTTGTGCTATAAACAAAAAAAAAAGCAATATTTTTTACTTTTTGCTATAATACATATCCCCCAAAAATATATAAAAAAAACATTTTTTTTCCTCAGTTTAGGCCGATTCTACATATTTTTGGTAAAAAAAAAATCTCAATACGCGTATATTAATTGGTTTGCACAAAAGTTATAGCGTCGACAAAATAAGGGATAGTTTTATGGCATTTTTATTATTTTTTTTTTTTATTAGTAATGGCAGCGATCTGCGGTTTTTATCGTGACTGCGACATTATAGCGGAAAAGAAGAAAAATATTACAGCGCACACATGCAAAAAAAAAAAAAAAACATTCACCTCCAGCAAGGCTAGTTTAAAAACACCTAAACATTCTCAAAAAGACATTTTCAAAAATATGGGGATTTGGTCACACCATATTGCTATATGGTGCTTACTGCGACAAAGTACCCCATGATTAGTGGGTCCTACACTATCCATAGATTTGTGAGATCCTGCTTCTCTGAACCATGAGAGCTACACTCTTCTAAATGGGAGAATCTTGAGGGCTCCACCTATGACACAAGTGGACACTAATGAGAAGTACTTAATAAGGGAGTGGGGTGCTCCTATCCCAAAGGATTTGGTCAGAATCCATACAATACACAAACAAGATATTTAGGGGGCACATTAAAGCTGGTGCAGCCTTCTCATTAAAGCTGGTGCAGCCATAAGACCATACAATAGAAGAAAAATATTACAGCGCACACATGCAAAAAAACATTCACCTCCAGCAAGGCTAGTTTAAAAACACCTAAACATTCTCAAAAAGACATTTTCAAAAATATGGGGATTTGGTCACACCATATTGCTATATGGTGCTAAGCCCACTTACTGCGACAAAGTACCCCATGATTAGTGGGTCCTACACTATCCATAGATTTGTGAGATCCTGCTTCTCTGAACCATGAGAGCTACACTCTTCTAAATGGGAGAATCTTGAGGTCTCCACCTATGACACAAGTGGACACTAATGAGAGGTACTTAATGAGGGAGTAGGGTGCTCCTATTCCAAAGGATTTGGTCAGAATCCATACAATACACAAACAAGATATTTGGGGGGCACACCTTCTCATTAAAGCTGGTGCAGCCATAAGACCATACAATAGAAGAAAAATATTACAGCGACATTATAGCGGATGCATCTGACACTTTTGACACTATTTTGGGACCATTGTCATTTATACAGCGATCAGTGCTATAAAAATGCACTGATTACTGTGTAAATGACACTGGCAGGGGAGGGGTTAAACACTAGGGGGCAATCAAAGGGTTAAGTGTGTCCTAGGGAGTGATTCTAACTGTGGGGGGATGGGCTACCACTGACTGCATGCGCCCATTAAAGGGGACGTACAGGTATGCCCATTTGTCCACTGCTGCCATTGTGCCCACGTATATCGGCATGCAGCGGCAAGTGGTTAACTTTACTGTTATACTTATACAGTCGCATGCTGACGTATCGTAATATACCATTGCGTATTGTTTGTATCTAACTGTTTGAATGTTAATATTCGGAAAAATTCAATAAAAATCATTGAAGGAAAACATAACAAAAAAAATAAATAATTAAGGTCACTTCAAGAAATTAAAACCTGGACACTCACAGAGCTCCCTCCTAATCGCAAAACTATAGGAAGTAAGTGGACTTTCAAAGTAAAGTCAGATGCAGAAGGGTATATCCACAAATACAAAGTCAGACTAGTTGCCAAGGGTTACTCCCAGAAATTCAGTGAAGATTACAATGAAACGTTCATTCCCCTCGCAAAAGACTCCACCATCAAAGCACTTCTTAGCGTTGCAGCTAGGAAGGGTATGCGAGTGAAACACCTAGATGTAAAAACTGCTTTCCTATATGGAGACATTAAAGCGGTTGTAAAGGTAATTTTTTTTTTTTTAAAAAATAACAAACATATCATACTTACCTTCACTGTGCAGCTCGTTCTGCACAGAGTGGCCCCGAACCTAGTCTTCTGGGGTCCCTCGGCGGCTGTTTCAGCTCCTCCCCGCAAGCATTCACCACCTTAATGCGAGCTCCCTCGCATGGTGGTGAGTGCTTGCGGGCGCGCTCCCGTGATACAGCCGGCGGCTATAGCCGCTCGCTGTATCACTCGGCCCCGCCCCCCGGCGCGCCGCGTCATCGGATGTGATTGACAGCAGCGCGAGCCAATGGCTGCGCTGCTTTCAATCCATCCACTGCAGCCAATCAGCGACCAGGCTGAGCTGCAGCGAAGATGACAAGAACGTGCAGCGAAGATTCGAGGCGTCAGGTAAGTAAAACGGGGGGGCTGGGGGCGGCGGTACTGTCAAAAGTTTTTTCACCTTAATGCATAGAATGCATTAAGGTGAAAAAATTTTTACCTTTACAACCCCTTTAAGGAAGATCTCTACATATAGCAACTACCAGGGTTTGAGCAAGGAGACAACCTTGTGTGTAAACTTCACAAGAGCATCTACGGTCTTAAGTAATCTGCAAGGATGTGGAATGAGAGAGAGAGATTCCCAAGAAGTAAAGCAGACCCCTGTCTCTTCTCCAAGAATCAAGAAGACAGATGGATATACATAATTATCTATGTCAATGACATTATAACCCTTTTTGAACAAGAAGGGGATTACAAAAAGGGGATTAAAAGAAAATTTTGAAATCAAAGAACTTGGGACATTAGCTACTGTCTGGGAATCCAAATAGAGAGAGAAGAAGATGGAAGTTATCTTCTCAACCAATCTCAGAAAATCTCGGAAATCTTGGAACAATTCCAAGATGCAAAGGAAGTGAAAACTCCTATGGAACCAGGCTATCTAGAGCAATGAAGGAGAAAACTTGCTAACAATGATACATATCGCAAGCAATCGGTAAGCTGCTATATGTTGCCACTGTGACAAGACCAGACATAGCCGCAGCAGTGGACATATTATGCAGGAAAGTCACAGCTCCCTATCAGCGTTACTGGAACGCAGTGAAAAGAGTGATACAGTGCCTCAAAGGAACAATTCAGATGAAGTTACGTTTACCAGCAACATCCAATCCAAAACTGGTCGGATATGTGGATGCTGCTTGGGCCGAAGACTGCATAGACCGTAAATCGACAAGTGGATTCATCTTCCAGTATAGGGAAGGAACCATAAATCGGTCTAGTCTTCAACTGAAGCAGAATACATTGCAGCAGCACACGCTTGTCAAGAAGCGATATGGATTCATCAACTTTTTGTGGACATTGGGATAGACATGTCAAGACCAATTCCCGTTTTTAAGAGACAACCAAGGGTGTATAAAGCTTACACAATCAGAAAGGTTCAATCCTAGGACCAAACACATCGACGTCAAATATCACCTACTGAGGGACAGACAAGAGCAAGGTGTTATTGACATTCAATACTGTCCATCAGAGGAGATGACTGCTGATGCACTCACCAAACCTTTATTGAAGGAATGTCATAGCTATTTCCAGAAGAAGCTGAATATAATTTGACAAAGCGCATGCTGTTGAGAAGGGGTGTTGGAAAAAGGACAACAAAATGTAAAGTTGCTTAAAAAAACTAACTATATATATATATATATATATATATACTGTGTATATATATATATATATATATATATATATATATATATATATATACACACACACACACATATGCATTATACCTATCTATGCCAGCAGGTGGTGCTGTAGTATTACAGTGTATAGTTCATGTATTCTATGATATAAGAGGAGGTAGACTCTGTATCTAAGTATGCACTTGTTAGTTGTTCTCTTGCTGTCTGTTCCGTGATGATAAAAATATAATGTATTTCTCCATGAAAGTAAAGTATTCTCTGCATACAAGCTTCCAAGCGCATGATTCAATAACCTGCTAATAATATTATCCAATTCTGTAAGAGCGCATAGCTGCACACCCCTCTCTCTCTATCCTTTACCACTTCCCGACCGCCCACAGCAGATATACTGTGGCAGGACAGCCGCTCTGTGCCAGATCAAGTACCTAGTATGTAATCTGACAGTTCCGGGTCTGGGGCGCGCACGCGTGCCGCTGGCGACCTGCTCCCACTATGATCACACACAGCAGGAGTCCAGCGCACTAGGAGTCGGCCGGTACCGATTGTACAGTACACAGGCAGAACAGCGATCTGCTTATGTAAACAAGACAGATCACCGTTCTGTGGGGAGGGAAGGCATTGATCCTTTGTTCCTGCAAAGCAGGGACAGGGATCTTTGCCTTCCCTTAGTAAAACTACCCCCCCCCCCCACAGTACACAAGCACTGACCCCCAAAAAGTGTCAGTTAGTGTCCGATTTGTCCGCCGCAATATCGCAGTCCCGCTATAAGTCGCTGATCACAGCCGTTACTAGTAAAAAAAAAAAAAATTCCATAGTTTGTAGACGCTATAACTTTTGTGCAAACCAATCAATATGCGCTGATTGGGATTTTGTTACCAAAAAATATGTAGCAGAATACATATTGGCCTAAATTTATGAAGAAATTTGATATTTTAATTTTTTTTTATTGGAAATGTCTTACAGCAGAAAGTAAAAAATATTTTTTTTTTTTCCAAAATTGTCAGCCTTTTTCTGTTTATACTTCAAAAAATAAAAACCCCAGAGGTGAGCAAATACCACTAAAAGAAAGCTCTATTTGGGTACAGTGTCGCACAACCGCGCAATTATTAGTTCAGTAAAGTAACGCAGTGCCATATCGCAAAAAATGGCCTAGTCACGAAGGCAGGTAAATCTTCTGGTGGTCAAGTGGTTTAACCCCCCCGTTTTTTTTTCTTTTTCTCATTAGCAGTATGAACCTTGTACTACTTCACAGTCTGGTTTCATTGTTTACACTAGCCATCAATAAGACCTTTTGATTCTTAGGGCATGATTTATGGTTTTAGATATCTATAAGTGGGGATAACTATGGTTGCTTTGTGGGAGTCCTACTCTCATAGAATCAGTCTTATACTGTTATGCCTATTTCTTCATGTCCTTCTTTCCATTTCTACATGGAATTTATACCTTCAGTTGTTCTGCCTTCTGATATTTGTTCATTTCTGTGAGCCTCATATTGTGTGCTTGTTAGTTATGTATCCGAATTCTTGTATTACACTTGCAGGGTTGTATACCTTTTTGTTATATGCTTTTTAATACTCTATTGTATTCAGAATTTGAAATTTTAATCCTGGAAGATGGCTATTTTCATTCTATTTTGTATATTATTTTCTATTCTATTCTATTCTTATCTGTTTTATTCAATTCTATTCTCTCCTTTATAGTCTATTCTACTCTATTGTATTGTATATTATTTTTATCTCTATAAAGGATAATGGAATGTTTGAAGTAGTGATCCTAATAAAACAATGTAGTCGTGATCATTCAAAATGAATACTTGGAATAGATCAGCTATAATTGAAGATATAAGTGGTTGATAGATATGTGAAACTGAAGTAAAAGTTAAATAAATGGAAGCACATGTGATTTTCAAACACAGACATGCATAAAATGCACTTATCTCTAGAGACATGCACAACGAAAAAATTAGTTTCGCTTCAGATTTGTTTGTTAAGGTATTAATAGAGTTGTAAAGGCAGAAGGTTTTTTTTATCTTAATGTATGCTATGTATTAAGAACCTTCTGTGTGTAGCAGCCTCCCCAGCACCCCCTAGTTACTAACCTGAGCCCCATCTCTCTCCAGCGATGTCCACGAGTGTCTTAGCCATCCGGACCTGATTGGTTGAGACACAGCAGTGGCACCATTGGCTCCCGTGGCTGTCAATCAAAGTCAGTTAGCCAATCAGGGGAGAGAGGGGGCAGGGCCGGGTGGGGGGCTCTGTGTCTGAATGGACACACGGAGCTGTGATTCGGCTAGGGTGCCCCCATAGCAAGCTGTTTGCTGTGGGGGCACTCGAAAGGAGGGAGGGGCCAGGAGCAGTGAAGAGGGACCCGGGAAGAGGAAGATCCAGGCTGCTCTGTGCAAAACCAACTGCACAGAGGAGGTAAGTATAACACGTTTGTTATTTTTTATTTTATTTTTTTAAAACAAGACTTTACAATCACTGTAATGTCATTTTGTCATGTTCGTTATGTTAGAATGATTTGTTTCTGGAATTTGTTTTGTGTATTTGGATTCATTTTGTAGATTTGTTATTTTTGAGCCAATTTTAAGTTCAAATTTCGAAAATTCAAATTTCGGAAAAATTACTATATATGTAAGGGGGCGCTAATAAAGTGTAAATACTTCAATAGTAAACTAATAACTCATAGCAATAAAGTGCAAAGGTGCATAAGTAAACAATTGCCAGTAAATACATCTGTGATACAGAAATAATAAAGTGCATGTGCTTGAGCTAAAAAAATATAATCAAAACAATTGTGCAACACAATAGCAATGGACAAAAATTTGAAAAGTTCTTTTTAGAAAACAGTTCATAAACTTCTTCTAAATCATGAATCTTCAATATGGAAAATTGTGGGAAACCATCACCAACTTGAATGTAGTAAAAACACCCAGAAGTGCTCAGTTGGATGTCTGCTCACCAGAGGACCATGACCCCTTTAGCTAAAAAGAGGGTCAAATAGCACCTGTGTAGTTAACTCTTTGAATCTCTTCTGGCACCTCTCAGGAGTTTTTCACATCTCTCCTCCTCTCCACCATAGCACAGCATCAAATGCAAGAAAAGAGGGGAACCAATAGCATGATACCATTTATTAAAACAATATAGGTTAAGGCTGGATTTACACCTAATACCGATGCAGGTCACAGCAGGGGCCCAGTGCGTCCCTGTTCTCCATTTCAGGGAGAATCAAGCCTGCTTTTTTGCCTGAATTCAGACCTGAAACTGAGCCAAAGACGCACAGGACCCCTGTGCAATTTACTCCGCAGCTGCCACAAAAATGTGTGAACCGGCTCCATTGAGAGCCGGTCCCAATCTCCCGTCATGCGAATTGGATGCAGAGAAAACCCTGCATCCAATTCACACTAGTGTGCACCTAGCCTAAGCCAGTAAATGGCTGCATACATTTAAAAGTGCCTGTTACCCGGCCTGGCACTAAGGATTGCCCACATAGATTTAGCTGGAATTCGCCGTCGCCCAGCTCATGCCGAAGGGCCGGGTGCCTTCCACTGCCGAATAGAAAAAAACAGAAGCCTGGGACCCAGAAGTGACATGACCGGAATACTATCAACATTTCTCTATAGGCCCCCTAATATGCAAACTTATTTATGGCTGACCTGGAGGACAGCATACAACAAAAGCCATACCGATATGATCGCTATATCGATGATATCTTCATCATATGGACAGAAGGCGAAGAGAATCTAAAAGAGTTTGCTCATAGATCAATACTTTTCACCCATCTATCAAACTCAAAATGGATTATTCTAACACACATGTCAACTTCCTAGACACCACAGTATACATCAGGGATGACAAGCTTCACACTTAAATATACAGGAAACCGACTGACAAATGCAACTATCTCCACAGTTTCAGTTTTCACCCCAACACACTAAACGGGTTATCATACACAGCCAGGCCAGCAGAAACCACCAAATATGTTCAGACCCAGAAGACAGAGGTAAACATCTCAGAATACTAGCAGACTCCTTCCATAAGGAAGGTTACAAAGACAAAACCATCAACAGCCAGCATAAACACAGCCTTGAAAACCGACGAGAAAATCTCCTTCAATACAAAGAGAAAAAAATCGAATAACCGCGTACCTCTAGTCACCACATACAACCCAGCAATAGAAGGGATAAAAAAGATAATCCAAGATTTACAACCCATTATAACAGAGGATGAAACTCTGAAAGAAAAATTCCAACAACCCCCAATACTGGCATTCAGACAACCACCAAACCTCAGACATAAACTAGTCAGCAGAAAACTTCATTATGATTATGAAGTCACAAATAATGGAAATAAACCCTGCAAAAAAAAACCGCTGCAAACTGTGCAACCAGATCAACCCATCTAAAAGTGTAACACACACAAATGGGACTTTCAGTATCACGGGATCATACAGCTGTACCTCCAGTAATGTTGTGTACCTCATCCAATGCATAAGATGTAGCAAAGGATCTTATGTTGGTGAAACGGGACAGAAGTTGCAAGCGAGGATGTATTTACGCAGACATACCATTAAGGAACATAAGGAATATTTTCTGCACAGCTGTGGGACATCATTTCTCACAACCGAACCACACTATAGAAGACTTCAATGTCTTAGTTCCTAAAGGGAATTTTAGAACTGTCCAGGAAAGAAAAAGAATGATACTTTAATTTCACACAAAATAATAACGGCCTTTCCCTCAGAGATTGTGTTTTTTTACCATTCTGCTAAAACTTTGTGAATCAGTACTACTGGGACCTTAACTGCTTCAGATCCGCGCTATAGCCAAATGACGGCTACAGCGCGGATCTGCTTTCCCGGGATTTACGTCTATTGACGTCCTCCCCTTTGCAGGCTTGCCACGCCCCCCTGAAGAGCACGCGCGGCGCACGCTGTGATCACCTGAGTCAAGGAGACTCGGGTGATCACAGATGCGGGTAAGGGGCCGATACCGGCCCCTTACCACATGATCAGCTGTCAGCCAATGACAGCTGATCACGTGATGTAAACAGAAGATCGGTAATCTTTTTTTTTTTCTCGCGCTGACAGGGTGAGGAGAAAAAAAGCTGATCGCTGGCTTGTTTGAAGGGACACCAGTCCCGAAGAGGAAGAGCCTCTGTGCCCACCAGTACCGCCTGCCAGTGCCAGCAATCAGTGCCCACAGTAAGTGCCAGCAATCAGTGCCCACAGTAAGTGCCAGCAATCAGTGCCACCTATCAGTGCCCACAAGTGCCACCTATCAATGTCCACCAGTGGTGCCAATCAGTGCCTCATCAGTGCCACCTAGCAGTGCTGCCTATCAGTGTCACCTACCAGTGCCCATCACTGCCACCCATCAGTGCCCATCACTGCCACCCATCAGTGCCCATCAGAGCCAGCTATCAGTGCCGCCTATTTGTGCCCTTCAGTGCCACCTATCAGTGCTACCTCTCAGTGCCCATCACTGCCACCCATCAGTGCCCATCAGAGCCACCTCATCAGTGCCCACCAGTGCCGCCTATTAGTGCCTATCAATGCTGACTTATCAGTGTCTATCAGTGCAGCCTATCAGTGCCCATCAGTGCAGCCTATCAGTGCCCATCAGTGCAGTCTATCAGTGCCCATCAGTGTAGCCTCATCAGCGTACATCAATGAAGGAGAAAAATTACCTGTTTGCAAAATTTATTAACAAACTATAAAAGGGTTTTGGATTTTTTAAAAATTTTTTAGCAAATAATAAAAAAACCCAGAGGTGATCAAATACCACCAAAAGAAAGCTCTATTTGTGGGAAAAAAATTATAAAAATTTCATTTGGGTACAGTTTTGTATGACTGAGCAATTGTCATTCAAAGAGTGACAGCACTAAAAGCTGAAAATTGGTCTGGGCAGGAGGGGGTTTTAGGTGCCCAGTAAGCAAGTGGTTAACCACTTACCAACCGCCGCATGATGATGTACGTCCAAACTTTGAACGGGGATATCGTTGTTATGGCAGCAGCTAGCTGCCATAACCCTGGTATCCCCATTTTCGTGCGGCGGTCGGCTTTCAGATAAAAGTGGTCCCTGCAGCGGATTCGCCGCGAGATCACTTTTATCGGTGGTGAGAGAGGGCCCCCCCTCCCGTCGCGATCCGGTGCCCTCCGCTGCTTACCGGAGCCGTCGGTAGCGGCGGAAGCGATCGCATCCTTCCCTGTGGTGTGCCTGGAGACGAGTGAGGCTAAGATGGGGCCCACTTGTCTCCATGACACTGCTGGGCGGAAGCGACGTCAAAATATCACTTCCGTCCACGCCTCTTTAAGGCATATTTTTTTCAATGTCATTTTTTTAAATTACTTTTTTTTTTTTTTAATTGCATTTTAGTGTAAATATGAGATCTGAGGTCTTTTTTGACCCCAGATCTCATATTTAAGAGGACCTGTCATGCTTTTTTCTATTACAAGGGATGTTTACATTCCTTGTAATAGGAATAAAAGTGACACAATTTTTTTTTTTTAAAAACAGTGTAAAAATAAATAAAATAATGTAAAATAAATAATAAAAATAAAAATTTTTTTTAAAAACCCCCTGTCCCGACGAGCTCGCGCGCAGAAGCGAAAGCATACGCGAGTAGCGCCTGCATATGAAAACGGTGGTCAAACTACACATGTGAGGTATCGCCGCGACCGGTAGAGCGAGAGCAATAATTCTAGCCCTAGACCTCTTCTGTACCGCAAAATATGCAACCTGCAGAATTTTTTAAACATCACCTATGGAGATTTTTGAGGGTAAAAGTTTGACGCCATTCCACAAGCAGGCGCAATTTTGAAGCGTGACATGTTGGGTATCAATTTACTTGGCATAACATTATATTTCACAATATAAAAAAAAAATTGGGCTAACTTTACTGTTGTCTTATTTTTTTATTCAAAAAAGTGAATTTTTTCCAAAAAAGTGCGCTTTTAACCACTTGACCACTGGGCACTTAAACCCCCTTCCTAACCAGACCAATTTTCAGCTTTCGGTGCTCTCACATTTTGAATGACAATTACTCAGTCATACAACACTGTACCCATATGAAATTTTTGTCATTTTTTCACACAAATAGAGCTTTCTTTTGGTGGTATTTAATCACCGTTGGTTTTTTTATTTTTTCACTATAAAAGAAAAAAGACTGAAAATTTGTTAAAAAAATGAATTTTTTTTTGTTTCTGTTATAAAATTTAGCAAATTAGTAATTTTTCTTCGTAAAATTTGGCCAAAATTTATACTGCTACATATCTTTGGTAAAAATAAGTACAAATTGGTTTATATTATTTGGTCTTTGTGAAAGTTATAGAATCCAAAATCTATGGTGCCAATATCTGAAAATTGATCACACCTGAAGTACTGACGGCCTATCTAAATTCTTGAGACCCTAACATGCCAGAAAAGTGCAAATACCCCCAAATGACTGCTTTTTGGAAAGAAGACATTCCAAGGTATTTGAAAAGATGCATGGTGAGTTTTTTGAAATTG
Source organism: Aquarana catesbeiana (assembly GCA_037953035.1). NCBI lineage: Eukaryota > Metazoa > Chordata > Amphibia > Anura > Ranidae > Aquarana > Aquarana catesbeiana. The sequence goes on from JBBHAA010002455.1 coordinate 257,922, forward strand.
TCATTTTTTCCCACAATTCTTTGCAAAATCAAGATTTTTTTTTTCTTTTTTTTTTCACAAAATTGTCATATTAGAAGGTTATTTCTCACACATAGCATATGCATACCACAAATTACACCCCAAAACACATTCTGCTATTACTCCCGAGTACGGTGATACCACATGTGTGACACTTTTACACAGCGAGGCCACATACAGAGGCCCAACATGCAGGGAGCACCTCCAGGCTTTCTGGAGCACCCAGGCCAATTCTTATATTTCTCTCCTACATGTAAAAATAATCATTTATTTGCTAGAAAATTACATAGAACCCCAAAACATTATATATATATATAAATATATATATATATATATATATATATATATATATATATATATATATATATACACACATATATATATATATATATATATATATATATACACACACACATATATATATATATATATATATATATATATATATATATATATATATATATTTTTTTTTTTTTTTTTTTTTTTTCAGCAAAGACCCTAGAGAATACAATGGCGGTTGGTGGAACTTTTTATCTTGCACGGTATTTGCGCAGCAATTTTTCGAACGCGTTTTTTTTGGAAATAAAAACAGTTTTGTGCTTTAAAGAAAAGCAAAACAGTAAAGTTAACCCAATGTTTTTGCATAATGTGAAAGATGAAGTTACGCCGAGTAAATAGATACCTAACATGTCACCCTTCAAAACTGCACACGCTCGTGGAATGATGCCAAACTTCACTACTTAAAAATCTCCATAGGTGACGCTTTAAAATGTTTTACTGGTTACAAGTTTTGAGTTACAGAGGAGGTCTAGGGCCAAAATTATTGCTCTCGCTCTACCGATCGCAGTGATACCTCACATGTGTGGTTTGAACACCGTTTTCATATGTGGGCGGAACTTACGTATGCGTTCGCTTCTGCATGCGAGCACATGGACAGGGGTGCTTTAAAATTTTTTTTTTTTTTTTATTGTTCATATTACTTTATTTATTTTAGTTTGACACTTTTTTCCCCCCCAAAACATTTTGTAAATGTAAACATCCCTTGTAATAGGAATATGGCATGACAGGTCCTCTTTACAGTGAGATATGGGGTCAACAAGACCCCACATCTCACCTCTAAGCTGGGAAGCCTGAAATAAAAAAACCCAAAAAACAATCCTGGCTTCGATCGTAGCGGTGAGTCGGTAGAAGCACCGGAGGGTGGCGGGAAGGGGGGGCGTCCCCTCTCGCCTCCCATAAGAATGATCAAGCAGTGGAACAGCCGCTATGATCATTCTTATGGTGTAGGGAATCGCCGGCTGAAAAAGCTAATATCTGAATGATGCCTGTAGCTGCAGGCATCATTCAGATATCCCCGCACAAAGTCAAGGACGTCATATGACGGCGGGCGGGAACTGGTTAAAAATTGCAGAGTGTTGCGGGGTATTGTGGAGTATTGCAGAGTATTGCGGGGTATTGCGGAGTATTGTAGAGTATTGTGGGGTATTGCAGAGTATTGCGGGGTATTGCGGGGTATTGCAGAGTATTGCGGGGTACTGCAGAGTAGTGCAGGGTATTGCAGGGTATTGCGGGGTATTGCAGAGTATTGCAGGGTATTGCAGAGTATTGCAGGGTATTGCAGAGTAGTGCGGGGTATTGCGGGGTATTGCAGAGTATTGCGGGGTATTGCAGGGTAGATTGCAGAGTATTGCAGGGTATATTGCAGAGAATTGCTGGGTATATTGCAGAGTATTGCAGGGTATAATACAGAGTATATTGCAGAGTATATTGCAGGGTATATTGCAGAGTATATTGCAGAGTATTGCAGGGTATATTGCAGAGTATATTGCAGAGTATTGCAGGGTATATTGCAGAGTATATTGCAGAGTATTGCAGGGTATATTACAGAGTATTGCAGGGTATATTGCAGAGTATTGCTGGGTATATTGCAGAGTATTGCAGGGTATATTGCAGAGTATATATGAGAGGTAATGTGGGAGAAGAGTGGCGCTGCCCTAAAAATATTTATTGGTAAATGAATTACAACCTATATTCATTAACATAAGTGCTTATATGGGCTGTCTCCTTAATGTACCTAGGTATGGTCATATCTCAACCACTAACTTTGTATGTGTGAATCCCAAATAATAAACCAAAAAATAATAATAAACCAAAGAATAAGTGAAAAATTGAGGGTTGAAATCCTATTACCCTATTAACAAAGGGTGCTTACTATATTCAAATTGACATAAATAATGTGAAAAAAGACCAATAATCCTTTAGAAATTAGATAAACTAAAAGTTGACCCCAGAGTTCAAAAATATTGGGACACTAAAACATCCTATAAAGTGCAGTATAAAAAGTGTTTCATATGTTCAGTTTAGCATGAATATTGTGAAAATGACAAAAGTTTCTTTAAAAATTAAATAAAATAAAAATTAACCCCAAGGTTCAAAAGTATTGTGACACTATAGCATCTTATAAAGTGCAAAATTATTCTTTAAAGTGAAGAAATGTGTGTGATATATATAGGGTGTCAATGTATGAGGATGTTGAAAAACTCAAAATAAGTTAGTTCGGTGATTTATATAAATATTAAATGAAAGTCATCCCAAACTCCAAAACTATTGGGACAGTGTGGCAGGGGCAAATTGCCAATTAAATATAAATATAAAGTGTCAGTGCCAAATTCTATTCGTTGTGGTTCTCTGGGAAATTGTTGGTATACCCATAAATTGAAATTACATTAAGATAGTACACATGGAAAATCGCATGAGAATAGCGAGACCCTTGTATTATAATATGTCAGCAATTACAATAAGGATTTTGAGATGTTTCCAGCCGGACAATATAGTTAGCAGAGTTCAGTATTATATGCAGTTCATCAGCCACAGGAACATAAAACAGTGACTTCTGTGTGTAGTAGTTCAAACGGTGACTCGAGGTGCTCACCCCCCGTGCTCCCCCACTCACCAGAAAGAAACACCCCTACAGGGGTACCGAGCGATAGAGTGGGTGCCTTTGGGGATAGGTATGGATCATTCCAATACTCCTACTGTTCCTCAGATCTGTATGGTTCCTCCGCTGATTACAGAAAAAACTGTGCGTTCCAGATAACCAGGTTCCTCCATATCTCGCCAGTTACTAGCTGTTAGACTCTCCAGTCCACCCAGAGAAAGAAAAAACAGGGGCTTCCTTCGTGAAGTATGTCCTAGTTTATTGGTGCATATAGTAATAGCAAAGTCCATACACATGTAACAAGTAAATTTGTATCTTGTAGTATCGAACAGTGCTGTGTGCAAGGATGGGACCAGGAACAAGAGACGAACGTGCGTCCCACCTTGCGTTCCAGCGTACCACTTCCGGGTATGACGTGTGAGCGTGACTCCGGCTTACGCGTTTCGTCATAGGACGTTTTCAAAGATATTGCAGAGTATATTGCAGGGATGGCTGAGCATGGAGGGATGGATGTGACTGTATTTGTCACTGAGCAGCGCTATGGGCATTACACATGCAGCCCACAGCGGTGCTGCCATCCGATCCCTCCCCCTCTCCCCTCGCACTGTACCGATCGGTACACAGAGGGGAGGGAGGAACCGGCGTCATGATCAGCGACCGTTTACCGTGATCCGTGATGCGCCGGGTCCTCTGGACCTGGCGGTCACGGAAGTTCTCGGGTGCGCGCCCCAGGGGGGCACGCGAGAGCAGGATTCTGGGAGGACGTCCCACGGACATCCACCCAGAACTAGCCGACCGCGCTGCAGCCTTCTTTCGGCTATGGCCCGGTCGGCAAGTGGTTAAGACCGCTGCGCAAATATGGTGCAAAAAAAAGTATTGCAACGACAGCCATTTTATTCTCTAGGGTGTTAGAAGAAAAACCATATATAATGTTTGGGGGTTCTAAGTAATTTTCTACCAGAAAAACCTGTTTTAAACATGTAAACACCTAAAATCCAAAACGAGGCTGGTCCTTAAGTGGTTAAAGAAGGGGACGTACCCCGAAAGCTTGTCCTGAAAAATTGTACGTTAGTGCAAATAAAAAAGGTATCATGGACAGTACTCAATTGTCTTTATAGGCCTCTGTAATTTATAATTACTTCCCTCTTGAGAAGTGTTCATCTGGACAGGCTTCAAGAGAGGAATGGGTTAAAATAGATGATTTTTGCGGATAAAGATTAGAAAACCATGTCTAACCTTCTAGCATCACAACAATAATCCACGCCATGGATAAACTTTTACTGTCTAAAATATTACCAATTTACCTGTCTATATCAAAGTAATACACCGTTTGCTGAAGATTGATGTATACAGGAGCATTTAAAATGATAAAATAATGTAGTATTAAAAGATCTACACTGATTTATCATTCTTTGAAATACATATTTAATTTGTGGCTTGACTTAGCTTTCTTAGCTAAGCCAAGCTATCCTCGTATGATCGCTGACATTTGTGCCGAGATCTTGAATCTGAATGTCAGCAAATGTTAAAAATTGTGAGGTGCATACATCATGCAAATGAAGAAGAAAACTTTAGTCTACTGTACAATTATCTGGAGATATATTTGCTGTAATCACTAAAATTTGCCTTTTAAGGTGCCTAGATACACTTGCAAAAGGTCAAATACAAAATTACAAACATAGAAATTTACTTACAATTTTTGTTTTCATCCTCTGCCTAATAATGTGTACATTTTTGGACACTTATGTGATATGACTAAAATGATGCAATCAGAGCTTGTTTGAGGGACTTTAAAGTGGAGCTCCAGCTCCACTTGCTTGCCCCCCCGGCCACATTTGCCACCTTTTGGGGTAAGCGGGTACCTGGTTTTGAGTGTTCATTGTGGCGGAGTCAGACGTTCGGCCACCCTTCTCCCTGCAGCTGGCCCATTCACAAAGCGTAGCGCAATTCGCACATGTGCAGTAGGAAACCGGCTGTGAAGCCACAAGGCTTCACCTCCAGCTTCACTTAGCCAAGATGGCAGTGCCAGCACCGGAGAGCTGATTCAAGAATCGGCTCGGGTAAGGACATTGCTGGATGCCTGGACAGGTAAGTGCCCTAATAGTAAAATTCAGCAGCTACAGTATTTGTAGCTGCTGACTTCATTTTTTTGGGGAGGGGTAGAACTACTCTTTAAACTGTGGGTTTAAAGTTGACATAACAATACCCACAGGAAATTAAGCAGGGAGGAATAACATTGATTTACATTATTTGAACATCCAGCCACCCAACCAAGAAAACAGAGAGGAATTCAACCTATTAGCAAAAGAGGTCTACGCTGCATTATCTACTGGTACCTTTGGCTGCTGTATATGAGAATCAAACCCACTATTTGTATGTAATATGTGTTTGATTGTGGAAGAGTTTGTGACACTTGAAAGATGTTTAAAGAGATTGTCACCAAATTAAAAATGGCATGTATATTACATGACTACATACAGTGTTTTTCCTTTCCATTAATTTCTTTTTATTCACATGCAATGTGCCTTTGAACTTGCTAACATGTTTCTCTTTCCTGTAACTTATGTTACATATGATTACACTATGACCACTATTTCCCAAGTTGTAGAGTATGATTAAGCTCCAGTGGGTGGGTCGAAATGCATCAGCAGGGGCAAGGCTTCTGGCAGAGACCCATGGGCTGAGGCTGTTCTCATGTTCACACCATGTTGATGTCAGGAACCATGAATCAGACTGAGACAGAAATGCCGTAAAAATCACACCTTTTAATATAATGGTAAAAATGGTACAGATCAGTAAACGTAGTCAAAACACAAGCCAGGGATCGGAAGCCAAAGAGGATAGTCAGACAAGTCAGTAATCAGGAAACCAGAGATCAGCGTAGGAGGCAGAAGAACAGGATCAAGAACCAGAAGGGGTGTCAGCCGGACAAAAGCTTTCACAGGAACACAGCATAGATACTCCGGATATGTTGACCAAGGCGAAGGCACAAAAGGAATGAACAAGGCAGTTTAAATAGCCAGAAGGATCTGGCTGTAGGCGGGACTGATGAGCGGGTAAAGATCACCCAGTAAGCCACTGTGGAAAGGAGTGCTGACAATTATCCGACAGCTGGGCAACCTGAGCACAGAGAAGAGAGCTGCTGAGAGCCCAGCCCTGACAGTTGGCTGGTCGGGAGTGTGATGCATTTCTAACCCTGCATATGCATTACTGAGCTTGTTTGACAGCCTGCACCCTGATGACTATGAGAGTCGTTACCCTGGCTTTGAGCAAAGTCTGGTTCTCCTGCAATATGTTTAAGAAATGGCAAGCCTTTGTTGACTGTGCAGTTCCATTTCCCCAATCACAATCACCATAATTACTTACTTACTTAATACACCCTCATACTTTATGTTAGGGGGCCTATAACATACTCTAACAAGTACATAAAAAACCCAAGGGTGGGTATATCATATTCTCCTATCTATGCACTCTATGCAACCTCTACAACAATCCTTTTCCTCTCTCTGATCACCGCCTTATTAGTTTCTCACTCTCCCTGTCTTCCACCACCTTTCCCTTCAATTGGCTAAAAATCACTGTAGAAACCGTCGCCACTTCAACCCTTCTCTTCTCTACTCTACTACTGACCACCTCTAGGACAAAATCTCACCCCTGTCCTTTCCCAATCTAGCCACTTCTATCTACAATAGATCCCTATCCTCCACCCTGGACGAGCTTGCCCCCCTCACTACTACACATAGAATCAGGCCCGACCCCTACAACCCTGGCAAACAGAGGAAATCAGAAGTCTCAAAAAATGTTGCCGTGCTCTTGAGCGTCTGTGGCGTAAAACGAAGTCTCTCAAAGACTTCAACTAATACAAATCTGCCCTCCAAAACTACAATTCCTGCCTCCTCACTGCCAAGCAGAGCTATTTTATCACTCGTATTAATACCTTCCCACCAACTCTTCTCCACCTTTAAAGTGATTGTAAAGTCTCATTTCTTTTTCCCTATAAAAATAACAAACATGTCATACTTACCTGCTCTGTTGCAGTGGATTTGCACAGAGCACCCCGAAACTCCCTCTTCTTGGGTCCCTCTTCTGTGATCCTGGCCCCTCCCTCCTGTTGAGTGCCCCCACAGCCAGCAGCTTGCTATGGGGACACCCAAGCCAAGTCACAGCTTCCTGTGTCCAGACATGAAGCCCCGACCCGCCCCCGCCCCCTTTCCCCTGATTGGCTAGCTGACTTTGATTGACAGCAGCAGGAACCAATGGTGCCACTGCTGTGTGTCAGCCAATCAAGAGGGAGAATCTCTTAACTCTCTACTTTGTCCTCCACTGCCTCCACCCACTAACTCACTCACTGCCCAGGAGATTGCCAATCCCTTCAAACATAAAATTGATTCATGAAAAAGTATGAAAACCCCCTATCGGGGCTTTTAAGCAGCCAATAAAGTGCAATATAGGTGGTTGAAAAAATTCAAACATAAAATTGATTCAATATGTGATGAAATCTCCACTCTACGGGTATCTCCCCCACTTAACACCCCGTGTCAACAGGTACAATCAACACTCTCCTTATTCAACCCAGTTACTATAGATGAGGTTGCTCAACTTATTTCTAACATCCACCTAACCACTTGCCCCCTGGACCCTGTTTCCACTCAAATACTACGGTCACCTTCTGACTCTATCCTACACTCTCTAACCCACATCTTCAATCTCTCCCTCTCTTCTGGCATCTTCCCCACCTCTATAAAACATGCACTGGTCACCCCTATACTTATAAAGCCATCCTTCTTCATCAGTTCATCCCCCACAGTAATTACCATTTGTATCACTTGACCCTCATTTTTAGATTGTAAGCTCTAATGAGCATGGCCCTCTGATTCCTCCTGTATTGAATTGTATCAAAAACTGTACTGCCTGCCCTAACGTTCTAAAGTGCTGCGCAAACTGTTGGCGCTATATAAATCCTCTATAATAATAATATCATTCATATTACTCTTTGGGCACCATCCCGCTTTATATCACAAATCACTCAATCTCCAACTCCAACCACAGTAGGGTGGGAGACAGAAAACATGACACTTTGAATGTGCTGCATAGAGAAAAAAAATACATATAATTACTGTATATTTTATACATATTTACTATATATATAATACATAATGTAATGTATTTTATACTCCATAATTAGGCAAAACATGGGAACCCCCTCAAGGCCCTTGTCCCTTAGCCTTGTGAATCCTGTTCTGCAGGAGGGATAAAGATGCACAAACACATACTGACCCACACAAAATAGGAACTTACCACCTATAACATGGGCGAATGAGGATCACAATGTGATTTTTAATCCATAAGATGGGCAATATGAGAGGAAAAAAGACTTCCTAAGCATCAAGAAAAAACAGGGAAGTGTTTACCACACATAATTGCAGACACTAAACCATATATTATACAGTACATATCAATAATGCCTACCCCTTAGGGTTGACAGCCAGAAGTGTCACAAACATGTCAAGGTCTTGCTTCCCAACTGCCTCCTCTTTTTGTTTAGGACACATCAATACAGTCCCAGGGTCACCTGCAATACAAAATGGCACATTATAATACCATAAATACCACATCCATTGACAGAAGGCTAGGGCACGTGCCTTATAGGACTTACTACAAATCAAATACTGCAATGGGCAGACAATTCCTAGGCTTGTATCTTATGCCATTAATAAGACTCTAAAAATACACAAACATTAAGATAATGAATACCATTCACAGGAGTATGATATTGTCTAACAGTAAAAGATGGTGCTTTAGCGTGTCTCAGGCTTCTGCCCTACCTCTTAGGTAGGGCAGCATTGACGGTGCCTCCTGCCCCCCCCAGAACCATGCCCACTGTCTTAAACCGAACGCTTGGACCTATGGCCGGTCGCTCCATCTCTTATCAGTGTCACATCTAGCAGGGAAACTGTCAGTTTGGGTCATCTCACTCAGAACCGGAAGTGACGGCTGAGGACAACCCCATACACCGCCTGGAACCACAAATCCAATCAGCAACAACAGAAATTAAGCCAAATTACCAAAAAAGAACAAACAAAACAGCCAAACCCAACAATTGGGGATGTCCCCGTTTAGTTGCCCCTGAGGGCAACAAAGCCACACACATATAAATCAAAAACCACCAGAAAATATAAAAGCAAGGAGCTACAAGAGAGGCACAATTCAGGACTCCATTCCCAACCGAGAAGGTATAAAAGAAAAAAAAAGTGTGCTACAATCAGGGAGTATGGGATATTTATAACAAACATTGGCAATAATGTGATATAAAACAAAATAAGACAACATCTTCATGTTGCATTACCATACTTTATCACCATATTTAAAAGGGCACACAATATAATGGGGTCCTTAAGCATCCTTTTGCAACGGCCAGCATTATTCCTTAGCAAAATAAGATAATGTATTTACCAACACCTTAGAGTGGGGGTTGGCAAAGCAGGGACCTGTTCACGATATACCTGTCCGTGGTCGACAGGTAGATCGCGATCAACAGGTTGCTGACCCCCGCCTTAGAGAAATGTAGCAAAACTCAGTTGCTCGTTCAACCCTAGTTCTTGCATGCTTTCAACTTATATATATTCTCTCTCTCTCTCTCTCCGCGGCATCACAGTTTTTGTTCACTTGCTCTTCTCATACATACATACACCTCCAACTTTTCTGCCAGTTCTGTCCTTCTAAAATAGTTGTGTAAGCTGTCATTGTTTGTGTTTTGTGGGTCATTGCCTAGTCTTTATTTAAACCATGGTGATAATGGGTAAAGGTGTGATGATTTTGGAGCACAGTATTTACTGCTCTGCAATGCGGCATACATATTGCATCTACATATTGCATCCCCAGGCATTGCAGAGAGAAGGGAGATGTCACATACACTGATACGATCACAAATATATGGCTCAGGCATGAAGACAGGGACTGTCTGGTGTTACCCACTGATTTTGGAGCTTCATTGAAGGCTCCGGCTAGCTCCCGTCCCGACCTCCTGCAGAGCATATACCGTCCACACTCAACCCCTGGAACTCAGTTGCTGCGGCCCATCTGTTATTAAACAGATCTGGGAACTCACTATCCCAAGCCCATATTGACCCTGGGCTGGCGTTTATCTGCATCCTCATCCTGACAGTTGCTTCATCTGCTCTCGACATGGAATCACTCCGTTTGAGTTAAACTATTTATGACCGCATTTATCTCTACTCTATACCCCTGACCCGTCCGCGTCGGGTACCAGGGATTACCATCCACTGGAGAGTACTAGTGTCATTTTATTTGTACTGTTGTATCTTGTTTTTTGTTACGTTTGACATATGTACAGTGGGGAAGGAAAGTATTCAGACCCCCTTAAATTTTTCCATTCCTCCTTGCAGATCCTCTCCAATTCTGTCAGGTTAGATGGTAAACGTTGGTGGACAGCCATTTTTAGGTCTCTCCAGAGATGCTCAATTGGGTTTCAGTCAGGGCTCTGGCTGGGCCATTCAAGAACAGTCATGGAGTTGTTGTGAAACCACTCCTTCGTTATTTTAGCTGTGTGCTTAGGGTCATTGTCCTGTTGGAAGGTAAGCCTTCGGCCCAGTCTGAGGTCCTGAGCACTCTGGAGAAGGTTTTAATCCAGGATATCCCTTTACTTGGCAGCATTCATCTTTCCCCCGATTGCAACCAGTCGCCCTGTCCCTGCAGCTGAAAAACACCCCCACAGCATGATGCTGCCATCACCATGCTTCACTGTTGGGACTGTATTGGACAGGTGATGAGCAGTTTTGAGTGCAGTTTTCTCCACACATACCGCTTAGAATTAAGGCCAAAAAGTTCTATCTTGGTCTCATCAGACCAAAGAATCTTATTTCTCACCATCTTGAAATCCTTCAGGTGTTTTTTAGCAAAATCCATGCAGGATTTCATGTGTCTTGCACTGAGGAGAGGCTTCTGTCAGGCCACTCTGCCATAAAGCCCCGACTGGTGGAGGGCTGCAGTGATGGTTGACTTTATACAACTTTCTCCCATCTCCCGATTGCATCTCTGGAGCTCAGCCACAGTGATCTTCGGGTTCTTCTTTACCTCTCTCACCAAGGCTCTTCTCCCCTGATAGCTCAGTTTGGCCGGACGGCCAGCTCTAGGAAGGGTTCTGGTCGTCCCAAAAGTCTTCCATTTAAGGATTATGGAGGCCACTGTGCTCTTAGGAACCTGAAGTGCAGCAGACATTTTTTTGTATCCTTGGCCAAATCTGTGCCTTGCCACAATTTTGTCTCTGAGCTCTTCAGGCAGTTCCTTTGATCTCATGATTCTCATTTGCTCTGACATGCACTGTGAGCTGTAAGGTCTTATATAGACAGATGTGTGGCTTTCCTAATCAAGTCCAATCAGTATAATCAAACACAGCTGGACTCAAATGAAGGTGTAGCACCATCTCAAGGATGATCAGAAGAAATGGACAGCACCTGAGTTAAATATATGAGTGTCACAGCAAAGGGTCTGAATACTTAGGACCATGTGATATTTCAGTTTTTCTTTTTTAATAAATCTGCAAAAATGTCAACAATTCTGTGTTTTTCTGTCAATATGGGGTGCTGTGTGTACATAAATGAGGAGAAAAACTAACTCAAATGATTTTTAGCAAATGGCTGCAATATAAAGAGAGTGAAAAATTTAAGGGGGGCTGAATACTTTCCGTTCCCACTGTATACAGTTATAGACGCTAATGTTAGATCATTTGTTTGATCTGGAATAATCTTTTTTATGTACTAATAAATTCATTTTCTACGCACTTCAGTGTTTGTGGCCTTTAAAGTCCCATCTAAGGGGGAATATTCCTTTGTTCTACATATTGCATCCCCTGCGCTACTGCCTTTAGATGTGTCTGTAATTGTCTGAAATTGTTATTTTTGACAGGTGTATGTCTAACTTTTTTTTTACTATGACAATAGGTGGTAAGGAGAATGTAAGCAATGTGAGGTGGTTCTGGTGCACACTGTTTTTGTACAAGTGTAGTGGCATGCTACATAAAAAAGAGCAGCTCTAAAGCTGCGTACACACGAGTGGAATGTCCGACAGTAAAAAAACCGACGGAAGATTTTCATCGTCTATTCCGATCGTTTGTATGCCTCATCTGACTTTTTTTTTTTCGAAAATTCTGACGGACCTAGAAATGGAACATGTTCTAAATATTTCCGACAGAACCAATTCCTATCGGGAAAACCGCTCGTCTGCATGCTGTTCCGACGGAACAAAAACGACGCATGCTCTGAAGCTAGTATGAGACGGAAGCTATTGGCTACTGGCTATTGAACTGCCTTTTTCTAGTCCCGTCGTACGTGTTTTACGTCACTTCGTTCTGGACGATTGGACTTTGGTATGATCGTGTGTATGCAAGACCGCTTGAGCGGAATTTCTTCGGAGTTCCGTCGGAGAAACCTTCGGAGTTTATTCCGACGGCAAAACCGGTCGTGTGTACGCGGCATAAGAGCAGTTCAGCAACAAGTGAATGGTGCTCTTTGAGCACCCCTAGCAAATCATAGCAAGCAATGAGACTAGTTAAAGCAACAGTAGTCCTAACAAGGGATTATATTACCATTATAATACAGGATTTTTTATAGCGCCAACAGTTTGCGCAGCGCTTTACAACATGAGGGCAGACAGTACAGTTACGATACAATTCAATATGGGAGGAATCAGAGGGCCCTGCTCAATAGAGCTTACAATCTAGCATATGAATAAATCTGTGAATATGGTGGGGGAGGCCCCTGAAGACAATGTAGTCTTTAATGAAAGCCCAGTGTGTATTGCTGAATCTATTCTATAGACTCAGTGTTTATGACCTGCCCATCTAGGACAGTAGTCTATAAAGCTTCTTTTTACATGGGCAGCCAGGGGTTGGTAAAAACAGGCGAGTGATCTGCATTTTTACTACCCTTAACTGCTCACCTTCAAGCAGACATGTAGCCCCTCAGGTACACTTTGCAGCGCCCTCAATGCTTTTTATTAAGGTACAGCATTTTTAAGGTGACATGCCTAGTTTAACAGGCAACACCGCCTGTCAAGCTCTCCCTTGTAAGTAAATAGGACTGTGCAGCCAAACGCTCACCTGGCAGTTTTGGCACGGTACATACAGACCCCCCATAGCAAAAGCCTTGCTATGTAGGCACTCAGGAAGCAGGGAGGAGCAAGAAGCGCCTGCGGGGGACTGAAGAAGAAGAGGATTGCACAGAGCAGGTAAGTATACCATGTTTGTAATTAAAAAAAGATTCCCCTTACAATCACTTCAACCAACACTTGTCCAGCACTACCATACATCCAATTGTTTGCATGTATAGCCTAACACATGACTAGAGCAGGCCCTAAACATGACAGAAAAAAATACACTAAAACCTTTAACAATGTTAGAACAAATATAGCATGATCATTCCCTTGCTTTCCTTTGTGGCATTGTATGTACTATAAAATGATAGATGCGCTTTCATTTGACAAATAAACAAGCTAAAAATGGACAAAAACTATTAGAGGCAACGAAAAAAATGTTGCTGTGGATTTTAAAAAAAATCAATAAACAAATGAATGCATTCAAAAAAAATCAGAAAGTTTCTGCAGTCAGCACCCTTTGGAGACCACTTAATGAAACCATTTATTTTGTGCATGACTTTCATTTACTCTATTGCTTGTCACGCTGGTCTTTAATAAAATTTTCAGTTAATTATGAGCTGTAAGTTGCAATTCCTAGCATATGCTTTCTCGCTCTATTTTTCTCTTATGAAGTCCTGCTGAAGTATGAATGAATTGTTTTTATCTATTAAGATTTAACTATTACAACAACTTGTGTTCTACACACTTATGTTTCACTTTCCTTGCCTGGATACAGGTGACCATTCTTTATGAGTGTAGCGCTGGTAGATTTTTAATCTACTGCTTATATGTAAATTTAGTGGGTCATCTGTTCTGTACATAGTTCAAATTTAATCTATGGCTAAATTAGCCTCTGTTCCAGCATTGACTGTGTTGCGTGCAGTTCCAAACTGTTGCGTGTAGGTGTTGTTGTCACCATAGGTCGGTGTTGAAAAGCAACAAGCTGAAGTATATTGAGTGCTCTTCTTTCCCAGAGGTAACTTGACAGAGGTGGTCCACTGCTATGCATTCTGGGAGAGAGTACTTAAGGGGAAGATGCCATTTTTCTTTCTCTTTCACCTGCTGGCCCTCCTGGCCTAAAGGTATGTGCTAAGGAGAGTTCTACCTCATGGCCCTCCAGGCCGGAGGGCTGCGATCCTGCAACCGTGCAAGTAGGCCCAGAAGCCTGTCTGGGGCCTACTGCTGCGGGGATGGTCCTGTGCTGTCTGTCCTGCCGGAAGAAGGCGGACAATTGAGAAGACCCGGAGGGAGGACCTGTCTTGGAGAGGACCGTGCGGAATGCTGGTGTCTCAAGAGGGGCCTGGTGACTCAGTTGGAGGATGCATCTTAACCTAATCTATCGCACAAATACTGCCGGGTCGGCTTAACGGTTCTGGTATTGTGTTGCTGTTCATCTAAAACTACTACATCCTGTGGCAGAGGATCGTACAGTTATATAGCTCTTTTCAAGTCTGTGGCAGAGACTTTTTGTTCGTGCTACGCTCCGGCTGCTAGGTCAGTGAGAGAGACCTATCCGGGTGGGCAAAGATTTAATCCTGGACTGAAGGTATATTTGAACTTCCCTGCAACTCTTCTTCTACCTCTTTCCTGCTACTTCTTCAAGTTACTTCCTATTAAAGCATTGAAAAAGTACTAAAGTGACTGGTGCCTACATTGTCAGATACAAAGCTCAACATGGACTCAAAGTTCTGGTATTGGTGAAACTACGGGTAAGGAGGTGACGGTAACAGCCCGATATAAATCAGCAGCTCCTTCGGGGGTAAGTGCTACATGAGTATTGCCATCGATAGGTATAAGTAGTTGCAAGAACTGTCAGTTTTCATAACTGTAGACTCTTTTATAATTTATATTGACTCTTAACATAGATGTAAACCCTAAATGAATGACATTTTTTTTAACTAAACCATAAAATCATAAACAATTGTTATAACTACTTGGTTTTACCTTTTTTTTAAATCTCAGTGCTGCTGATCTTCTGTAGTCTCTTTGCAGTATATTAGTGTTTACATTTGCTACAGCAACTGCTACATGTCATTTCTCTGGGCAGGTTTCCAGAGAGGGACAACAGTGGACCATGCCCATATAATATGTATTGAAACAACCATTTGTAATCTCGATTGAAAGCCTGTGTGGCAAGGTGACAATGCAGGAGCACAGTTGAGCAACAGGCATAGAGATTGCCATCCTTTTGTAGCAAGTACGTTAACAAGGACCTTCATAGCAGTATCTCCAGAGATTATTTAAATGAAAGCTGCAAACGTAAAAATCTTGAAAACGACTTTTGAAATTATATTTATTAAAGCTTATATGAATTTTTAGCGATTGCATTTACATGTACTTTAAGCTACAATTGTATTTCCAACTTTGCAGACAAATTTGAGAAAGCCCCACCATGTGTTTATGTATTCCCATTCACACAGCACAAAAATAATTTCATAGATTATAAAAATAATTATTTTTTAAAAATGGTAGACCTAGTTGAAACAACAAAAGCCATATACCGTATATACCATATTACCAATATTACCAATATTTTCATCATATGGACAGAAGGGAGAGAAGGGGGAAAAAAATAAAAATATATTAAAAAAATCCTCCGGCGTTCTCGTCCAGCATCTCCTCCGCGGCGTCTTCTATCTTCTTCTCCTCGGGCCGCTCCGCACCCATGGCATGGGGGGAGGCTCCCGCACGGGACATGACGGGACTTCCCTGTGGCATTCCCCGTGATGTCACAGGGAAGTCCCGTCAAGTCACCGTGCGTCAGAGGGGGGCAGGGGTCACCGGGTGGCCCCGCCCCCCATTATTTAAGAACCGTCAGACGAGGAGACGCCGTCACACAGCGGGAGCCTCCCTCCATGCCAGCATGGATGCGGAGCGGCCCGGAGAAGAAAATGAAGAAGAGAAGAAGAGAAGAAGAGAAGAAGGAAGAAGAGAAGAAAACGAAGAGAAGAGCGGGAGCCTCCCCCCATGCCATGGGTGCGTAGCGGCCCGAGGAGAAGAAGATAGAAGACGCCGCGGAGGAGATGCTGGATGAGAACGCCGGAGGAAGAACCAGAAGAGCCAGAAGAACCAGAAGAAGAAGATGAAGGAAGATAGAAGAAAGAAGAAGCATTTAAATAAAGGAAAAACTGTCTCTTGTCATTTTTAACAGTTTTTTAGTGAAATGGTAGGGGTAAGTACCCCCTTACCATTTCACACGGGGGGGGCGGGATCTGGGGGTCCCCTTGTTAAAGGGGGCTTCCAGATTCCGATAAGCCCCCCACCCGCAGACCCCCACAACCACCGGCTAGGGTTGTGGGGATGAGGCCCTTGTCCTCATCAACATGGGGACAAGGTGTTTTGGGGGGCTACCCCAAAGCACCCTCCCAATGTTGAGGGCATGTGGCCTGGTACGGTTCAGGAGGGGGGGCGCACTCTCTCTTTTCCTGCGGCCTGCCAGGTTGCGTGCTCGGATAAGGGTCTGGTATAGATTTTTGGGGGGACCCCATGACGTTTTTTTTTTTTGGCGCGGGGTTCCCCTTAAAATCCATACCAGACCTGAAGGGTCTGGTATGGAATTTAGGGGGAACCCCACGTCATTTTTTTTTTAAATTTTGGCCGGGGTTCCCCTTAATATCCATACCAGACCTGAAGGGCCTGGTATGGAATTTAGGGGGACCCCCCACGTCATTTTTTTTTTAAATTTTGGTTCGGGGTTCCCCTGTGGGGAATTCCCATGCCGTTTTTATCAATGAACTTCTATGTGTATTGTCAGCAATGCAATAGCCGCGAGTAGTTTTAAATGGGTTTTTTCCTTCGAAATGTCATTTTGCTGTCAGACTGTTCTAAACACGGGAAACATGTGCCCCTTTACAGGCATACTATAGACACACCCCAGCTACGAAATTTAAAGGGATATTACACTTTTATTGTTTGACTTTAAGCATTATTAAAATCACTGCTCCTGAAAAAACTGCCGTTTTTAAAACTTTTTTTTGCATTGATCCATGTCCCCTGGGGCAGGACCCAGGTCCCCAAACACTTTTTATGACAATAACTTGCATATAAGCCTTTAAAATTAGCACTTTTGATCATTCATGTTCGTGTCCCATAGACTTTAACGGTGTTCGCGCGTTCGAACGAACTTTTTTCCTGTTCGCATGTTCTGGTGCGAACCGAACAGGGGGGTGTTCGGCTCATCCCTACTGTTCATAGACTAACATTGCATTATATCAATAGGCAAAAATGCTGGCACTACAAGTATAAACCCATTGACTATTGCAGCTATCTCCACAGTTCCAGCATTTACCCCAACACCCCACCTAAGCCAGCATACACAAATAGGACACTAGATACAACTGCATATGCTCTGACCCAGAAGACAGAAATAAACAAAGCATTACTAGCAGAGTCCTTCCATAAGCAAAGTTACAGCAACAAAACAGTCATCACAATCATCACCTCTGCCTAATCCAAAGATTAGGACTGGCCCTGCTGCTATTCCAACAATAAAAAGAGAAAAAACAAACAGTTGTGTACCTCTAATAACCACATATAAGCACTAGAAGTGATAAGAAAGGTGATTAAAAAGCTGCAACCCATATTAACATTGGATAAAATGCTGGAATAACTCTTGTAGCAACCCTAAAGGCTCGCCTACTGGCAACCACCTAACCTCAGACACAAACCAGATGGAAATGTTATTCTGACTACAAGGAGAAAAACAAGGGGACAAAACCTTGCAACAGTAAAAAACTGTGCAGACACATCAATTCATTATAAGGTGTCACATACACAAAAGTAGCCTTAACTATTATTGGATCATACAAGCTACACCTCCAGTAATGTGGTGAACCAATACAACAAGTGCAACCAGGGATGTTACATTGGTGAAACAGGACAGTAATTACAAAAAAGAATTAATCTATATAGACACGCCATAAAATAACATAGGGAAGATGACTACTGCACACTGTGGGGCATAATTTCTCACAACCAGGCCACCCTATGGAAGACATAAATGTTTTGACTACACCAAGACACCCTGCCCTAAGTAGGGGTGACTATCTACGTTTAGTCTTGAGATTGGTTGAGAGCCAAAGCAGATTTATAGTCTGTGTACTCATTTGATTTTCCCCTAAATGTAACTGTTGCTCCCTGCTGCCAGTATGCATCTACAGTAATACTGATTTATAAATATTTATGTTCACCCTAGTAAACCATTAAGATACCTATTGCTAGTGGTTGATCTTGAGAGACAGAATCAATATTTGGGGGGTGCACCTTTGCACTCTTCTCCCTTTGTGGCCTGGGGAGGGTTTGTGATGTGCAGCTGTGTGACTAGGCCTGGGGCCAAAGAGACCTTTGCATGTGCTCGGGGTACAAGCCTGGCAGCAGAAGAAGCCTGTCTGTTCAGTGTGGTCCTGCTGATGGAGGTCCTGGGTTCAGGGAGCCTCACAGAGGACAGGAGTCTAGACAGAGGAGAAGTGATAGGGTCAGAGAAGTACCACATACAAATGGTAATTTTGTTGGACACAGGAGATAATGGACTTAGACCCCTTTCACACTGGGGCCGCCCGTGCGTTAGCGGTAAAGCACCGCTCGTTTTAGCGGAGCTTTATCGCTGTTTAAGCAGTGCTTTTTGACCTCTAGCGGGGCGCTTTTAACCCCAAAGAAGGGGGTAAAAACGCCTGTGTTGTGGCGCTTCGGAGGTGCTGCCAATTCATTTCAATGGGCAGGGGCGGTTTGGGAGCACTGTATACAGCGCTCCCAAACCGCCCCAAAGATACCGCTTGCAGGACTTTTTCTAACATCCCGCAAGTGCATCACCCCAGTGTGAAAGCACTCAGGCTTTCACGTTCCGGGGGCATGGGAGGCTATTTTCAGGCACTTTACAGGCGCTATTTCTAGCCCTAAAACGCCTGAAAACTGCCTCAGTGTGAAAGGGCTCTAAATGTGGCCCTCAGCTTAGATTCTATACTTCTTACCTAACTAATATTCTCACTTTTATTACACTGTGTGCTGTTTTTTTTTTTTTTTTTGCTTAAAAAAAGGGAGTTAACACATAAAAACTCGTCCTGAAAATGTAACTGTAAGTGCAAATACAAAAGAGTTTTATGGACCGTACTCAACTGCATATACTTTATTGTTGAGGGTGTTTTGCCACACATCCAAGTTGCTTCCCAAAGCCAGCCATAGACAGTTCAAATCACAGCCTGTTCAGCAGGGATCATCCAAGATTTGAATCATGTATGGGCAGGCTGATTGTATGAAAAATCAATCAACTTGGGTAAAACTAGCCTGTCAAATTTTTCATGCGATTTTTGCTAGCGGGTATAGCTAAAACTAGCACACAGAGTTCAGAGTCAGGATTTCGTAACTCACAGAGTTTAGGTGGTATAGATTATGTAATGCAGAGAGTTTAGGAGTCAGGAGTAAGTAACACAGAGAGCTAAGGGGCCAGGATTAAGTAATGCAGAGTGTTCATTGATCAGGATCAAGTAACATAGAGAGTTTAATGATCAGGATCAAGTAACACAGAGTTTAGGAGTCATGATTAAGTAACGCAGAGAGTTCAGGGGTCAGATTTAAGTAACACAGAGAGTTCAGTGGTTAGGATTAAGTAATGTAGAGTGTTAAGGTGTCAGGATTGAATAACGCCAAAAGCGCAGGGATTAGGATTAAATAACACATAGAGTTCTGGGGTCAGGATTTGATAACGCAGAGAATTCAGGGGTCAGAATTAAGTAATGCAGACAATTCAGGGGTCACGATTAAGTAATGCAAAGGGTTCAGGGGTCAGAATTAATATATGCACATCAGAGGTCAGGATTAAGTAATGCACAGGCTTCAGGTCAGGTCAGGAGCATGTAAATCACAGATTACACCTGATGTCCCCCACTTTCGGCATCCCATTTTATTGTCTTACCCCAGCAATGTACCCAGGAGCTGGGCAGCGTAATGTAAACATTGCAGTGTGCAGGCTCCAATTCAAGTCACACAACGCAAATGTCAATCAAAAATGTTGCAGCTGGAGCAACCTGAGCATACATGGCAATATGGATTTGGTATGACATTTGCGCAGTGTAATTTGAGTTGGAGCCTACGCACTTAAATATTTACTTTATGGTGCATGGTTCCAAGGGATGAATCTGGGAAAACCCATTTCTCAGGAACACACCCCTCACAACGACTGCCCCTGGGAAACGGGAATGAATGGTAACCTTACGAGACATATATATATATCTCATCATCCTAATCCATAACACCAATCTAACACTTTACCTGAACTCAATTCCTAAACTAAACTCTGATCCTCAACCTATCCCCTTTAGCTAACCTCAACCTAGCACCTAAACACATATCTCAGCCTAACCCCAAAACCTATTCCTAAACCTCAAGGTAAGCCATATTTCAAATACTGATGACAAAAGGAAAACATGCCAATATATCTACAAAGAATTCACAGGGCTTTTCCAAATATTATGCCAACTATATGTTTGCAGATATTATTCATAGCAATGTAAACATTGCTATATACATATATACTGTACATAGGAGTGTACTGTATGTTCATTGCAAATAAATATGTAGCACCCTCCTAGAATGGGTTGCTAGAGAGACTCAGGTAAATTTAGTCTTTTTTGGCTTTTCTGTAAACATTGGAGCAGTGTGTGATTATTTTTGGCTGTTCTGGATTTCACTAGTTGCAGGCTCAACCACTTCTTCAGGCCTTTTAGAGGATTCTAGAATGTAGTGGGCTAGAAGAGGCAAACCCTGGGCCTGAAAATGAGGGCCCAGTAGGTGGCTGAGAAGGGCATAAATAGTTTGAGGCCTGGAGCAGCAGGGTTCTTGTCTAGGAGGAGAAGATCCCAGCCTGAAGGGCTGCTGCCCTCCTGGGCAGAACAGCTGCAGCTTGCAAGAGTTCATCGGGGTCCCAACTCAGTGGGAGCTATTGTCAGGTGTTCATCAAGGTCCTAGCTCAGTGATAGCACGGGGCCTATCGCCTGGAATCAACATGATCCCAGCTCAGTGGAAGCTGGGGGGCGCCTATTTTCTAAAATCAGTTGGAGTCAAATCAAGAGGGTTCACTGGGGATCTGACCTGGAGATTCACAGGAGAAGTGCCTGGCCGATATTGGTCAGGAGAATAGGAGGTATCTATGTATCCGGGGCCATTGTGAATAGAGGCCTAGGATTAGGATCCTAGTGACTGTCTGCTGTTTTAACCCCTTGAGTGACTGCATTAGCGTTGCTGAAGTGGGATTTGCCCTGCTGGAAATCCTAGTATTGCCTGGGTTTCTAGTCTATGTCAAGAGGGAGGTTTCCCTGAAGAGAGTAGACACAATAGAGATTGTCCTCTAATCACAGTACTTTTTGCACTTAATTTGGAGTACCCCAAAGTCCCGTTACCATGTTTAACACGCATTAAAGCCTAAAAAGAGCATTAAAGGATACTCCTTGTCCGGTCATTGAGTAGTGAGACTGCCTGAGTGCTTGTGTGCCTAGCTGCCTGTGTATCAAAATGGGAAGAGATCCTGGGGAAATTCATATATAATAATATATAAATATACAGTGGGAACGGAAAGTATTCAGACCCCCTTACATTTTTCACTCTTTTGTTATATTGCAGCCATTTGCTAAAATCATTTAAGTTAATTTTTTCCTCATTATTGTACACACATTACCCCATATTGACAGAAAAACACAGAATTGTTGACATTTTTGAAGATTTATTAAAAAAGAAAAACTGAAATATCAAATGGTCCTAAGTATTCAGACCCTTTGCTCAGTATTTAGTAGAAGCACCCTTTTGATCTAATACAGCCATGAGTCTTTTTGGGAAAGATGCAACCAGTTTTTCACACCTGGATTTGGGGATCCTCTGCCATTCCTCCTTGCAGATCCTCTCCAGTTCTGTCAGGTTGGATGGTAAACGTTGGTGGGCAGCCATTTTTAGGTCTCTCCAGAGATGCTCAATTGGGTTTAAGTCAGGGCTCTGGCTGGGCCATTCAAGAACAGTCACGGAGTTGTTGTGAAGCTACTCCTTTGTTATTTTAGCTGTGTGCTTAGGGTCATTGTCTTGTTGGAAGGTAAACCTTCAGCCCAGTCTGAGGTCCTGAGCACTCTGGAGTAGGTTTTTGTCCATTTCCCTTTACTTGGCCGCATTCATCTTTCCCTTGATTGCAACCAGCCGTCCTGTCCCTGCAGCTGAAAATCACCCCCACAGCATGATGCTGCCACCACCATGCTTCACTGTTGGGACTGTATTGGACAGGTGATGAGCAGGGCCTGGTTTTCTCCACATATACCGCTTAGAATTAAGGCCAAAAAGTTCTATCTTGGTCTCATCAGACCAGAGAATCTTATTTCTCACCATCTTGGAGTCCTTCAGGTGTTTTTTTTTAGCAAACTCCATGCGGGCTTTCATGTGTCTTTCACTGAGGAGAGGCTTCCGTCAGGCCACTCTGCCATAAAGCCCCGACTGGTGGAGGGCTGCAGTGATGGTTGACTTTCTACAACTTCCTCCTATCTCCCGACTGCATCTCTGGAGCTCAGCCACAGTGATCTTTGGGTTCTTCTTTACCTCTCTCACCAAGGCTCTTCTCCCCGACAGCTCAGTTTGGCCTGATGGCCAGCTCTAGGAAGGGTTCTGGTCGTCCCAAACGTCTTCCATTTAAGGATTATGGAGGCCACTGTGCTCTTAGGAACCCTAAGTGCAGCAGAAATTTTTTGCAAGCTTGGCCAGATCTGTGCCTTGCCACAATTCTGTCTCTGAGCTCTTCAGGCAGTTTCTTTGACCTCATGATTCTCATTTGCTCTGACATGCACTGTGAGCTGTAAGGTCTTATATAGACAGGTGTGTGGCTTTTCTAATCAAGTCCAATCAGTATAATCAAACACAGCTGGACTCAAATGAAGGTATAGAGCCATCTCAAGGAAGAAATGGACAGCACCTGAGTTAAATATATGAGTGTCACAGCAAAGGGTCTGAATACTTAGGACCATGTGATATTTCAGTTTTTCTTTTTTAATAAATCTGCAAAAATGTCAACAATTCTGTGTTTTTCTGTCAATATGGGGTAATGTGTGTACAATAATGAGGAAAAAATGAACTTAAATGATTTTAGCAAATGGCTGCAATATAACAAAGAGTGAAAAATGTAAGGGGGTCTGAATACTTTCCATCCCCACTGTATATATATTCATGCAATAAAAACATTAAAGGCCAAGACATACAAAAAGATACTCCAAATGTGGAATAACTAATGCATTAATAAAATAGACACATCAAATGGAATAGAAAATGCATGACTGGGGCACTGGATTGACTCAATAGTTTGTGAATAAAGAAGGTCATTCACATTCATACAGGGCACAATGGCTCCAGTAAGAGCACAAAAAGGGTATCCAATAACAAGGAGGCCCAGGGTTTTTAATCCAAGTATAGAAATCCCTAAAGTATTTTAATTAATCCAAGAAGACATAAAGCAGCCTGTCATGAAGATCCTGCCAGTAATCGGCGCTCCAGGCGCACTGAAACACGGCCACGGGCACTACCGTGCGCGTTCACGGGTGCTGTCACGCACGGGCACGCGCGCGCGCACTCACGCTGGCATCAGGCGGGCTATATAAACCTGCCTGTCACACTCAATCCCCGCTGTCTGCTCTACAGCGTTCTGTGTGCCAAACCTGATCTGATCTGAACCCTTCTGTTATCTGACCCGGCTTCCTGTTGTGACTATCCAGCTATCTGCCTGCATCTGACCCTCTTGGCTTGCCTGACCATTCTCCTGTTTAATCCCTGGTACCTCTGCTGTCCGCCCAATATCGACCACCGGCTTGTTTGACCATTCCTCTGCCCGATACCAGTATCCAGTCTGTTACCTGCTGCTAGTTCCTGGTTCCAGTCCAGCGCTCCAGTATCCAGTCTGTTACCTGCTGCTTGTTCCTGGCTCCAGTCCAGCGCTCCAGTATCCAGTCTGTTACCTGCTGCTTGTTCCTGGTTCCAGTCCAGCCCTCCAGTATCCAGTCTGTTACCTGCTGCTTGTTCCTGGATCCAGTCCAGCACTTCAATATCCAGTCTGTTACCTGCTGCTTGTACCTGGTTCCAGTCCAGCGCTCCAGTATCCAGTCTGTTACCTGCTGCTTGTTCCTGGTTCCAGTCCAGCGCTCCAGTATCCAGTCTGTTACCTGCTGCTTGTTCCTGGTTCCAGTCCAGCACTCCAGTTCCTGCCTACTTACCTGCTGTGGTTCCTGGTTCAGTCTGCATTCCAGTCTCCAGTCTTCTCTTCAGTTCCTGGTTCCAGAGGTTTCCACCACTCCTGAACTTCTGGTGACTGTTAATCCTGCCAGGCACCCATACCACTCCTTACTCCTGTGTCCTCTGTCTCCATTCCAGAGGAACGAGAGTGGGAGCCGTAGGGGAAGTCTCTCTCTGCACTTCAGGCTCAAAACCTACCAGGTACGTGACAGAGTTAATGTTTTTCGGAGACTCAAACACCTCCGCCTTCTTCAGGGCTTCAAAGTAAATGCAACGGTGGTTGTAACAATACAAGCTTTTAAACAAATCCAATCATATTAAAATTCATCAATACACAAACAAAATGAAATGTGACCAGAATATTAAAAAAAGTATAAAAACTAATATATTATGATTGATTAAAATACTGATAAAACACGAAGAAAACAGATTCCATTAAGAATGGATAAGTTGGTGTGGAATAAAAGACTCTGTCAACTTAAAAAACATATTAACAAGGATAAAATTCACATGAATGGCCATCTGTACAATCTTCTGTCCTCTGTCTGTTTGGTTTTGTAGAAATACAGTGTGTATTCCAAAATGCTAGAATCATTTCTTAGGAACATTTTTATCATCCAAGTACTGAAAGAGCTTCAGGAAAAAACAAGATTCAAGCCAACAATATCTAAAGCTCTAATAAGCACCCTAAGCACCCTTACCATTTATAAAACAGAGGATATTAATTAGGAAGATTTGCTTAACATTCATCTGAGTTGACACAATTCTGGCTCTTTCAAAACTGAAATGCCCATTTCATAATGATATTGTGTTGCGGCTCTTACTTGGTATTGTAAGGCGATGCATCACTTTTAGTCAAAGAGCTGGAAAATGGTCTGCCAGTAAGAGAGTAAAGACGAATTGCTTTCTGATAATAGAGAATATGTGTGAGAAAAATAGTGTAATCAGTGTATAAAGTTAAATAATCTCTATGCGCTACCTTTTATTATTATTATTGTTAATTAGGGTATGTAAGCAGCTGCTCACATCGGCACAGTGTGTCCCTACATGTAAACACAGAATTAAATAAAAAATTGATGCAGTGCTTTGCTTGTAATGTGCAATTCCAAATAAAAAACAAAAAGTGTCTCAATGTTGCAAACCAAATAATGATAATAATAAATGCATGTGTGTGTCTATTTAGTATATAAACAATTTTCTTGAGTATGTATCCAATTCCAAATACATAATCCTTCTTCTTAAAAAGACTAAATCAAGTGCATGAAAATTCCTATCACAAAAGGCCTACCTGGTGGTTTAACTGGATTTTTGTGAACTTTTGGTAGAAAGTATATAACCGGAATCTGGGGGGCCATCGGAACTAAATAAGCTCTCTCTTTCTTATTAATCAGATGATCATTATAGGAGAGAGATCTCGCGGTTGGAGACCCGCTGGATATACAACTTGAAGCGCTACACTCCCTTTGGGTTGAATGTAGAGTGGGACGTTAGTTTTATAAATAACAGCTGAATATATATCTATGAGTAGCCAATACCTAATAAATTTGAGATTATAGCTATATTAGCTATATTATTTTGTATTGCTTTATTATTATTTTTTGATCAAGTCCTTTTTTAGTTTACACATAATATGTATTACATCTTAGGGATTGATGTTTTTATCTACATTTATTATTCATTTTTACTTACATTCTATTTTTAATGCTTTATACTATCTATGTTGTATATTGTTACATTGCCTTTGGTTTACCTCGGGTTGGCTTCCTCCATAGCTTTCCCATAGGCATTCCACATTGCTTTGTTTTTTAAATCAGGCAGTTGTTTTTTAATAATTTATTTTTAATGTGGTAGCTTTCCGCTATCTTTATTATAGGGGTGACCTTTACTTTGGTGTTAAGTCTCCTAGCCCATGTTCCGTGATGTTGGACCGCAATGCGTTCCATTGCTGCTGACCTGGGCTACTGAGACTTCCTGTTTATGTGTTTGCACCTTGGAACGCGGATGTGTAATACGTCTGCGTTCCATTGATGTAATCCCCTTGCTTGATGTTGTGAAGGAATGTGATGTAGATAATAATAATAATATTCTGAAAATGTCTATTTTCTTATGTGCATACATATTTTTCTCCTTACTCATTATATAAGTATACAGGTTTGCTCTGTTCCTATATCTTCTCAAAACGGCAGGTACCCCCTACATCCCACACATCAGAAGAACGCGGAACTGAAGATAAAACCAAGGACAGCCAAACCTCGTTATGAAGATTCTCCATCTTCTTTTCTATCTTAACCAATGAGATGTACCTATTAGACTAACATAGCAATGACGTATTTTTGTGTATAAAACATTAGCACCGCCTTGAATAAATCAGAATTAATGCAAAAGTAATGCTGCTGTGAGCGTGTCTCAGAGAGTCTTACTTTCTTACCACTGTACAACTTTCTTATCTTTCGGTTGACCGTTGGATTCTGTCGGTATGCTGAGACTGTCTTAGAGGCAGGAATCATTACCTCGCCTGAGGCTGTTTTAACGAACCTGCCGATGGGTTTCTGCTGACTGTATTTTTTGTTCACTGTCTGCCATTCTTTGGGCTATGAAACTCAGCAGTCTAAAAGTGCTACATGTGTGTATGTGTGTTCTCATCCCCAGATGAGCTGTTGGCCTCTGGGATGAGGCGTTTCCTTGTAGCAGACGGTTATAGACGGGTTACTCAAGATTTGTCGGACCTCTGAGGGTTCCAAGCTGCTGGCTTTGCAGTCTGAGAGTGTTACAGATGTCTTACCCCCAGACGAGCTGTCGGCCTCTGGGGGTAGAGGTGTAACAGACGACTATAAACGGGGTTAAAGGGGAGTTGTCTGCCCCTGTGGTTTATCTTAGCCTGCTGTAATTTTGCAGTTCGAAGAGTGGCAGGTGTAATGTCCTGTCCTGAGTGTATTTGTGGTTTACTGTTTGCTATACACAAGAGGGGTTGGGGACTGGTGAAGGTCGGGGGGGGGCTGCCCGGGGGATCTGTTGGGTCACGGGCCGTTGCTCCCTACTACCCCTGACATCTTTGTTCTTTTTTTGAGATTAACCGTACATTACAGGGTTATAGCAGACAGTAGCAGCTAGGAGCGCAGCCTTATGTGCCCCCACCCAAGGAATTTGTTGAAAAGGAGCAGAGAGAAAGAATATTAACCCATTAGTTGTACGTATTCTCCTCTCAAGCCGTTAGCCGAGAAACAGAGAGAGAAAGGAATGTGATATTGTGAAGAATGTGATATTGTGAAGAGGAGAGAAGATGTTGAAATAGTTAACAAAGTTGAACGAAGTGGGAAAGTTATGTTGCTAAAGAAACAGGGAGAAAAATCCTGTGTGATAAAGAAAATTGGATAAAGGAAGTTAAGAAAGATGGCGATTGTACTATATTATGTATCACAGAGTTGATGATATGTGAACCACCACGCTATGTTGGAACTTGAAACAAAAGGAGGGGAGGGACAGCACTGCCCTCCGCCTAACAACAATCCCTTCTCACCGCCCAAGCACAACCCACTGTGACAACTCAGCCTGGCGGCCATCTTAGTGCACCCATGCCTTCAATTTCTACCCAGCCCAGTGCACTTCCTGCCGGCGGCCATCTTGGTACACCCAGTAAGCTTAAACACAGCCTGTACCCAGCCCTCCCTGTTTTAAACCAGGATGGTTCATACCACACACCTGTCTTCCACAATACGGAAGCATCACATTCCCAGGCTGGATATGTTAATGATGAAGAAGCATCTGAGTGGGAAGCCCAACAACAGGCAGCAAGGCCACCCGCTGATTTAACCCCCAATCCGGCTCCGGACTCACAGTACTGAGAGGATCTCAAACACATGCTGGCAATCGTAAGGAATAGTGCCCCTTCCCAGCCCCCGTTCCAACAACAGTCTCGGTTACCAGAAGGGGCACCAGTGATGTATGTCGCTTTTACTAAATCACAAGCAGCGACCTTAGTGACAAGTATGCCTGACCCAGAGAAGCAGCCAATTCCCTTCTACCACAGGATAGTGCAGATACAAGAAACTTACTCAGCTGCCTGGAGAGACTTGATCAGCCTATGCCAAATCAAAGCAGGACATGTCTTTTGGCCGGTCATGCAGACGGCCTTCAATAATGCCTGCCTGACAAGTGCCACTTCCTACACCTCAGGCGTGGAGTTCTGTGCACAACTCCACGACTGGGCAAAGGAGAAATTGACGGATCAGACCACCACAATCCAAGATATTACCCAAGATAAAGGGGAGTCTGTGAAGAAGTATCATGCTAGACTCATAAAGGCACACACACACATGTTTACAATTGCTTTTGTTTCTGGGCTCAGAGAGGATATCAGAAAAAGCCTGATGGTGGCCCGCCCTGAATAACGTTCAATGAAAATGTCTGATTTATTGTTGGTGACCAGAGGTATAGAATATCAAAAAGGTAAAAAAACAACGCCCCTCATGGTAACCCATGACGAAGATCCCGCCTACACTAGTCCACCACCACTGCCCAATACCAGGAAAAGGATCACCTGTTACAACTGTGGGAAACGGGGTGACTTTAGAAAAGAATGCAGAGCCCCAAGATATCCCAGACGAGGCAAGGATCCCTGTGAAGGGCAACGGGGACATGAACCACCACCACGCCCCAACTCTCGCTAGGAAATGGGCAAACCCGTGTCACCCCTTATGGCAGTGTCCTCGAATGGAACTGGGGGACCCCTAGCAAAGGTCACGTTACCCATACAAGGAAAACCTACCACTTTTCTCATTGACACGGCTGCAGCCAGAAGTGTGTTGAGGGCTGTGGACCTGCCTGATAATTCTTTCCTTTCTACTGTTGATGTTTCCTGTGTAGGAGTGTAGGTGCCCCACTCCAGTCCACTTATTGAGCCACTCCAAGTGGGGACATTTCCTGATTTGCTTGCCAGATTCGTGGTGTCCTCTACATGTCCCTTGAATCTACTAGGAGCTGATGTGTTGTCCAGACTACAGGCCTCAATCATGTACACGCCTGAAGGGGAATGAAGTTACTTACTCCCCTATCTTTAGAAGGCTTATCTGCTTTGTTTTCTCTGCCTCCCCTGATGACACTTCATGAAGCAATAACTTCAAGTTCAATACCGCAGGAAGTACTTGACAAAATCCGTGCGTGCCTATGGTCCACAGGACTGGAAGACGACGGTCACTTAAAGGTGCCACCAGTTTCAGTCAAGCTAAAAGAGGGCGCATCATTGCCCTGGAAATCACAATACCCCCTAAAGTTAGCCCAACCTGCAGCTATTTCGAAGTATGTCAAGGCCCTCGTGTCAAATGGAGCCCTGATAGCCCCGTACATCTCCATGCAATACACCTCTGTTCTCTGGGAAGAAGAGAACTCCTAAAAGAGAACCAGGTACCTGTGCTGTGGATGCCTTTGACTGCAAAGTACCTCACAGTGGTGGACCTTACAAACGCTTTCTTCAGTGTCCACCCTCACCCCTCCTGCTGGTACCTTTTTGCATTCATCCACGGAAAGAAACAGCAACATACCTAAACAGTTGTGCCACAAGGGGCACAGGACTTTCCAAGCCAGTTTGTAAAAGCTATGGCTATCATCATCCTTGACACATAACAAGAGGAACACCCGGAAGTGATTCTCTTCCAATGTGTTGATGACCTTCTCCTTTGTGCAGCTGACTTACCCCCTGTTGAAGTCACCTCAGAAAGCCTGTTGTGCTATCTTGCCAACCAGGGTTGCAAAGCCTCAAAGCCCAAATTGCAGTGGTGCTCAACATCTGTCATTTTCTTTGGACACTGTTTGTCCTATGGGACAAGAGACCTCACTGAAGGCAGGGTGAGAGTAATCTCTGACATCCCACTGCCACAAGGCCAGAAGCCCTTCATGCCTTCCTTGGACTAATTTCCTAGTGCAGAGAATGGATTCTAGAAGCCTTCCTACTGATGCTCCGCAATCAGACCCCTTCCAGATGTCTCCTGAAGAAATATCTAAGTTTGAGGCCCTCAAGTGCGCCACCTCCGGCGCTAGGGCTCCCAGACTACGACAAAACGCTCAAGCTCTTTGTATGTGAACGTCTGGGACATGCTGCAGGTGTACTCACCCAATCACACGGCATCAGCCTACGCCCCATAGGATATTATTCCTGTCGGCTGGATGCGGTAGCAAGAGGAGGCCTATTGTGTTTGCGAGCTGGCTTTGCTGCACAAGCCTTGCTTGACAAAACTTTGAACTTGGTCCTCGAAAAATGCCTCGTTCTGCTTGCTCCCCATGACGTTGTTGCCATATTCAACCAAGATCCAGCCGAAACACTTGTCCACTACCAGACACTTGAGACTCCTGTGTTCCCTCCTACTGGACAGCATTACTCTATTAAATTGTCAAACACTGAACCCTACCACCCTTCTTCCACTTCTCAAGGGGGGAAAGGAGGAGGAGGAGTAGAGTCTTGACTTGTCACCCCATGACTGCATCGAACTAATACGGCTGGAAACCACGCATCTCCCCCCTGTGAGTGAAATACCCCTGCAGAATTCAGATCTAACAATTTTTGTTTGCTGATGAACGTGGCAAATACCACACAGGACACGCGGTCACCACTGAAAACACAGTTCTGCAAGCTGAAGCCTTACCACCGGTGATGTCTGCACAGGAGACAGAGCTGCAAGCACTTACTACAGCATGTAAATGGGCAGAGGGAAAAAGAGCCAACATTCATATGGACTCAAGATATGCTTTCAGCATTGCCCATGATTATGGTGTTATCTAGGACAGAGGATTCCTGACGGCTGCAGGAACACCTGTGAAAACTTCATAGATGGCTTGCTTCTCCCAACCCAAGTGACTATTCTGAGTAAAAGCACACGACAAACTGAACTCAAAGGAAGCTCGAGGCAATCATCTAGCCAATTCAGCTGCCAAACAGACAGCTGGTGGTCCACGGGAAGTGGACAGCAGGGTGGTAGAAGAAGACCACCCCGTGCTTACCTTACAGACTCTCCCAGTGGACAGAGTTTATCTAAAAGAACTACAGGAAACAGCAAGTCCGGATAAGAAGGAAAGCTGGAAACGGAGAGGAGCAACTCTCAGAAATGGACTATTCGAATGCAACAAGAAGCCTTGTCTACCCAGGAGTATGTACCCAGCCGTGGTGCAATGGGCACATGGAGCTGCCCACTTGACAAAGACTTTTATGAACTCTCTTATCAACAAGTGGCAAATACCACACAGGACACGCGGTCACCACTGAAAACTCCAAGAGTTACTCCACTGACGGACAACTTCTGCAGATCATGCATTATCTGCACCAAATGTAACCCAGGACGCACAGAAAAAAAACACAGAAGAAGCACCTGGCAAAAGCCCTATACCCCATTGCAGAGGATGCAAATTGATCATTCTCAAGTGCCAAGAAGTGGCAGATTTGAAAACGCCCTAGTGGAAGTGGTCATGACTGCCAGGACCACAGCTAAGAAACTACTGAGTATGTAGATTTGGGGTCCCAGAGGTGATATTGAGAGATCAGGGCCCAGCCTTAACAGCAACCCTTACAAAAGAGATTTGGGCAGCACTGGGGGTTCAGTTGGCACTACACACCCCATACCACCCTCAAAGTAGCGGGAAGGTAGAAAGGATGAATGGGACACAAAAAAAAAAACAGGATGTTAAAGATGGCCCAAGAGATTAACATGAGTTGGCCAGACAGTTTGCCCATTGCCCTGTCCAGTGTCAGACACACCCCCGGGGGAAACATGCCCTATCCCCTTATGAAATTTTGTTTGGTTCAGCTCCCAGACTTGGTTGTTACTTTCCACAACAGTTACAGTTGCAGTCTGATGTGTTGACTAATTATGTAACCACATTATCACGAGAATTAACCCGAATGCATGTCCAAGTGTTTTCTTCCATTCCAGATCCTGAATTAGATACAGGAACACACCAACTACTGTCTGGAGATCCTTGAGCCAAGATATGATGGTCCATTCCAAGTTTTGCTGACCACAGCCACCTCAGTCAAGTTGGCCAGGAAGAACACCTAAATGCACGCTTATCATTGCAGGAGACCGTGTTTTCGGGTGCTGCATATCCTTTTTCTGTTTGATCTAGGGGGGGAGGGTCCCAGGAGGAGGCCATCACAAAAATGATAACATAATTACGTTTTGGTATAACTCTTCAGGTACACATGTGACCACCTTTACCTTAGATTACTGTGACATAGTACCTTGTCCGTTTGATCCTTCATGGCAATGTCATCGGTACAGTAATATCCCAGGCGGTAAGGACATATGTATGCCGCACAGACAGTTATTGGGGACAGAGTTGTTGTTCCAGGGGGGGCCAGTGGATTGGAACACAGGGCCAGACTGGGCGACCACAGAGTGTATTAGACAAAAAAAGATGACAATAGAAAGCCCCTGATAAGCAGAATGACTTTGCAGAAGACAGGTATTAAACCAGGTCCAGTCCCTTGGTGATGTGTATTGGATCTGTGGGAATTTGAAAATCAGGACCAGATTAGAGGGAATCTAGACCAGTGAATGTGCCCTTGCAAAGGTCATTATGCCCCCCATATCCTAACCGAAGATACCCCTGATACATACACTGACCCAGCACACAGTCAGAGGAAGGAAGCGAGCAGCTCTCTCCAAAAGCTTTGACCCTCATGTATACATAGATGTCAAAGGGGTTACAAGGGGGGTCCCTGATGAGTTTAAAGCCAGGGACCAGGTAAAAGCTGGTTCTGAGTCTTTGATCTCCATAACAACTGTCAACAAGAATGTAGATTGGATTAACTACATATACTATAACCAACAGAGATTCGTAAATTACACTAAAGATGCCCTCCAGGGAATTGCTGACCAGTTAGCCTCCACTCTCTATATGACATTCCAGGACCGGATGGTCTTAGACATGGTGTTAGCTGAGGAGGTGTTTTGTAAAATCATAGGAAAAAACGGGAACCTGCTGCACCTACATTCCTGATAATACTGGCCCAAATGGTAAGGTTACTCTAGCTATAAAGAATTTAGAAGATCTGTCATTGGAGTTGAAGAAGAACTCAGGTATCACAGACCCATGGGATCAATACTTTAGCTAGATGAGTGGGTGGCAGAAGGTGCTCGCCCAGATAGGGGTAACAGTATTAATAATCCTGGTTCTTTTAGCCCTGATTGTATGCTGTATTCTACCTTTCGTAAAAGGTTAATGAGCAAGGCTGTAGACAATAACACACCTACTTTTCTCCACCAAGAAGATGGAAGAGGATAAACCCTTCACTCCTCTAAAGTCACTCCCTGTCCATAACCTCACAATCCTATAGGGTTTTAGGGATAGATAGCACCTGACTGCACCTCTCTAGCTGTATCGAGGAGGGTAGTGAACAAGTTGCTGCCCAATTCTATATACAGCCTAAAAGAGTTGCTGAGGAGAATGGGCCAGGGGAAAGTAGGACCTTTAGTATTAGGGACAGAAAAGAGAAAATAGCCATTTTAGGGGGGACTGTGAAAGAATGTGATGTAGATAATAATAATAATATTCTGAAAATGTCTATTTTCTTATGTGCATACATATTTTTCTCCTTACTCATTATATAAGTATACAGGTTTGCTCTGTTCCTATATCTTCTCAAAATGGCGGGTACCCCCTACATCCCACACATCAGAAGAACGCGGAACTGAAGATAAAACCAAGGACAGCCAAACCTTGTTACGAAGATTCTCCATCTTCTTTTCTATCTTAACCAATGAGATGTACCTATTAGACTAACATAGCAATAACGTATTTTTGTGTATAAAACATTAGCACCGCCTTGAATAAATCAGAAGTGTAAAAAGTAATGCTGCTGTGAGCGTGTCTCAGAGAGTCTTACTTTTATATGCATGCATATCAACACTTTCCAATTAGAGACAGCAGCAGATAACCTTGAGCTTGATTGAAGCTCTTAATCTTTTCCTTAACAATGTGATGACGCAGCCGACATCAGTTTGTTGCCGGTTGTAGTCATTTTAGCAAGCCAATGAAACGGCCAGTTTGGTCGCGCATGTCTATGATTACCAATGGGGTCAGGCTAGCCTCTGATGGTCCTGAACCTGATGACCCACCTAACCCTGCCAACCTTCTGCCTGCTGTCCGGCCTGATGTTCCAGTATTTGCTGTTCAACCTGATGTTCTGGTGCCCAGGTTCCAGCCTGAAGTTCCGGCGCCCTCGGTCCAGCCTGAAGTTCCGGCACCCTCGGTCCAGCCTGAAGTTCCGGCGCCCTCGGCCCAGCCTTAAGTTCCGGCGCCCACGGTCCAGCCTGCTGTTCTGGCACCCACAGTCCAGCCTGCTGTGCTGGACAGGCGCCCGTTTTCCGGCCTGGGGTGCTGCTGCCCAGCCTTTTATTCCAGTGCCCCACTGTTCAGCCTGTCGCTCCAGTGCCCGCTGCCTGGCCTGATATTCCAGTGTCTGCTGTCCAGTCTGATGACCCCATGCCCAGCTCGATAATCCAGTTCCTGATGCCCGACCTGATGTTCCAGTGCCCGCTGCTCGGCCTGATTTTCCAGTGCCTGCCCTCCAGTCTCATAGTTGCCAACATTGTAAAAAAATGTATAGGGACACTTTTTTGGCTGTAGGCGGAGTCTTATTATAATTAGGGGGCCATCCCATCCCAGCACCATGGTTGTTGTGGTGTCAGGATGATTGAAGCACATTATTACTATTATTACATTGTTACATAGAATGAAATCATTCAACTCACCATAATCCAGAATCAGTGGGACCCCTGAGCGTGTCACCTGCCACGTCGCCTGCCACCAGATGCCATCAGGTGCCCCCAGCAGAGTCCGTTCTTACATCAGGTGCCCCCAGCAGAGTCTGTCCTTACATCAGGTGACCCCAGAAGCAGAGGCCCTCCTTACAGATCTGTGTCCCTGGCAGCGGAGCCCTTCCTTACATCTGGTGTCCCCAGCAGCAGAGCCCTCCTTTACATCTGGTGTTCCCAGCAGCGGAGCTCTCCTTTACATCTGGTGTGCCTGGCAGCGGAGCCCTCCTTTACATCTGGTGTCCCTGGCAGCGGAGCCATCCTTTAAATTTGGTGTCCCCGGCAGCGGAGCCCTCCTTTACATCTGGTCTCCCCCAGCAACGGAGCCCTCCTTTACATCTGGTGTCCCCAGCAGTGGAGCCCTCTTTTACATCTGGTGTCCCCAGCAGTGGAGCCCTCCTTTACATCTGTGTCCCCGGCAGCGGAGCCCTCCTTTACATCTGGTGTCCCCCAGCAGCAGAGCCCTCCTTTACATCTGGTGTCTCCCAGCAGCAGAGCCCTCCTTTACATCTGGTGTCCCCCAGCAGCAGAGCCCTCCTTTACATCTGGTGTCCCCCAGCAACGGAGCCCTCCTTTACGTCTGGTCTCCCCCAGCAACGGAGCCCTCCTTTACATCTGGTGTCCCCCAGCAACGGAGCCCTCCTTTACATCTGGTGTCCCTGGCAGCAGAGCCTTCCTTTTCGTCTGGTGTCCCCCAGCAGTGGAGCCCTCCTTACAGATCTTTGTCCCCAGCAACAGAGCCCTCCTTACTTCAGTGTCCCCAGCAGCTGGCAGCAGCTGAGCCCTCCTTACAGAGCTATCTGTGTCCCCAAGCAACAGAGCCCGCCTTACTTCAATGTCCCTGGCAGCAGCAGCTGAGCCCTCCTTACAGAGCGATCTGTGTCCCCCAGCAACAGAGCTCTCCTTACTTCAGTGTCCCTGGGAGCAGCAGCGGAGCCCTCCTTACAGAGCGATCTGTGTCCTCCCGGCAGCTACAGTTCCCGGCTTTCTCGTGTGCGTGTTCAGTGGAGAGGGAGAAGCTGATTGGCTGCCCCTCCCCTCTCCACTGAACAAAAGGGGAAATAATCCTCGTGACGGCGGCGGCCATCTTTTTGTAGCCTGCCGGCCATTTTTTCCTAAAACATTCCTGATTTTCCCACGACAAAGGCAATATCCCGGGAAATTAATCGGGACTAGCTCCGATCGGGACGAGGGTCCCAAAAATCGGGAAAATCGGGACTGTTGGCAAGTATGCAGTCTGATGATCTGATGCTTGATGATCCAGTTCCTTGTGCTTTAACTGCAGACTTTCAGCTTTAAATCGAGGGTATTTACATCCAAATCAGGTGAATGGTGTAGGAATTACAACAGTTTGTATATGTGCCTCCCACTTTTTAAGGGACCAAAAGTAATGGGACAGATTAACAATCATCCATCAAACTTTCACTTTTTAGCACTTGGTTGCAAATCCTTTGCAGTCAATTACAGCCTGAAGTCTGGAACCCATAGATATCACCAGACGCTGGGTTTCATCCCTGGTGATGCTCTGCCAGGCCTCTACTGCAACTGTCTTCAGTTCCTGCTTGTTCTTGGGGCATTTTCCCTTCAGTTTTGTCTTCAGCAAGTGAAATGCATTCTCAAATCGGATTCAGGTCAGGTGATTGATTTGGCCATTGCATAACATTTCACTGCTTTCCCTTAAAAAACTCTTTGGTTGCTTTTGCAGTATGCTTCAGGTCATTGTCCATCTGCACTGTGAAGCGCCGTCCAATGAGTTCTGAAGCATTTTGCTGAATATGAGCAGATAATATTACCCGAAACACTTCAGAATTCATCCTGCTGCTTTTGTCAGCAGTCACATCATCAATAAATGCAAGAGAACCAGTTCAACTGGCAGCCATACATGCCCACGCCATGACACTACCACCACCATGCTTCACTGATGAGGTGATATGCTTTGGATCATGAGCAGTTCCTTTCTCCATACTCTTCTCTTCCCATCACTCTGGTACAAGTTGATCATGGTCTCATCTGTCCATAGGATGTTGTTCCAGAACTGTGAAGGTTTTTTTAGATGTTGTTTGGCAAACTCTAATCTGGCCTTGCTGTTTTTGAGGCTCACCAATGGTTTACATCTTGTGGTGAACCCTCTGCATTCACTGGTGAAGACTTCTCTTCATTGTTGACTTTGACACACATACACCTACCTCCTGGAGAGTGTTCTTGATCTGGCCAACTGTTGTGAAGGGTGTTTTCTTCACCAGGGAAAGAATTCTTTGGTCATCCACCACAGTTGTTTTCCGTGGTCTTCTAGGTCTTTTGGTGTTGCTGAACTCACCGGTGCGTTCTTTCTTTTTAAGGATGTTCCAAACAGTTGATTTGGCCACACCTAATGTTTTTGCTATCTCTCTGATGGGTTTGTTTTGTTTTTTCAGCCTAATGATGGCTTGCTTCACTAATAGTGACAGCTCTTTAGATCTCATATTGAGAGTTGACAGCAACAGATTCCCAATGCAAATAGCACACTTGAAATGAACTCTGGACCTTTTATCTGCTCCTTGTAAATGGGATAATGAGGGAATAACACACACCTGGCCATGGAACAGCTGAGCAGCCAATTGTCCCATTACTTTTGGTCCCTTAAAAAGTGGGAGGCACATATACAAACTTTTGTAATTCCTACACCGTTCACCTGATTTGGATGTAAATACCCTCAAATTAAAGCTGAACGTCTGCAGTTAAAGCATATCTTGTTTGTTTCATTTCAAATCCATTGTGGTGGTGTATAGTGCCAAAAAGATTAGAATTGTGTAGATGTCCCAATATTTATGGACCTGACCGTACTAGATTGTAACATTTGTGCCCAGCTTCCCTGTGTGAGCTAGCCGCAACATGTTTCTACTAAATTCAGTCTGAAATAAAAAAGTAAGAACATTGTTTAAATCTGAAAAAAGATTGTATGGACATGCCTAAGCCATTGCCCTCTTATGATTTTCCTAATTTATGCCGCACTCCTTAGTAGCATTTTTCACCACCACCTTACATACACAACACAATGGAAATAAGATATGGATAATAACCTAAGCAGTGGAGCTGCCGAACAGTGACTGCATCTGATAGGATGAGATGTTTGGCTGATAATTTTCCACCCGAATCAGTTGCTTTTTAAATCAACTTTTGTTTAGCCGGGTCATGCTTGCATGGCCACTCATGGCTCATATTTCAGCCAATTTAGCAGGCCAGCCGTAAGCAAGAATACTGGCTGCAGATATAAGACATGACTATTCATAGCTCAATTGATTCATCCTTCACTGAAGCCAACTTTAAAGTGTTACTAAACCCACAACAGTAAAATCAGTCTGTATATGCCATAAAGCATGCTTGTTATACTCACTGTGGAACCTAAGGGGTTAATCCTTCACATTGTGTAAAAAGGCTGTTTGAACATGTCTTCTCTGATCCTCCCCTTTTTCCACAGTCCCCAATCCATCTCCTGATAGAACGGAGTCTTGGGGGCACTTTGCATATGCTCAGTTTGGTGTGTATTGCTGGAGAGTTTGTTTTTTTTTCTTGGGAGAATGCCACAGGGGCAATCAGCACTGTCCAGATAGAGGATCAGGGATTCTGCAGCCTCATAGGACAGTCAGAGGAGAATAAAAACTCCTTCTACAAGCTTTAACCAGACACTCATAGAAGTCATTGGACTGCTATATACTGCTGATAAGAAAACGTAGGTGTTTAGCAGTTTATATTTACTAAAATAATTGCATTTCCATGTTCTGTGTACTGTGGGAGATCAGATATAGTGAATGCAGGGTCCTGGATTTAGTAAAACTTTAAAATACTCCTGCATTGGTACTTGATTCCCCAAAGGCTATCGAAAATGTACTGGTGATGAGGCATAACACCTGTGTGTTAAAGGATGTTGTCCTGTGGGTAAACTCAAACATACAGTGGGGCAAAAAAGTATTTAGTCAGCCACCAATTGTGCAAGTTCTCCCACTTAAAAAGATGAGAGAGGCCTGTAATTGTCATCATAGGTATACCTCAACTATGAGAGACAAAATGTGGAAACAAATCCAGACAATCACATTGTCTGATTTTTGAAAGAATTTATTTGCAAATTATGGTGGAAAATAAGTATTTGGTCACCTACAAACAAGCAAGATTTCTGGTTCTCACAGACCTGTATCTTCTTCTTTAAGAGGCTCCTCTGTCCTCCACTCATTACCTGTATTAATGGCACCTGTTTGAACTTGTTATCAGTATAAAAGACACCTGTCCACAACCTCATACAGTCACACTCCAAACTCCACTATGGTGAAGACCAAAGAAACAAAATTGTAGACCTGCACCAGGCTGGGAAGACTGAATCTGCAATAGGCAAGCAGCTTGGTGTGAAGAAATCAACTGTGGGAGCAATGATTAGAAAAAGGAAGACATATAAGACCACTGCTAATCTCCCTCGATCTGGGGCTCCACGCAAGATCTCACCCCGTGGGGTCAAAATGATCACAAGAACGGTGAGCAAAAATCCCAGAACCACACGGGGGGACCTAGTGAATGACCTGCAGAGAGCTGGGACCAACGTAACAAAGGCTACCATCAGTAACACACTACGCCGCCAGGGACTCAGATCTTGCAGTGCCAGACGTGTCCCCCTGCTTAAGCCAGTACATCTCCGGGCCGTCTGAGGGTTGCTAGAGAGCATTTGGATGATCCAGAAGACGAGTGGGAGAATGTCATATGGTCAGATGAAACCAAAGTAGAACTGTTTGGTAGAAACACAACTCGTTGTGTTTGGAGGAGAGAGAATGCTGAGTTGCAACCAAAGAACACCATAGCTACTGTGAAGCATGGGGGTGGCAACATGATGCTTTGGGGCTGTTGCTCTGCAAAGGGAACAGGACGACTGATCCGTGTACATGAAAGAATGAATGGGGCCATGTATTGTGAGATTTTGAGTGCAAACTTCCTCCCATCAGCAAGGGCATTGAAGATGAAACGTGGCTGGGTCTTTCAGCATGACAATGATCCCAAACACACTGCCCGGGCAATGAAGGAGTTGCTTCGTAAGAAGCATTTCAAGGTCCTGAAATGGCCTAGCCAGTCTCCAGATCTCAACCCCATAGAAAACCTTTGGAGGGAGTTGAAAGTCCATGTTGCCCAGCGACAGCCCCAAAACATCACTGCTCTAGAGAAGATCTGCATGGAGGAATGGGCCAACATACCAGCAACAGTGTGTGACAACCTTGTGAAGACTTACAGAAAACGTTTGACCTCTGCCATTGCCAACAAAGGATATATAACAAAGTATTGAGATGAACTTTTGATATTGACCAAATACTTTTTTCCACCATAATTTGCAAATAAATTCTTTCAAAAATCAGACAATGTGATTGTCTGGATTTGTTTCCACGTTTTGTCTCTCATAGTTGAGGTATACCTATGATGACAATTACAGGCCTCTCTTATATTTTTAAGTGGAAGAACTTGCACAATTGGTGGCTGACTAAATATTTTTATAATGTATGTCAGCTTATCTGAACAGTCTTTAGAACAGGCACATGATAAAACTCATATAAAGTGCCCTTAAAGTGGTTCTAAATCTAAGACATGAAAAATGTACCAAGCACACTCTTCTATAGTGTATACTAGCCTGAATTCAAAGCGAGTATGGTTTCTCTGTGATCTCTTCTGACTCTGCTATCTAAATGTAAGGAAGTGCTTACAAGGGTAATATGTAAACATAAAATTATATATTTTTTTTTGTACGGTTGTTCATTGCTGATAATGGGAACCGTGATAAAGTTCTATTTTACTATGCTTTGTAATGCAATGTGTTTGTGAGTCAGCAGGCTGCTCAAGGGTTGTGTTTGCCCACTCCCAGGTGTTCATGACTCTGTCCCCTCTTGGTGAGCCATAAATACAAGGACCAGGGCTTCAGTTTTTTTTTTTTACATAGGAATACAGAGTAAGGACTACTGCACCATGTAGGCCCTAGGGGTCAAGTCCCTGGAAAAAAGTGTGGGAACCCACCCAAGATTCCACTCCTCCCACCTCAAAAATAAAAAAGTGTGTGTGTGTATAATACATACTCCATGTGCGGACATGCTACAGGAGATGGTCAGAGAGTGTGCAGACATGATACAAGAGATGGTCAGAGACTGCAGACATGATACAAGAGATGGGCAGAGGCTGCAGACATGATACAAGAGATGGGCAGAGGCTGCAGACATGATACAAGAGATGGTCAGAGACTGCGGACATGATAGAAGAAATGGTCAGAGACTGCGGACATGATAGAAGAGCACTAGGGGAAGCCGGAGAGCACAGGGGGCTGGAGAGCACTGGAGTAGCTGAAGAGCACTGGGTGGGCTGGAGAGCACCGGGGGGGGCTGGAGAGCACTGGGGGGAGAGCTGAAGAGCACTGGGGGGAGAGCTGAAGAGCACGGGGGGGGGCAGCAAAAGAAGTTGAATAAAAGAAGTGGCGGGAGCAGCTGTATATAGAGGAATTGATTCTTCTATATTCCTCCTGCAACCGCTGAATGCCCGATTCTCCTCCTCTCCCTCTTACAGGTATTCAGCGGCTGCAGGAGGAATATGGAAAAATCCATTTCTCTATATGCAGCTGCCCCGCCGCTCCTCCTATCAAGGCACGCGGGGAGGCTGCACGGAGAGGCACTCAATTTCTTTCTGATCCGCAGCATCAGGTGATGGGATTCCTTGCAGCTCCTTCCCCTTCACGGTCATGGGGCAGTTAGGTTGTTTTATCCCCTCAGCACCGACTGCTGATTCAGCCGGGCTGAAGGAGTAGCCCAGCTGCTGCAGCGGTTTTCACCTCATGGACATGCTGCCCGGTGGCGCCAGCCTGATGCCCCTCCCAAATGTGGCACCCGGGGTCAACCGCACCCCCGTTGGTACGCCACTGCCTGCCACAAAGCTCACATACTTCAAAGGCCAGTTCTGCAGGACACGGCTGCTAACAGGAAAAAGTACAGGAACGCCGTTTCCATGTGTTCCTGCAGGACTCGAGCCCTGTGTGGCCTCCTTCTCAGTCACCCTGCTGGAATTCTCCCTGGAGCTAGGACTCTACCAAGACATGGACTTATGCTAAATGGACCCTGTTATCCTGGAAGTTATGACATGGGCAACCTGAGTTAGGTAATGTTAGGACTGTGCATGGAGCTCTGTGAGAGACTATACCTTTTTGAGCTCAAATTATGCAAAGTCTTCAGTAACATTTCTGTTAACTGTTAAATGCCTGGTCTGTAGTTTATCTAAAGGGGTGCATGAAGGTACTAAGCGTAGCTAAAGAACTGGGACTGTTAAATCTATGAAGATAAAGAGGAGAAGCTAGAGGGGAAGGGTTAATCATACAGAGGAGTTATGTTTAATATGGGGTTGATATGGGTAACCAGGTCTGATGGGAATGCTATACCAGCCAGACAGCAGGAGAGTGGCACCAGTTATGGGTGACAGGTCCTCTGGTTAGTGAGGAGGTTGGTGCTCTGACTCCCTCCCTAGAAATCGGTGCCCCCACAACATTCAGGACCAAATGCTTGGCATGGAGACCCCATGGAACAAGTATATCCCAACCCAACAGCCTCCTGGAAGATGGCCCTCCCCTATGGTATGGGAGAGTGAAGTAGTTAATTGTGCACGCATGGAGATCTGCACTAAGTGCATGGCACAATCTCTAATTTGTCACCGGGAGTAGGCAGGAATACAAGGTGTACAGTGCCAAGGAAAGAGTGTCTCACAGCAAAGTGCCTCCACTTTGAAGTGCATTTGGGCAAGGTGAACAGTTCACTTCTAAATATGGGGTGCCACCTCAATGCTGCTTCTCACATGATCATGGCCCCGCCTGGTCCCAGACATTAGTGAGCTTGTTGACGAAGAGTTCCCATGTACAGGCCCCACCCACATGCACGAGTCACTTCTGACAATATATTCCGACACAAGCTCTGTTTTTTATGAGCCTGTTAGAGGGGAGTGTCTCCCTTTCCTTCACTCATGTGACATCAGAATTGTATGAGTTATGAGTTAAGTCCAAGGTGGTGCATGACATCTCCTGGACTTATCTCTATTATTTATATCTGCCTGGTTTATGGCTCTGCCAGAGCATACGCTATGCCTGCCCCTCCCCTCTGCTGCCCATTCAGAGAAGCCTTTCGATTATGTGAATGAGTTTAAATAATCCAAAGGCTTCTGTGATTGGGCAGGAGGAGGGGAGGAGCATGTTGAAGATGCTTAGACTTTGAATCATTAGCGTCGGGCTCTAGGAAATACACCTATAGCCATCTCTCGGTAATGCAATAAAACTGTCAGATGTAAATAATAGAGATAAGTCCAGGAGATGTCATGTACCTCCATGGACTTAACTCATAGTGTGGCTTCACATTTTACAAAGTTGCTGAATTCCTAGAATTCAGCTTTAAATCTATGTTCCCTAGAGTGTATGAAAAATCATTCAAAACTTTTAACCTGTATATCCACATCTGCAAAAAAAAAAAAAACCTTAGTAAACTTTGGTGGTCCAATACCCCCAATGCTCACAAGTCAAGCAAACAATGGCCCGGTATTTGGGCAATAAAAAGGCATTATTCTCCATGACTCAATACATTTTTAATTTCTATGCTTTTAATACAACATGAAGCATAATAAATGCACTTTCTTCCAGCTCACCCTACAGTTATCATGGCTCCAGTGTTAATTTAGTCGACTAAAATGTACTCGAGATTTAGTCGACTGAATACGACTAAAACAATTGCAGAAGACTAAAATGGGACTAAAACTAAAATGCCATTTTAGTCCTAAGACTAAAATTAACACTGCATGACAGTCTTTGAGCCAACTGTTGATAGTATGAATGTATAAATGAACGAATAAAAGAAAGCAGTCTCTATGGAGCTGCAAGGGCCTCAGAATGAAAAAAAAAAAGAAAAACATTCAATCATTCATTCATACTATCAACAATCAGTTCATTTTCTCTGCCAGTAGGAACAGAGAGCTTTGGGCACTGCGATGGTAAAACACAGTCTGGATAAGTAAAAAAAAAAAAAAGGCAGGCAGTCACATCATTGGGATCTGGGGTATCCAGCAGAAGATGTGGGACACATGTCTTGGATGGGCGGCACTACTTACGCCCCTGGTGTAAGGCTAGATTCACAGCACACTGGCTGGATGTTTCATGTAACAAAGTGTTCACATGGCCTAACAGAAGATGAAATAGTTTACAGTCCATCATTAAAAAATCAAAAATATAGGTAACATTTAGGTGAAAACATTGGTGTGGTATTATTCTGATAGTATTGGAATATATGAACATAATATGTGAAGGTGGCATAGGAGTAATAGATTGCTCAGTCTCACTGTATGTCATTCTCTTTAAGGTTGTCATCAACTTTTGAGGGTAGACAGATGTGCAGGTACAATTCCTTCACACTATTGTTCTATAGAAACTTCTGATGCTGGTTTATAATAGGTGAAAAAATATCAACTGGATGTTTTTTTTAGCATGTCTATCTGCTTCTCCC
This sequence comes from Aquarana catesbeiana, assembly GCA_037953035.1. NCBI lineage: Eukaryota > Metazoa > Chordata > Amphibia > Anura > Ranidae > Aquarana > Aquarana catesbeiana. The sequence continues at coordinate 302,591 of JBBHAA010002455.1, forward strand.
TTGACAAGCAGGGATGGATTTTGATGGCTCTGGACATTTAGACATGAGATTATCTAGCAATGGCAGAGGCTGACATTTTTTGTCTACAGGCAGATCTATAAAACATGCTAAAGCTTATGCAGCACCCCCTCCCTTAACCCAGAAGGGTAGATGAGGACCTCCAGGCAATGGGTTAGCATTTCAAACCACAGGGTGGAATGTTTGACTCTTGTAAAAGGAATTTAATGGCAGTCAATTTAAAACATTTCAGTAGAGCACAGGATACCCAAAATAAGAGAAAAATGGCTCCTGACTTCTTTAATAGCAACAGTCAATACAGGCTATGAACCAGTAAACTGAGACTGGCAACCTGTATTGGTAGACTGTTAAGCACAACCAGGTAGCACAAGTATCATCTAGAATGAGCAATCAGAACTTTCAGCAATACTTGCCAGAAACTAGACATGTGCAATTTGTTTCAGGCCAAATTTAAATTAGGACAAATTTTGGGTTATTTGGAGATTTAAATGACAGATCTCCAAATGATAATAGTAACAGTCATCAGTTGTCAGTCAGTTGTCATCGTGATTGTCATCAGCTGACAGCGGGTTTCCCTGCTGACAGCTGAATGTAAACAAAAGAATTGCCGGCATTTAAAAATAAAACAAAAAAAACAGTGTGGGGGTCCTTTGGGTCTGATATAGATTGTAAAGGGAACACCACCCCAAAATTTTAAAAAATGGCGACAAAAAAATTGCTGAGATGAAGGAACACATACACCAAGCAAGAGATACCTACTCTAAGTTCAGGAAAATTTGGTCTTGCTGGCAACACTTTTTAAAATGAAAGAAAACTATGCCACACACCAAAACTAATATCAAAGGAATACGCTCCTAGCCGGAAAGGCCAGGCAGGTACCCCTCGTCCTCACACACCCCTAGCTCTCCTCTTTCCCACACAGTGGGAACCTTGAACAAATTCCAAAATGTATTACAAAACATAGTTACAGAACAAATTTATCCAAAAAGAAACTGAACACATTTTTCTGCACATGTCTACCAGCAACAGCTTATACTCAGCTCTCCAGGACACTCAGTAGCAAAGTTTCTTTTCTAGATGCTCCATAGAGACGACCATGTTCCTGCTCCACTTCTTCTGAATGTGCCCTCCAGCAAGGCAGCATAAATTCTCTGGACCCTAGGATCAGGCCTCTCTTTCAGCATAGACCCTCCCAATCCCCAGGCAGGAGGCTTGAGAGGCAAAGGCCTTCAACACTGCTCTTGACAACAGCCCAGGAGGCAACGATCCCTCTCCAAGTATTGGGGACAAAATTAAATATTTAAATCTTTTCCCAGCATGCACCACTAACAATAAACCTTGTAGCGATTTCCCAGGGAGAAATAAATATTCATAACTCTGCAATATTGTGTCTTCTTTCTCTGTGTATCGAGGACAATTCCCAGCAACAGTCAGAGGCAAACAAAACCTTGAACTTAGGGGAAATACAATGAATGCAGAAACAAAAATAGAGCTCAGGCTGACTACAGCCGAGATTCCCACTAAGTTTGAAATAGGAATAATCCAGCTTAAGGCAGGGTCCCTACATTTTACTATGGCAACCAACAGACTGGTCAGCTGGTGCTATAGATAGCCCAACTACAGCTAAACTTCTCAACTTAACCTCATCTTTTGACCTAACCCAATGGACACATACTTCCACTCACTCCAATGGTAATACCCTTGACCTTGTATTCTCCCATCTCTGCAACCCTGGCAACCTCACCAACACCCCCTTTCCTCTATCTGATCACAACCTCATTACTTTCACTGTATCCTTGCCTCCAACCACCCATCCCTCCAAGCAGCAAACAATTACTTGTAGAAACCTTCGCCACTTTAACCCTTCTCTTCTCTATTCTGCTACTGACAACCTATATGACATAATCTCTCCCCTGTCCTGTCCTGACCTGGCCACTTCTGTCTACAACAGTTCACTCTCATCATCACTAGATGCACTTGCTCCCCTAACCACACGCAGAATTAGGCCCTGACCGTTACAACCCTGGCAAACTGACAACACTAGAAATCTCAAGAGACATTGCCGTGCTCTTGAACGACTGTGGCGTAAAACCAAATGCCTGCAAGATTTCACCCTATATAAATCTGCCCTTCTAAAATACAATTCATGCCTCCATGCTGCCAAACAAGCCTACTTTGTCTCTCTTATTAATTCCTTGTCATCCAGTCCCCGTCGGCTCTTCTCAACCTTTAACTCTCTGCTTCGTCCACCACCCCCTCTACCCACTAACTCACTCACTGCCCAAGAGATTGACAATCACTTCAAAGACAAGATCGATGCAATTCGTGAGGACATCTCCACTGTGCGTACATCTTCCCCACCCATCATACCTTGCCCAGCAGCACATTCAACCCTCTCCTCTTTTGAATTGGCTACTACGGAAGAGGTTACAAAAATGTTCTCGAATGCCCACCTAACCAATTGTCCCTTGGATCCTGTTCCCTCACAACTACTACGGTCACCCTCTTCTTCTATCCTATGCTCCCTCACCCACATCTTCAATCTCTCCCTTTCTAGTGGCATTTTCCCCTCCCCTCTAAAACATGCACAGATCACTCCCATTCTTAAAAAGCCCTCACTGGACCCTACCGACCTGAACAACTTAAGACCCATCTCATTACTCCCATTCACCTCTAAACTTCTAGAACGCTTAGTCTACAACCGTCTTAGCTCCTACCTCAATGAAAATAACCTTCTTGACCCCTTACAGTCTGGCTTTCGCTCGCAGCACTCCACGGAAACTACCTTACTAAAACTCACTAACGATTTACTAACTGCTAAAACCAACAGCCAGTACTCCATACTCCTACTACTTGACCTCTCTGCGGCCTTTGATACTGTTGACCACCCGCTCCTTCTCAATAAACTACATTCCCTTGGCCTCCGAGATTCTGCTCTATCCTGGTTCTCTGGCTATTTATCACAGCGCTCCTTCAGTGTCACCTACAACTCTGTCTCCTCCTCTCCATTGCCCCTTTCTGTGGGGGTCCCCCAAGGCTCGGTTCTTGGACCCCTTCTCTTCTCTATCTACACCACCTCCCTTGGTCACCTAATAACTGCCCACGGCTTCCAATACCACTTATACGCTGATGACACCCAAATCTATCTGTCTACTCCTCACCTCACTCCTTCAGTCTCCTCTCGCATTACTAACTTACTAACTGACATATCAGCATGGATGTCGCACCACTTCCTTAAACTAAATCTCTCTAAAACTGAGCTATTAATATTCCCCCCCGCCCGTGCCCCCCTCCATGACTTTTCCATCAAAATCAACAATGCAACCATCAGTCCCTCCCCTCATGCCAGGGTACTAGGTGTAATCCTAGACTCCGACTTGTCATTTCAGCCTCAAATCCAATCATTGTCAAAAGTTTGTAGAATTCACCTCCGTAACATCTCTAAAATTCGCCCTTTTTTAACAAATAAAACCACCAAGCTCCTCATTCACTCCCTTGTTATCTCTCGCCTTGACTATTGCAACTCCCTTCTCATTGGCCTACCGCTCCATAGGCTATCCCCTCTTCAGTCTATCATGAATGCTGCTGCCAGACTTATCCACCTTACCAACCGCTCAGTGTCTGCCAACCCTCTACTTCAATCCCTACACTGGCTCCCAATCACCCAGCGAATTAAATTCAAAATTCTAACCACAACATACAAAGCCATTCACAACTCTGCCCCAAGCTACATCACTAATTTTGTCTCCAAATATCACCCAAATCGTCCTCTCCGCTCTTCTCAAGACCTCCTGCTTTCAAGCTCTCTCATCTCCTCCTCCCATGCTCGTCTCCAGGATTTCTCCAGAGCCTCTCCCATCCTCTGGAACTCTCTACCTCCATCTATCCGGCTATCCCCTACTCTTGCTACCTTCAGGCAATCCCTGAAAACTCATCTCTTCAGGAAAGCCTATCACGTCTCCAACTAATCTCCTACCACTTCCACCAGCTCATTCCCCACAGTTACAACCTTTTGTACCACCTGCCCCACCCTATTAGATTGTAAGCTCTTCTGAGCAGGGCCCTCTTAATCCTATTGTATTGTATTGTATTATATTATAACTGTATTGTCTCCCTTTTATATTGTAAAGCGCTGCGTAAACTGTTGGCGCTATATAAATCCTGAATAATAATAATAATAATATACCTAAGATGAAGTTTTTTAAACATTGACACCAATGGCAGCAGGAACGTCTACTGCCGGACTTGGGATGCCTCAGGTCATCCGTGTAAATCTGTCCTAACACACTCTGCCAAAAATAAGGCAAATTCCTGTGAGCTTAACATAGGGATGCAGTTTTCACTTTACCTAATGCAGGCCACTCTTTCTCTGGCTGAAATGATGCGGAATACATGGCCTCAACAATCTCTCTCCCACTTCTTTGTGAAAGTGGCTTCGTGGTTAGCACTTCTGACGTGCAGCACAGGGGTCCTTGGTCAGGACACTGTCAACATGAAAGTTGCATGTTCTCCCTGTGCCTGTGTGGATTTCCTCCAGGTACTCCAGTTTCCTCCCACACTCCAAAGACATGCTGGCAGGTTAGTTGGATCATTTCGAATGTTAGGCCTATGATGGTATTCCACTGAGTATGCCCAAGATGGCTGCCTCACTATCTGCCCCAACAGCAGATAAAGCTCTTTGAGTCCCTAGGGATAAAGGTGCTACAGAAATATAAATGACAGATTAACAATTACTGTCGGTATGGGTCCAACCTTGATTATAGCAAAAAATTAAATAGAAACACTTTAATTTATTAAAAGTGGGTCTTTCTTGAAAGTATAAGCATTCATACATTTTCCAATATGTAAGAGTCATATTTGCAACTAAATTTGGTTAAGTAATTACCTGTTTATGTATTTGTTTTGATACAGCATAATTGTTTCAGCAACACTTCTCCTGATGAAGCCATTTGTTAGTGAAGCATGTTGAGAAAGTAATATCTATGTAGCTGCCATTCAAGAGTGACAATAAAATCTTATGTTGTAAACATTCAAATGATCGTGATTTTATGTGATTTTAACCTCTTCATGACCAGACCATTGTTTGCGATACGGCACTGTGTTAATTTACCTGACAATTGCGCAGTCGCGCGAAGCTGTACCCAAATAAAATTGATGTCCTTTTTATCCTAGAAATAGAGCTTTCTTTTGGTGGTATTTGATCACTTCTGCGTTTTTTATTTTTTGCACTATAAACAAAAAAATAGACCGACAATTTGAAAAAGAAAAAATTTTTTACTTTCTACTATAAAACATACCCAATAAAAAAAAAGACGCAAGTCCATCCAGTTCAACCAACAAAGAAATAAAAAACCCGACACACTTAAATATAAAATATGTATATCCAGACAGTCAATGTAAGGTCAGAAGTCATTATCCACATACTCTAATACCAGGTCAGTGACACAGTGTCAGCTTGACAGTTAGTCACATAGCCTTGGCAGAGAGAGGGGCAGAGAGAGGGGCAGCAATGACAGCCTCTTTGTTTCTTTTAAGCCTCTTGCACATGGGAGTATCAAAATGCATTTTTTTTTGTTTTTTTTTACTGTACTGAACACAGGTACATTGTTGTCTATAAAATAATGCACACAGCAGAGTAAAGATCAGTAATACAGCGATGAGTATAGAGCCATAAAAGCAAAAAAGAAAATTTGGTGCAATGATGTAATCATTTACTGATGTTTATACTCATGATCTTGTTGACAGAAAGATCTTGATTAAAATGTTCTGTAAAGATCTTGTGTATACATGCGTATAGGCATGTAAACATGTTTGCATATACATGCGTACAATTTCTTTCTTATCCTTATCTAGCTGCCAGTGTTGCAACATATGCGTGTATACATGCGTATGTGCGTAAATTACTAAGCTTCATTCACGCGGCCATAACAAAATGCATTTAGAAGAATTTGTTATTTACGAATCTAAATGCAGCTGCATTGTTTTCAAAAACATTTACTGTGTTCAGATCTGTAATACAAAACCCAAACATTTGCATCTGGGGACATATATGCACTATATTACCAAAAGTATTGTGACACCTGCCATTATACGCACATGAACTTTAATGGCATCCCAGTCTTAATGCCCTGTACACACGGTCGGACATTGATCGGACATTCCGACAACAAAATCCATGGATTTTTTCCAACTTGTCTTGCATACACACGGTTGCACAAAGTTGTCGGAAAATCCAATCGTTCTAAATGCGGTGAGGTAAAACACGTACGTCGGGACTATAAACAGGGCAGTAGCCAATAGCTTTCATCTCTTAATTTATTCTGAGAATGCGTGGCACTTTGTGCGTCGGATTTATGTACACATGATCGGAATTTCCGACAACGGATTTTGTTGTCGGAAAATTTTATAGCCTGCTCTCAAACTTTGTGTGTCGGAAATTACGATGGAAAATGTGTGATGGAGCCTACACACGGTCGGAATTTCTGACGACAAGGTCCTATCACACATTTTCCGTCTGAAAATCCGACCGTGTGTACAGGGCATTAGCCCATAGGGTTCAATATTGAGCTGGCCTACCCTTTGCAGCTATAACGGCTTCAACTCTTCTGGGAAGGCTGTCCATAAGGTTTAGGAGTGTGTCTATGGGAATGTTTGACCATTCTTCCAGAAGAGCATTTGTAAGGTCAGGCACTGATGTTGGACGAGAAGGCCTGGCTTACAGTCTCCGCTCTACTTCATCCCAAAAGTCTTCTATCGGGTTGAGGTGTACAGTCATGTTGGAACAGGAAGGGGCCATCCCAAAACTGTTCCCACAAAGTTGGGAGCATGAAAATGTCCAAAATGTCTTGGTATGCTGATGCCTTAAGAGCTCCCTCCACTGGAACTAAGAAGCCAAGTCCAACCCCTGAAAAACAACCCCACACCATAATCCCCGTCCACCAAATGATTTGAACTAGCGCACAAAGAAAGGTCCATAAAAAAACATTGATGAGCGAGTTTGGGCTGGAGGAACTTGACTGGCCTGCACAAAGTCCTGACCTCAACCCGATATAACAATCAAGTTCCTCCACCCCAAACTCGCTCATCCATGTTTTTATGGACCTTGCATTGTGCACTGGTTCAAATCATTTGGTGGAGGGGGGATTATGATGCGGGGTTGTTTTTCAGGGGTTGGGCTTGGCCAAGAGCACTGGAGTCACTTTATATGTTTATGTTGCTACACTGGAAAGTATCGCTTTTAGAGGACTGTTTTTGATTTGCCATCATCTTTTCTCACTTTCTGGACTTTTATGATCTCTTATGAGTATTATTTAATCACGTGTACATTGATAAAAATATTGTTATTCACATTTTTCTTCTGATATATGATTGTTATACATGTTTAGTGCTGCACTTTGAATTTCAGTATAGTATATCAGGTTGATCACCTTTTCTGCTAGGAGCCCCACCTCCTAAGAGCTCACTGATTTCTTATTAGTAAAATTTTTACACCAATGTGAATGTAGCCCTTCACTCGAACATAAAATTTTCTATTTTTATTTTTCTGTCTATACTCATCACTATATTATTGATCGTTACACAGCTGTGTGCATTGTTCCATAGACAAAAACACAGATAGCAAGCAATTGAGCTGCAAGTTTGAAAATGACTTTCTAAGCTATTGCTAGACTTGCCAGGCATTACAAGTTTGTTGCACATTTGCAGCAAGTCCGAATTGCATGACTGCAGATCAACTTTCTTTGCAAACATTCTGCAAGTCTGCTGCAAGTTCTGGTTCAGTTATGTTGTGCAATAATCATCCCACCACAGGGGTCACTGTGGCTAAATCTTTATGCTGTAAACTTGCAGGAGCTCTTGCTGTAGAATCACCACTGCAACTTTGCTCTAGCTAGAGACTTGCCATGCAAATTTGCTACAAATTGGAAAAGTAGACAACTAGAATGTGTGATTCAAGTTCTCTGCAAGTGTACAACTTGCCAGTAAAAATGTGCAGCAAGTTAACAGACTTACAATGCAACACTGCCACAGTGAGGTGGGGGGGGGGGTGTTTTTGAAGCACCTGATTAGAGCCATAGGCTCTAATAGGCTTCAAAAAAGGTGCACTGCGAGAGCAATCCATTGCGCTCGCAGTCCACCCAGGTGTGTTAGCAAAGCAAATGAACACAGAACCGTTAGCTGATAGCTTCCTGGGTAAAAGGAGGAGTTATGGAGATGAGGAGGTGAGAGGAGATGAGAAGAGCTCTTGTGTTCTTTGTAACCCATCAGAAATTAGGTAGGTGGGGCTGACAACATATGCAATTTAGAGCAGTAGTCGGTAACCTTTTGGACCCCACGGACCACTAAACTTAAAATTTTGAATCCCGTGGACCATTAACATTGATTTTTACATGCCTTATATACACAATGCTCTTGCTCTCGGCCTCCCTCCCCCTGGATCACACTGCTTATAAACACAATGCTCCAGCTCTCTGCATCAGACTGCTGTCTTACAGACTCATCATTGGATCTTACCTTATCCAGCCATGTAAATAGCGCTGCCATCTGAAGTCCGCTCCTTCTTCACCTCCCGCTCTCTGCACTATCCCAGCACTTCCCTCTGAGTTCACAGGAGCCAGAACTACATAGGGGGTATCGGGTAGCAATGTGCGCTGACAGCATATACATATATATATGTATTGAGAACACTGGAAACAACATTGGGTGGTATACATCTGCCACAATGTTGATTTGTGGCTGAACCCCTAGGGACCCCAAAAATTATCTTGTAACCATCAGTGGTCCACAGACCACTGGTTGGCAACCGCTGATTTAGAGCTGTCGTGTCAAAAAGGAAGGTTGGAGTATTTCTGGCACACCAACAGTTATTTCTTTATACTGCCAGCATGCTTAACGTAGTATTGAATCATCATTGTTTGTAGCTTAAACATTGCGCACAGAAAACTGTGTAACATTCTTACCCCATCCCTTGCAGTTTACAATGTTCAATGCTGTTGTCTCCTGCTCTCTCAGTGATGCTTCTCTGAACTTCTGTTTTTCACAGGCTCTAAAGTGATTCTAATGAAGAACAAAACAGGAAGCGCTGACCTGTGTGAAGATTTATTCAAGGGATTAACAACACTCACAGAAGCAAGGTGTATGATATGCTCATCTGGTGCTTGGAAGAGCCTATCCTGTCCATCTTACAGACACCATGCTGCGTTCAGGGACCACAGGTGTAATTGTTGCTTGGTGTGGTTTGAATGGCGTCCCAGGAACCAGGAAGAACCACCATAAACCACACAAACGGATGTGACGTCACCGGGGACAACCAAGGCTTTCAGAAGGAGCTGGAGCTCCTAGCGCATAGCCTGTGTATTGCTGTTAGCCCATCCTGTCTAGTGCTTCCTGGTCATCTCCTCTTCTCCAGTGACGTCACATCCGCTTCTGCGGTTCACGGTGGTTCTTCCTGGTTCCAGGGACACCATTTAAACCACACCAAGCAACAAATACACCTGTGGTCCCTGAACGCAGAGCGATGTCCGTGAGATGGACGGGATAGGCTCTTCCAAGCACCAGATGAGCATATCATACACCTTGCTCCTGTGAGTGTTGTTAATCCCTTGAATAAATTGTACATCTTAATACTACACTCAGGTTGGGGCTTCCTGTTCTGTTCTTCATTTGATTCACAGAGTCTGGCTTTTCTCTGAGGACAGCTGCCACCATTATTTTACATCTTTTCACATTGGACTTAGACTTTTATTCCCTCCTTCCCTTTTATTACAATTCAGTCACCGATAGTTTTTTACTGATCCCATTGTTTATGTGGCCATCAGTGGCAGCTGGTGAAGTTTTAGGATGGGGGGCGCCAGGCCCCGCCCTTCCTTTTTGACCCCTCCCACTTGGTGAAAATGGGCATGGTTTCAGCGAAATAGTGGGCGTGGCTCTAAGGTGGTGTGGTTAGTGTCTGAGTTGAACGAGGGATGGAGGGAGAGAGGGATGGAGGGACAGCAGGCCCAGATCCTACACAATAATAGAAATATGTGTATTCTAGAAAGTTTAAAAATCAGCAGATAAAGATACTCCAAACACCTGGTGTTAGCACTTCAATCATCCCGGCACCATGGTTGTTTCTATTATTACATTATAATATAAAATGAAATCATTCAACTCACCATAATGCATGTCACCTGCCACCAGATGCCATCAGGTGTCCCTCCTTACATGCAGCCTGTGTCACATAAAATACAGCCTGTATCACCACCAAATTGCAGCAGCATGTGTCACCACCAAATTGCAGCAGCATGTGTCACCACCCAATTGCAGCAGCACGTGCCACCACCAAATTGCAGCAGCATGTGTCACCAAATAGCAGCAGTATGTGTCACCAAATTGCAGCAGCATGTGTCACCAAATTGCAGCAGTATGTGTCACCAAATTGCAGTAGCATGTGTCACCAAATTGCAGCAGTGTCACCAAATTGCAGCAGTATGTGTCCCCAAATTGCAGCAGTTCCACCAAATTGCAGCAGTATGTGTCCCCAAATTGCAGCAGTGTCACCAAATTGCAGCAGTATGTGTCACCAAATTGCAGCAGTGTCACCAAATTGCAGCAGTATGTGTCCCCAAATTGCAGCAGTGTCACCAAATTGCAGCAGTATGTGTCCCCAAATTGCAGCAGTGTCACCAAATTGCAGCAGTATGTGTCCCCAAATTGCAGCAGTGTCACCAAATTGCAGCAGCATGTGTCCCCAAATTGCAGCAGTGTCACCTAATTGCAGCAGCATGTGTCACCAAATTGCAGCAGTGTCACCAAATTGCAGCAGTATGTGTCCCCAAATTGCAGCAGTGTCCCCAAATTGCAGCAGTATGTGTCCCCAAATTGCAGCAGTGTCCCCAAATTGCAGCAATGTCACCAAATTGTAGCAGTATGTGTCACCAAATTGCAGCAGTGTCACCAAATTGCAGCAGTATGTGTCCCCAAATTGCAGCAGTGTCCCCAAATTGCAGCAGTATGTGTCCCCAAATTGCAGCAGTTTCACCAAATTGCAGCAGTATGTGTCCCCAAATTGCAGCAGTGTCACCAAATTGCAGCAGTGTCACCAAATTGCAGCAGTATGTGTCCCTAAATTGCAGCAGTGTCACCAAATTGCAGCAGTATGTGTCACCAAATTGCAGCAGTGTCACCAAATTGCAGCAGTATGTGTCACCAAATTGCAGCAGTGTCATCAAATTGCAGCAGTATGTGTCCCCAAATTGAAGCAGTGTCACCAAATTGCAGCAGTATGTGTCCCCAAATTGAAGCAGTGTCACCAAATTGCAGCAGTGTGTGTCACCACCAAACCCCCCTCCCCCTATTACTTACCTTGCTATGTGTTGTCCTCTCCAGCAGTGTCTCCTGTGGAAAGCTCCGTTCTTCTCATACCTCCTGTTTCCTCGAGAGAGAGAGAGAGAGAGAGAGAGAGAGAGAGAGAGAGAGAGAGAGAGAAAAAGGAAGTGACATCATACCCAGATGTCAATTAAACCGCTCGGCGATAATAGTAGATACTAGCGTAGGGCGGAAGCTACTCGGCGCCTCACAAAGAGCCGCAAGGCGGGCTGAACGCCGGCAAATTCAGCCCCACATCTGCAATCTCGTGATTGCATAGATGTGGCGCTTCCCATAAGTGCACTGTGTCTGGCATCCGAACACAGTGCACTTAAGGACCGTTTTTTTGTATTTTTTTTTAAAGGGCCAGCTTTAAAAAATTTTTTTTTTTTAATTTTTTTTTTTGTGACTGCCTGGAGGGGGGGCGTGCCCAGGCGCCCCCTATGGACGGGTCGCCACTGGTGGCCATTGTTATTATCTACAGGGTTTTATTGTATGTTGTGTATGTTTTTTCCTCTGTTTATTTTGTACGTTGTGTCGGTTCTCCTTCTCTCTTTTCTTTAAAGTGATTCTAAAGGCTGAAGCTATTTTACCTTCATGCTTTGCATGAAGATAAAAAAATGACCTTCAGTATGCAGCTCAACCCCTGACCCTGATTTTGATCCAGTGATGTGCATGAGAGCAGTGTCTCTCTCTCCTCATTGGCTCAGACACAGAAGCAGGAGTAATTAGCCAGTGATGAGGGAGCGGGGTGGGGGGCGGGGCCGAGCCCCACTCTATATACCTTTTGGACACACAGAGCATGGCTTGGGAGCGAGCATGTACAAGTGCCCCCATAGCAAGCAGCTTGCTATGAGTGCATTTAGCAGGGGGAGGAGCCAAGAGCACCAGCAGGGGACCCCAGATTAGGAGGATTGGGGCTGCTCTGTGCCAAACCATTGCACAGAGCAGGTATGTATAACATGTTTGTTATCTTTCTTTTTTTGTGTACCTTTAGTATCACTTTAACAGCAGACAGTGCAGTCTACAGTCAGTCTGTTAGCTTGGAGAAGAGAGAGAGGAGCAGGGGAGTGCCTTGTCATCCTAGGCTACAGAGCTGTGGGTTTCTATTGATGCACACAGTGTAGGGAAACACAACTCTAGTCCCTGCATACAAGGGTAGCTCCATAGGACACTGCAAGAGAAAGGAGCCTCCATACAACAGGAAACCTAGGCAGTGATCATGGCACCAGCCAGGGATAAAACATGAAATGTGCATGTATTCCAGGGATGGATTAAAGGGGTTGTAAAGGTTCAGGGTTTTAAAAAGACAAAAAACAAACATGTCATACTTAGCTAAGCTGTACAGTTGGTTTTACACAGAGTGGCCCCGATCCTCCTCATCTGGGGTCCCTCAGCGGCGCTCCTGGCTCCTCCTCTTCTCGAGTGCCCCGTCTGAGAAGCGATCTCCTTCGGGACACCCGTGCGGGCATGCTCCTGTGTCTTGCTTCTGCGTTTATTGAGAAAGCAGAACTCGGCCCCGACCCCCGGGTCATTGGATTTAATTGACAGCAGCGGGAGCCAGTGGCTGCACTGCTATCAATCTATCCAATCAGGACACGAGACACCGGCCGGAGCTGGTGTGCTCGTTCTCGTCGAGGGAAACGCAGGGCTCAGGTAAGTATAAGGGGGGCTTGGGGCTACTGAGTGACAGGAGAATGCATTAAGGTGAAAAAACACAAGGGTTTAGAACCCCTTTAAATGTTTTTTTTTTTTTTGCTTAGACATACAGTTGTGTGAGAAAGTATTTGCCACCTTTCTGGTTTTTTTTTCATATTTGTCACACTTAAATGACTCAGATCATCAAACAATTTTTATCATTACACAAAGATAACACGAATAAAAAATTCAGTTTTTAAGTGATGGTTGCAATCCCTCACACCTGTTTATAAAAGGTTTTCTCATACCAAAAATTGTTGGAATCTAAACTATTTAGATTAGCAAGGAATCTTCTTTGTGCACATTTCAAATCGCTCAGTTCTCTTGAGGCCCATTGGCATGTTGTTGCTTGAATGGTTTCTTCATGATCAATAATTGTGTACAGTGACGTAACGTCAGCTGTTGCTAGGTAGACTGGTCCATCACTCAGATACTATTTAGTAACTGGATAAGATGCTTAGTATCTCTAAGATACAATTTGGTTTTTCTTACTACCGGTTGTAGGAACTAATCGATATACTCTCCGAGCCTCACTCCCACCAAGTTTATCCCATTAACAATGGGTCTGCCCAGGGGTTTTTGTCTATCTTTATGGATCTTCGGAAGTGTATAAATTATGGGAATCCTACATATATTTGGCTGAAGATATTTTCCTTCTTTCTTGTTTAATAAACCTTTCCAGAGTCCTTTATGTATCTTCTTAGCTAGTTCTTTCTTTCATCCCATCGTTGGATTACTCAGCAACTTCTGGTATGTATCTTCATCACCTAGTTGTCAATTAATTTCTTCTTTATAGGCATCTTTAGACTGTATCACTATGGCCCCTCCCTTGTCCTCTTGCCTTATCACTACATCCTTTCTGGGCTCTAATTTTTCAATCCCACTCTTTATAACACCTGGATCATATATCCTTTTGATTTTTAGATCATGAAGATCCTTGAGAACCATTTTTCAAAATACTTAAATATGGCCATAATTTCCAATTGGAGAATTGAAGAGAGATTTGTTTCTAATGCCCCGTACACACTGTCGGATATTGATCGGACATTCCGACAACAAAATCCTAGGATTTTTTCCGACGGATGTTGGCTCAAACTTGTCTTGCATACACACGGTCACACAAAGTTGTCGGAAAATCCGATCATTCTGAACGCGGTGACGTAAAACACGTACGTCCGGAATATAAACGGGGCAGTAGCCAATAGCTTTCGTCTCTTAATTTATTCTGAGAATGCGTGGCACTTTGTGCGTCGGATTTGTGTACACACAATCGGAAATTCCGACAACGGATTTTGTTGTCGGAAAATTTTATAGCCTGCTCTCAAACTTTGTGTGTCGGAAAATCCGATGGAAAATGTGTGATGGAGCCCACACACGGTCGGAATTTCCGACAACAAGGTCCTATCACACATTTTCCGTCGGAAAATGCGACCGTGTGTACGGGGCATTAGATTACTGAACAGAGTACCATTCATATCAGGGGCACTTCTTGTTATGCCCTCACCAGGTTTACTTAGCATGTATTTCTTTATATGTAGACTTCGAGCAAACGTATTAATGTCAATATAAGTATTACATTTATTTAAGTTCTTTTTAGGGGTAAATTTAAGGCCTTTGTCAAGCACTTTGATTACATCTTTTGTTAATTCTATCCCACTAATACTTATGATTCCCTCTCCTACTATTCTCTTTTTCCTTTGTTTTGACCCCTGCTCTACATCCTTGTCTCGTTTTTCGTTTCTTCCAGATCTGTTCTCTTTAGATCTTCTTGGTGTTCTTCTTATTCGTTCTTCTCTGTCTCGATCTCTCTGTGACTCTGGAATTCCTTTCTTCTCCCCTTTTCGTCTTCCTTCCTGGTTGGATCCTCTTCCTGATGATAGCGCCTTGGAGAATCCCGGCGTCTCACTTTTAAAAAAACGATGGGTATTTCTGTCCCGACCATATCTCTCCTGCTGGTATCATGGCGATCTCCCTCCCTCATCGTTCCTTCATAGTTGTTTAAATCTGTTGTATGTAGGTACTCTGTAATAATATCTATCATCTCTTCTCATTCCATCAGGGTGCTGGTTTCTGTCATGTATCCCATAATTCCTCCAAGGAGGTGTTGGAGATCTTCTGCCATAAAGGGGTTGTTAGTATGGTCTCGCTTGATAATTATAATTGTTATTTTGCCAGTTATTCTTCCAGATGGGTTTTTTCCATTATTATTGCTGTTCCATCTCTGTTTCTGGTTCGGAGTGTTATATGAATTATAATTTCCCTGTGGCTCATTAATGGGCTGTGCCCCTCCATTTCTTGCTCCATTTAAGTCTTCCTTTATTCTCACTTCTTTCTCAGGAGAACTATTATTTGATGTTATCCTTATCTCTTCTATTTTATTCTGCCATTTAAATACAAGGTCATCCTCATAGTCAGGGCCGTCTTTAATTTTGATTGGGCCCTGGGCAAACATTTTCTTGGGGCCCCCCCTCCATTCTGAGACATACAAAAAATAGCAGGTAGACTCAAAATCAGTTTACTGCAGCAGATCACGCAGCGATTGCAATTGTTTGCCAGAGGTTACAGCCTATCATTACTGCTCAATGGCTGGTTTCTAGAGGTTACAACACATAATTTCTGCTTGCCGATTGGTTGCTAGAGGTTAATGTACATTATTAGCGCTCACTAATTGGTTGCTAGGGGTTACAGCACATCATTAGCACTTACTGATTGGTTGCTAGAGATTAAAGCAGATCACTACTGTTTGCTGATTGGTTGCTAGAGGTTCATGCACATCATTACCTCTCACTGAGCAGTGGAGCAATCCCAAACAATTGAGCAAGTAAAGGGGCACATTAATACACATACTACAGGAGAGGTTCAGAGACTGCGGACATACTGCAGGAGACAATCAGAGACTGCGGACATACTGCAGGAGATTACCAGAGACTGCGGACATACTGCAGGAGACAATCAGAGACTGCGGACATACTGCAGGAGACAATCAGAGACTGCGGACATACTGCAGGAGACAATCAGAGACTGCGGACATACTGCAGGAGATTACCAGAGACTACGGACATACTGCAGGAGACAACCAGAGACTGCAGACATTATACAGGAGATTACCAGAGACTGCGGACATACTGCAGGAGATTACCAGAGACTGCGGACATACTGCAGGAGATTACCAGAGGCTGCGGACATACTGCAGGAGATTACCAGAGGCTGCGGACATACTGCAGGAGATTACCAGAGGCTGCGGACATACTGCAGGAGATTACCAGAGGCTGCGGACATACTGCAGGAGATTACCAGAGGCTGCGGACATACTGCAGGAGATTACCAGAGGCTGCGGACATACTGCAGGAGATTACCAGAGGCTGCGGACATACTGCAGGAGACAACCAGAGACTGCAGACATTATACAGGGGATGGTCAGAGAACTTTCAGCAATGCGCAGCTTTACAGATAAATAACACAGCTCAGGGTTTAAGCAGTCAGGCATTTTATGGTTGTAAGGACATACCTGGTCAGCCAAACTCACTACATACATTCAGGACTGTGGGCGGGGCTTCCACTCTCTGCTGTCACTAAAGCAGCTGGGAGCTCCACTGATGGTTTGTTGGGGGGCCCACATCACCCGTGAATGGTCGCCCCAATGACAGCTTTGCAGAGCGCACAGAGGACATGGGAGGATGTATTCCGCGCTAGCCAGCTGAGAGGGGCGGGGCCGGGAGCTCCACTGACGCTCTGACCCCGCCCACATGCAGCCTGTGTACTGGGAATAGAGCGCCTGTAGTGAGAGCCATTGATCGGAGTGGGAGTGTCATTGGAGCTCCCGGCCCCGCCCCCGGACCTCTGTATTCACCAGCCAGTATAGAGGGGGCGGGGCCGGAAGCTCCACTGACACTCCCACTCCGATCACTGGCTCTCACTACAGAAGCTCTTTTCCGAGTACACAGGCTGCACGTGGGCGGGGTCAGAGCGTCAGTGGAGGTCCCGGCCCCGCCCCCTCAGCTGGCTAGCGAGGAATACATCCTCCCGTGTCCTCTGTGCGCTCTGCAAAGCTGTGATCGGGGCCCCAATTCATGGCTAGCGCGGGCCCCCCAGCAAAGATTGGGCCCAGGGCAAGTGCCCCGTTTGCCCTGCGCTAAAGACGGCCCTGCTCATAGTCCTTGACATCTCTTTGATATTTCCTTTCTTCCTGGCAGCTGTTTCTTTGTCTTTCTGTTCCATATCTCTGTTCAATTGTTTGGATAGTGCAACAAACTCAGGGAATTCTTTAGACGGTTCCAAACTCACTTTCAGTTCTGAGATAGTCCTATCCAATATTCTATTAATATTCTATAAATATTTTTAATTCAGCTTTAATTCATACCCTTTTTTCATTTCATTTGTGTGTGAATACCTTGCATGTTGGCAGCTGCTCTTTTATTCTCTGGTGTAGTGTAGGTTTGCGCATTAGTTATCCCATAGTTATACAGTCTAAAGATACCTATAAAGAAGAAATTAATCGACAACTAGGTGATGAAGATATATACCAGAAGTTGCTGAGTAATCCGACGATGGGATACAAGAAAGAACTAGCTAAGGTGATACATAAAGGACCCTGGAAAGGTTTATTAAACAAGAAAGGAAGAAAATATCTTCAGCCAAATACATGTTGGATTCCCATAATTTATACACTTCCGAAGATCTATAAAGAGAGACAAAAACCCCCGGGCAGACCCATTGTTAATGGGATAAACTCAGTGGGAGCGAGGATTGGAGAGTATATCGATTGGTTCCTGCAACCGGTAGTAAGAAAAAACAAATTGTATCTTAGAGATACTAAGCATCTTATCCAGTTACTAAATAGTATCACTCTGAGTGATGGACCAGTCTACCTAGCAACAGCTGACGTTACGTCACTGTACACAATTATTAATCACAAAGAAGCCATTCAAGCAACAAAATGGGCCTTAAGAGAACTGAGCAATTTGAAATGTGCACAAAGAAGATTCCTTGCTAACTGCCTTAGATATAGTTTAGATTCCAACTATTTTTGGTATGAGAAGAGCTTTTATAAACAGGTGCGAGGGATTGCAATGGGCGCGAAATATGCGTGTAGCTAGACTCTATATGGTCGAATGGGAGGAGGAGGCTCTGTATAATAGAAAACCGCAACAGCTACTATTGTTCAAACGGTTCATTGACAATATTATTGTGATTTGGACTGGGGACAGAGAGAGTCTTACAGATTTCTGTTTTGACCCGAACACCAATAGTAAGAAAATTAAACTTACCTGGGAGGTGAGCGGAGAAAAAATTAATTTTCTAGATTTAGTGATAAAAAAGGAAGGAGAAAAACTGACCACTCAAATGTATTTCAAACCAGTCGACAGGAATAGTTACCTGCCATTGGACAGCTGTCAGTACACCCCCTGGCTTGATAACATACCGAAAGGACAACTAATCAGACTGAGACGAAATTGCACCATGAAAGACAAGTTCCTTAAACAAGCTGAAATGATTGGAGAGGTTTATACAAAAGGGATATCGCCCTGAATTTATCGAAGAAAAGAAAAGATGTAACCCTGTTGGACATGGAAAAATTAATACAGGATTCAACTAAAAATACTGAAAATAGAAATATAGTACCACTAGTTTTGGACTTTAACATCCAACATAAGCAGATTTAAAGAATATGCAAAAAATACTGGAGTATTATAAGAGCAGATCGCCATCTAGGTACTATTCTTCCTGGGAAACCTAAATTCATGTACCGGAGAGCCCCGACCCTTAGGGACCTTATAGCTAAAAATGTACTAGACCCCCCTACTAAAAGAAAATTTTCTTTCTTTGAGGGGAAAGGATATTACCCATGCAAAAGCTGCTGTACATGCAGACACTCTAAAGAAAACAAGAAGAAGAAACTTAGTTTTAAATCTACAGTGACCACAAAAGAATATGCTGTAGAAGACTTCATATCTTGCCGGACCAAAGGGGTTGTTTACCTTATAGAATGTCCTTGCTGAATTCAGTATATTGAGAGGACTAAAAGGGAATTATGCACAGCACTATAATAGGGACCCCTCATACTTGATGGTATGTGGGATAGAAAAGTATAAACCCCATTGGAGGGGAGATAACAAAATTATTAAATTGAGCCAGAGTCTCGCTGGATACATGAGCTACTTACTTTAGCACCTTTGGGACATAACGTTGAGTTCAATTTGAACTGTTTTTAATCTAGTTTTTAAATTCTGTTCTTTCCCTCCTGTGGCTTTTATTTGACTTATCACCCTTATTGCTATTAGAAGGATTTTAGGCTTTATTAGCCATTAGTTAGAGTTATATACTATGAGGTATGCATATATATATATTTTTATAGCTGTGACGAGTTGTATTAGTCATGTATATTTTGAGAGGATTGGGATTCTGGTTATGTCCCTCTATATTATGTCAGTGATACCTTATCTCCATTAGATGTTATTAGATTTTTTCCATCAAAACGTTTATACCTTATAACCATTAGATGACGTTGTGCATCAGTGGACTGTGCTTGTCCATTTTGATTGCTTCCTATTTTTGTTATATGAACTATTAGCAGATTCTTCATTGTATGTTTATATGTGAGGAGCACCTATTTTTATTTTTGCTACCTTACTATTCAGATAGGACATTATGCCTGTTTATATTATGTCAATGTCATTTTCTTATTTTTAATTATCCACTAGATGTCACTAGAGATTTATCCTATTAGATGGGTAATTCAAGCGTCACCTCCAGATGGCACTGTCTATTGGTGGACTGTATACCCATTAGATCGTTCTTAAATATTTTTATGCCTTTGTTTTTATTTTGTAAAAAGATTTATATGAATTATATATGAGGACTCTTATTATATTGATATATTGCTATCAATATAAAACTCAGATCGAAATAGGATGTCTATTAATTATGTGCTGTTGCTAAGACAGCGGAACTCACTATATAAACCGGCAATCAACATCCGACTCCATTACCCTTTGATGAAGTCATGTGTTCAATGACGCAACACGTCAGGGAGGAGCCAGGTGTCGTCACTACTGAAAGTTCTTATACTATGCTGTACTGATCAATCTGAACTGTAAGTTACTAAGTGTATTGAAATACTGCACTATGGAGCCCCCCTTCTTTATTGCATAATAACACCTCATTGGATGAGCCTGAAATCCTCCTTGGTCCGAGATTGTTGTGGATATCTGTGGGAGCTGATCGATCACTGAGGATCCAGTGTCTATCCATATAGGGGCTTGACTTGACCTGTAGGGGTCTTCTTGTGAGGTAAGAGGCTGGGGCAAATGAGTGACGCACATTGAATGGTGAAAGCAATTGGATGAAGTAGAATTTTTGGTCGACTACTTTGCACACGCACTTTTTTTCATATGAACTGTGACTTGGAGTTATTTTTGTATTGGACTTTATGTTTGCACTTTTATCACTTTGGAGCATTTTGTGCACTTTATATCTGCACTGTGAAAGTTATTATTGCAATTTGACATATACTTTGTTGCGCATGTTGAAATTTATTGTGCACTTATTATTCATCATTTAGTTTAGCACGGCCATTTTAGTGCTATTCATTGTAGGATTGATTGCACGTTTAGATATATTGTTTATACTTATATATTATTGTTTTTTAATTCAGCTGAGTCAGCGCCACATACCCTTCCTTTTTTCATTTCATTTGTGTGTAAACACCTTGAATGTTGGCAGCTACTCTTTTATCCTCTGGTGTAGTGTAGGTTTGCGCATTAGTTATCCCCTTCCTTCACATCACTTATGGTAAGTCATCCAGGTCCTGAAGCTGCAAAGCAGCCCCAGTCCATCACGCTACCACCACCATGTCTGACTGTTGGTATTTTGTTTATGTGATGAAATGCTGTATTAGTTTTATGCCAGATGTAACGGGACGCACACCTTCCAAAAAGTAAAATTTTTTGTCTCATCAGTCCACAGAATAGTTGCCTAAAAGTCTTGGGGATAATCAAGATGTTTTTTGGTAAAGGTAAGATGACCCTTTGTGTTTTTTTTGGTCAGCAGTGGCTTTAGCCTTGGAACTCTCCCATGGATGCCATTTTTGCCCAGTCTCTTTCTTATTGTTGAATCATGAACACTGATCTTACCTGAGGCAAGTGAGGCCTGCAGTTCTTTAGATGTTGTTCTGGGTTCTTTTGTGACCTCCTGGATGAATCGTCTTCATGCTCTTGGAGTAATTTTTGCAGGCCAGCCACTCCTGGGAAGGTGCTGCATCTGTCTCCCGCTGGTTCTAAGACTGAGAACCGAGCGATCAAACACCACTGATCGCTCGGTTCTCAGAGAGCTGGTGACTGGTGACTGTTAGTCACTGCTGTCTGCTCTGCCCCCCCCCCACAATCACTGATGCGTTGAGCTGTGGAGGGGGGGTGTAGCTAGCACAGGCTGAGCCAGGTGCCAGTCCAAGGTTGTAGGTGGATCCTGACCAGATTGTTGTAATCTTTCCCCATCCTGGACCAGCTCTGTGACGTCAGTCAACAGCAGGCTTTAGCCTGCTGTCAGCTGAAAATGGGTCACAGGAATGCAGAACAGACTGCACTTCTGTGATCCACCGGAGAAGTACAGCAAAATGAGCTTTGGCTGTACTTCTCCTTTAACCACTTAAGGACCGCCCACCGCATATATACTGCGACAGGGTGGCCCTGTTGTGCAAAACGACATATCCGTACATCGTTTCGTGCACGAGACACTGCGCACACGCGCCCTGCACAGCGGGGGGAGCCGATGCGCGGGTCTGGCGGCCGTGATTTATACAGTGATCAGTGGATATTTTTAGCTCTGAACACTGTAATAATGTAACTGGTCCCAAAAGAGTGCCAAAAGTGTCCGATCTATCCACCGCAATGTCGCAGTCCCACTAAAAATCACTGATCACCGCCATTACTAGTAAAAAATAATAAATATGCCATAAATCTATCCCCTATTTTGTAGACGCTATAACTTTTGCGAAAACGAATTAATATAGGCTTATTGTGATTTTCTTTACCAAAAATATGTAGAAGAATACATTGTGGCCTAAACTGATGAATAAATTAGTTTTTTCACATTTTTTTTAATTGGATATGTATTATAGCAAAAAGTCAGAGGCGTAACTAGAACCTTCAGGGCCCCGGTGCAAGAAACAATGATGGGCCCCCCCCTTCCATCCGAGCTCCAGGCTTCCAATTTTGGGAGGGTATCCATGGACATCCTCCCAAAACCGTGCTTCCCACATGCACCCTGGGATGTGCATCCAGCGCAATCACAGTGGCACTTTACCATGTGATGTCAGCTGATCACATGTAAACAGACTTGCTGGTTATCCGCAGCCCTGTCCTCCCGTGCTATGTCTGTGTGAGGAAAGGACTGCCATTAACTGTCAAGAATGTCAGTAAATTGTTTACACTGATAATCAGTGCCCCAATCATCAGTGCCATGTATCAGTGCCCATCAATGCCGCCTATCAGTGCCCATCAATGCCGCCTACAAGTGTTACCTATCAGTGCTCATTAATGCTGCCTATTAGTGCCCATCAAATCTGCCTATCAGAGCTCATTATTGCAGCGTTAATCCATGCCACCTATTGGTACTCTTCAATACTGCCCATCAGTGCAGCCTATCAGTGCCCCCTTTCAGTGCTCATCAGTGCCTCCTATCAGTGCCCCTATCAGTGCCTTCTTAGTGCCCCCCATCAGTGCCTCCTATCATTGCCTACCACTGCCCCCTATCAGTGCCCATCAGTGAATCCTATCAGCGACTCCCATCGGTGTCCCCTATCAGTGCCTCCCATCGATGTCCCCTATCAGTGCCTCCCATCGGTGTCCCCTATCAGTGCCTCCCATTGGTGTCCCCTATCAGTGCCTCCCCTTCAGTGCTCATCAGTAAATCTTATCAGTGCCCCCTATCAGTGCCCATCAGAGACCTCTATCAGAGTCCTCTGTCTTCTCAGGACAGCATGGCTCTGAGCGGAGAGCGTGTCTCTCCAGTGGCATCACTAGGGTTGGTGTCACCCAGTGAGGAAAAGATTGGTGTCACCCCCCTCCACCAACTATAGCCCCCCCTCAGTACAGACCCCCCTCCACTAACTGCAGACCCCCCTCTCAGTATAGACCCCCACTAAGTACAGACCCCCCTCTTGCCGTATAGATCCTCCTCACTAAGTACAGACCCCATCCATCAGTATAGCCCCCCTCATTGCAGACCCCCCATCTATCAGTATAGCCCCCCTCTATCAGCATAGACTCCCATCTATCAGTGTAGACCCCCTTAGTGCAGACCCCCATCTATCAGTATAGACCCTCCTCTATCACTATAGACCCCAGTGTAGACCCCCCTCTATCAGTGCAGACCTCCCCTCCATCATGCAGACCCCCCTCCATCAGTTCACACCCCCCAGTACAGACCTCCCCTCCATCATTGCAGACCCCCCTCCATCAGTGCAGACCTCCCCTCCCTCATTGCAGACCCCCCTCCATCAGTTCACACCCCCCAGTACAGACCTCCCCTCCATCATTGCAGACCCCCCTCCATCAGTGCAGACCTCCCCTCCCTCATTGCAGACCCCCCTCTATCAGTTCACATCCCCCCCTCAGTACAGACCCCCCTCCATCAGTACAGACCTCCCTTCCCTCATTGCAGACCCCCCTCCATCAGTTCACATCCCCCCCTCAGCACAGACCCCCCCTCCATCAGTGCAGGCCCCACACAATGCAGACCACCCCCCCTCATTGCAGACCATCCCCCTCCATCAGCACACCCCCCCTCAGTGCAGACCCCCCTCCCTCCATCAATGCAGACCCCCCTCAGTGCAGACCCCCACCTCATCAATGTAGACCCCCCTCAGTGCAGACCCCCACCTCATCAATGCAGACCCCCCTCAGTGCAGACCCCCCTCCCTCCATCAATGAAGACCCCCCTCAGTGCAGACCCCCACCTCATCAATGCAGACCCCCCTCAGTGCAGACCCCCACCTCATCAATGCAGACCCCCCTCAGTGCAGACCCCCACCTCATCAATGCAGACCCCCACCCCATAGTGTTCCCCCAGCACATGTCTATTTGAATACAAACATTACAGACCTCAGAACAGCGCGGGATAGGTACACCGGCATGTGTCCCTCGGACTCCTCCTCTTCCCCCTCCGTAACCAGAGAGGAGGGGGAGGCAGCTTCGGTCCGCTCTGCTGTACACCTGTGTGTCTCTCATCTAACAGCAGAGACACCGGCATCGTTTGTCTTATTTCCCTGCTCTCCGTGTGTCCTCTCTCTCGCACGGCATGACAGAGGACACACAGCTGGTCTCCCCCCTCCCCTCTCCTGTGTGCTCCGCGGGCAGTCAAGTGTGAAGCTAAGGAGCTCACATTTCCCGCGGAGCACACAGGAGAGGGGAGGGGGGAGATCAGCCGGTGTCTCTGCTGCTGTTAGATGAGAGAGAGACACGCTCAGCCTCAGAGCGCTGTGAAGAGCAACCTCGCTGGGCCCCCCCACAGTGGCGGAATGCCGGGCCCCGTCGCAAGTGCGACTGTTGTGACCCCGGTAATTCCGCCACTGCAAAAAGTAAAATATATTGTTTTTTTTCAAAATTGTTGGTCTTTTTTTGTTTATAGCGCAAAAAATAAAAACCGCAGAGGTGATCAATTGGATACGTGAGAACCAGTGCGCAAAACCACAAAATGAGTAAAGGATTAGTAAAACTGACGGTAAGATACCCGATGGAGAGCCGCTCACATAGATAGGTTCACTCAGTTCCCCAAACAACAACTATAAAATAGAAATATGTGGCGCTATTCCATCAATCAGTAACAGTACAAAGTGTGGTGAAGTGGGCAGAGTATGATCCACCTCGTGTGGTAATATGCCAAGCAAACGTGAATAATGGCCACGGATTGATACCACCATACAAACATAGATCAATAGAAGCGGATGCAATTCTGCAATGAGGAAAATAAAGTATAAAATATATATAAGCAATTAAATAGAAGGTGACACAGTGCTAAATGAGATAAAACAATCACCCCTCAATAGGTGAAAGAAAAAACTGCAGATATGAAAAAATGACCTCCCAAGTGAATGCTCACAACCAAAATTAATATATAAAGTGGAAGCAATTAAATGCAAAGTGACTCAGTGCTTAATGAAATATAACTTGTGAATAAGGAAAAATAACTTCCCAAATAAATTGCTCACAATCAAAATTCATACACAAGTGATGCCAGTGGTTCAAAATTAATCACTAAAAAAAGATAATAATAAATAATAACGGTGATAAAAAATATTAAATAATAAATAAAGTCACTTCTTCTAAGTGAGCTCAAAATGTATCTAGGCAGTGATAAAGTGACAACTAGTGCAGAATAAAATATTAAAATATTAAAATATTAAGATCAGCACCAAATATGTGCATAAATTACAAAATAGTAAATAATAACAACCAAATTAAATAGTGAAATCATGCCATAAAAGTACAATAATACAGTAATGAAATAGTTGATGAATAATAATAGTAATAGTAGGACAGCTAATCCCACAAAAGAGATGCTGTCCCAGATAGTGACAATAGTGCAATAATGTCCATACAAAAGTGCGATAGTGATGAGTGATTTCCACAAAGAGTCTTAAGACACAGTGCAAAAAAATGTGCAGTGACTGATAATTTTTCTTCTATGCACGTTCTAGTGCATCTCCCAGGTGTTTCCCCCAGCCTCTCACCTCCAACAGCGGCCCCCAATGGGCCTAATAGGGTGGGTGGATAATTCTAGGAGAGGATGTATTTCCTGCAGCGTGTCTTTTAAACATCCAGTAGGTCTGTCTCTCTGCAACTCATCCCACAGCTCTCAGCACTCTCAGCGGTCCCAGCAGTTTTTAAGAGCAAAGAAAAGATCTCATGGTGTAGTATTTAAAAGCCCATTTATTAAAAAAACATAGTAACTTACATTGAGATAAACAGCAAACAGTAGATGTGAAGGAAGCTTCCGGGTTCCTTCACATCTACTGTTTGCTGTTTATCTCAATGTAAGTTACTATGTTTTTTTAATAAATGGGCTTTTAAATACTACACCATGAGATCTTTTCTTTGCTCTTAAAAACTGCTGGGACCGCTGAGAGTGCTGAGAGCTGTGGGATGAGTTGCAGAGAGACAGACCTACTGGATGTTTAAAAGACACGCTGCAGGAAATACATCCTCTCCTAGAATTATCCACCCGCCCTATTAGGCCCATTGGGGGCCGCTGTTGGAGGTGAGAGGCTGGGGGAAACACCTGGGAGATGCACTAGAACGTGCATAGAAGAAAAATTATCAGTCACTGCACATTTTTTGCACTGTGTCTTAAGACTCTTTGTGGAAATCACTCATCACTATCGCACTTTTGTATGGACATTATTGCACTATTGTCACTATCTGGGACAGCATCTCTTTTGTGGGATTAGCTGTCCTACTATTACTATTATTATTCATCAACTATTTCATTACTGTATTATTGTACTTTTATGGCATGATTTCACTATTTAATTTGGTTGTTATTATTTACTATTTTGTAATTTATGCACATATTTGGTGCTGATCTTAATATTTTAATATTTTAATATTTTATTCTGCACTAGTTGTCACTTTATCACTGCCTAGATACATTTTGAGCTCACTTAGAAGAAGTGACTTTATTTATTATTTAATATTTTTTATCAGCGTTATTATTTATTATTATCTTTTTTTAGTGATTAATTTTGAACCACTGGCATCACTTGTGTATGAATTTTGATTGTGAGCAATTTATTTGGGAAGTTATTTTTCCTTATTCACAAGTTATATTTCATTAAGCACTGAGTCACTTTGCATTTAATTGCTTCCACTTTATATATTAATTTTGGTTGTGAGCATTCACTTGGGAGGTCATTTTTTCATATCTGCAGTTTTTTCTTTCACCTATTGAGGGGTGATTGTTTTATCTCATTTAGCACTGTGTCACCTTCTATTTAATTGCTTATATATATTTTATACTTTATTTTCCTCATTGCAGAATTGCATCCGCTTCTATTGATCTATGTTTGTATGGTGGTATCAATCCGTGGCCATTATTCACGTTTGCTTGGCATATTACCACACGAGGTGGATCATTCTCTGCCCACTTCACCACACTTTGTACTGTTACTGATTGATGGAATAGCGCCACATATTTCTATTTTATAGAGGTGATCAATTACCTCCAAAAGAAAGCTCTATTTGTGGGAAAAAAAGGACATCAACTTTATTTGGGTACAGTGTCACATGATCGTGCAATTGTCAGTTGCAAAAAATGGCCTGGTCATTAAGGGGGTAAATCCTTCCGGGGCTGAAGTTGTTAAAGCCCAAGTGCAGCCAAAATAAATAAAGAAAAATCCACACAAGGGATATAACGTACAGTCAGTAGGATGTGTCCCTTGCGCTGATGCCTCTTTTAGGTGCAATCCTCCTCCGTCCATGCTTTCCCCCTTCCCCATCATAATCTTCAGATGTGGCAGGGGTTTAATAGACGTAAGGGCTGTCACAGGCTCTCAACTCTGAGTGCCTGACTATGCCTGGCCTTTGTGCCCAGCTGCTTCAGTCGTAGAAGCCGTATTACAGCAGGATGGGCAGATGACTGAAAGTTCTGCCGCCTTCCATTCATAGAACATTTTTATTTATCCGCCGCACTGGAATATTACAATGGCACGGGTGTGAGTGGGAAGGCATGGACAGAGGGGGACTTCAACTAAAAGAAGAGGCATCAGTATAAGGGACACATCCTACCAACTGTAACTTGAGTCCCTCGTGCTGATTTTTCTGTTTTTTATTTTGGCTGCACTTAGGCTTTAACCACTTCAGCTATTTCTTCATAAAATTTGGTCAAAATTTTTCTGCTACATGTTTTGATAGAAAAATCCCAATAAGTGTATATTGATTGTTTTTTTTTTTTAAGTTATAAGGCCTTAGTAAAAAACACATGATACAAATGTTATAAATTGAGTTGCAGTTCAGTGAGTAAAATAATTATTTGACCCTCAAGCAAAACATGACTTAGTACTTGGTGGAGAAACCCTTGTTGGCAAGCACAGTGGTAAGATGTTTCTTGCAGCTGGTTACCAGGTTTGCACACATCTCAGGAGGGATTTGGGTCCACTCTTCTTCACAGATCTTCTTGAAATCCTTAAGGTTGCTTGGCTGTCGCTTGGCGACTCGAAGTTTCAGCTCCCTCCATAAATTTTCTATAGGATTAAGGTCCGGAGACTGGCTAGGCCACTCCATGACCTTAATGTGCTTCTTCTTGAACCACTCCTTTGTTGCCTTGGTGGTATGTTCTGGGTCATTGTCATGCTGGAAGACCCATCCATGACCCATCTTCAGTGTTCTAGCTTAGGGAAGATGGTTCTTGTCCAACATTTTACAATACATGGCCCCGTCCATTTGCCCCTCAATGCAGAAAAATCGGCCTGTACTTTTAGCAGAGAATCAGCCCCAAAGCATAATGTTTCCACCTCTGTGCGTGACTGTAGGGATGAGGTTCTTAGGCTGCATTCACACTTCAGCATTTTGAACCACAGGCAGATTTGCCGCAAATCTGCCTGTGATTTAAATGCGCTGATGTGTGAATGACAAATTACAGGATTCGCATTTGATATGCCATTCATTTGATTGACATCTCAAATTGTGGAGCGGGTCTGCTGAGATTGTCGCATGATAAATCACTCTGTAATCGTGGCAACACGCATCACGGGAAGCATGTCGCCCACAAAAAAAGTTCAGGAGCTACTTTCGGGTGGCATGCTTCCCGTGATGGGTGGTGCTGTGATTGCAGCATGATTTATCGTGGCAGACCCGCGCCTTGATTTGAGGTGTCATTCAAATGAATGGCATGTCAAATGCGAGTCCCGCGATTTGCCATTCACACATCAGCGCTTTCAAATTGTGGTAACTCTGCCCGCGATTCAAAATGATGAAGTGTGAATGCAGCCTTAGGGTCATAGTCAGCTCCAGACCAAGGGCGATTGATAGTTATTTTGTATTTCTTCCATTTGGGAATAATTGCTCCAACAGTTGTCTCCGTCTCACCAAGCTTCTTGCTAATGGTCTTGTAGCCCAATCCAGTCTTTTTTTTTCTTTGTTTACACACTATGATTGCTTAGAACTGTAATATTTATAGGTATAAGCAACAGTTTTTCTTAATTAAAACTATTCATTCATTGTTTACTATTGTGATTGGTTGTGATTGGCCACAGCTAATCACATGGTACAGATGGGCTGTGATTGGTCCTGTCTGTACCATGTGATCACTGTGACCAATCACAGAGCTCATCACAATACAGCAGTACACAATGAATGGCATGAATTTGTGTACAAGTCATTGTGTATAATTGTCATGTGATCTGCTAGGGGTGGAACAAAATATTACAGTGCACACATGTAAAAAAGCATTTACCTCCAGCAAGGCTAGTTTAAGATACCTAGACAATTTCAAAAAACATTATAAAAAAATATGGGGATTTGGTCACACCATATTGCACTTACTGCGACAAAGTACCCCATGATTAGTGGGTCCTACACTATCCATAGATTGGGAGACCCTGCTTCTCTGAACCATGAGAGCTACACTCTTCTATATGGGAGAACTATGAGGTCTACACCCATGATGCAAGTGGATACTAATGAGAGGTACTTACTAAGGGAGTGGGGTGCTCCTGGGGTACTTTGTCGCAGTAAGAGGGCTTAGCACCATATTGCAATATGGTGTGACCAAATCCCCATATTTTTTGATAATGTTTTTTGAAATTGTCTAGGTGTTTTAAACTAGCCTTGCTGGAGGTAAATATCTTTTTTGCATGTGTACGCTGTAATATTTTGTTCTATTGTATGGTCTTATGGCTGCACCATCTTTTAATGCATCTTTTAGGGTGTGCCCCCCAAATATCTTGTTTGTCTATTGTATGGATTCTGACTAAATCCTTTTGGGTGAGGAGCACCCCACGCCCTCAGTAAGTACCTCTCATTAGTATCCACTTGCGTCATGGGTGGAGACCTCATAGTTCTCCCATATAGAAGAGTGTATTGCTCTTATGGTTCAGAGAAGCAGGATCTCCCAATCTATGGATAGTGTAGGACCCACTAATCATGGGGTACTTTGTGGCAGTAAGTGGGCTTAGCACCATATAGCAATATGGTGTGACCAAATCCCCATATTTTTTTATAATGTTTTTTGAAATTGTTTAGGTGTTTTAAACTAGCCTTGCTGGAGGTAAATGTCTTTTTTGCATGTGTGCACTGTAATATTTTGTTCTACTGTATGGTCTTATGGCTGCACCATCTTTAATGCATCTTTTAGGGTGTGCCCCCCAATATTTTGTTCTACTGTATGGTCTTATGGCTGCACCATCTTTAATGCATCTTTTAGGGTGTGCCCCCCAAATATCTTGTTTATCTGGTAGGGGTGGCCACAGCAATCACATGGTACCAGCAGCGGGCCGTTACAATGATCTGTCATCAGCTGTGTTCGGTGGACACAGTGGGTGACAGATCGCGCCAAAGCATGTCCTCCCAGGAAAACAGGGCTCCCGCTTGGCCATCATGTTACAATAGGCCAGGCGGGAGGGGGTAAATAACATTAATTTACAATATGGTTTGTGTAGCAATTGTATATACTAATTTTTTTATTTGCTATATTTTTTCCATGAAAGTAGAGTTACTCTTAAATATGTACGTTTGGACATGATTCTTTCAGCTCATGGATGTATATTCATTGTGAATTAAAAAAAAGAAAGACAGATGGCACCTGCCCTTGGTCATAGAAAATTTCCTTGACAGTATACTGGACATACTTATATACCCCTGAAGCAGGATCAGTACACAGCGTTATAATGGTGAGCATATTGCGTCCTAGAAACCAAATAGACATAAGGCACTCGCCAAGAAAAACAGTGGACCCTTTTGCTTTACATATAAAGTTAGAAACAGAAAGCATGAAACTGGTTTTGTAAAACCTAATTACATACAGCTGTCCCATTAGGACCCTGTCTCCAGTATATCTGCCCTACCAGATTTGGCTTAATGAATGTGGCAAAGACATTAAAAAGTCAAAATGCAAAGTCTTTAAATTAAAAACTTGAATACGAGTTTAATAAGAAGATGGGCATAAAACTGCCGTTGGTGGTGTGGTCCCTTCCATTTTAAGCCACTGTAACAATAATTCTTTTGCAGCATATTTCAGACATTGAGCCTTTACTGGTTGATCTAAAAAGAGAACATAACTCAAGGCTCAAGATGTTCCTTAATTGTTTATAATATTTATTTGAGAGACCATTAGCCCCTGGGGCTTTATTTGGTTGAGCGATTTTATAGCTTTATTTATTGCATCCCAAGTGAAAGGGACATTAAGTTGGTCTAATTGTGCCTTGTATCAGTTTAGGCATTTGGATGTCCTCCAAGAATTGGTGACTGTCCTTCAATAACAGTTCTAATATATTCAAGTAATTTTTTTTAGATTACACAGACTTATATTAGGCACTAAATACATCCACAATGTGCTGAGGGCTAGTGATTTTATTATTCTTATTTCCAGGACTGAGAAGTTATTGAGGAGGTTAGTTAGTCTAAAGGTTTTTTTTGTTTGTTTTTGTTATCAAATTTTATTTTGAATTTTTTTTTGTGACAAGTTAAAAAGAAAACACACAATAATAAAAATAAATAAATAAATAAATAAATCCATTTAATAAATAAAATATTAACATCAACAGTACTTTCAGTTCGTTATTGTCAAGCCTTGCAAAAGATATCCCAGAGCAGACGCTAGGTTGTATTATTTAACAATATGTTTAATATGAAAAAAAAACTTCCCATAGGTGGCAGGCCTGTCCAAGAGGAAACAAATGTTTCCTACTCTTTAGAACATGGGGCATCTATCAATTTTTTACATATATTATTAAAAACTTACACAAAGCATTACGTTGCGCATAGGTATACCTCTCAAACACTACAATATTTGTCCATTTCCTGGACCCAGCCCAGTCCCCAAGGGTAGGCGGATTGGGTAAAACTCGAGAGGCTATTAACTTGTGGGCCAAAAACAGCATTCTCACAATGGCCACTGCCTCATCATATTCCAGATTATTTTCAATTTATATACACAAGGTGACATAAAATGGGATCTGGAGCTAGCATAGCATCATATATGGAGTTCATCACATCTATCACATCCTGACTTTACCAATGTAATTTTGGGCACCTCCAGAAATGTATGAAGGAACCTGGAGATTTAGCACATCTTACACATTCAGGATTTTCTTTCATACCTACCCTATACAGCAGCTCCAGAGTACGGTATGCCCTGTGTATAATAAAAAGTTTGGTCACTCTATGGGTTGGAGATATCGAAACAAGCTGCACATTTTTCATTATTTGGTCTCATATATCCCCAAGGCCACATCAATATCTGTCTCCCACTTTTGCCTGCATGGACTCGGAAATTTAAGAAACAGTTCAGATCATAACCTTATATAGACTTTGGGAATAAAGCCTTGTACACACAATTTTCGGATTTTCGGCAGAGAATTGTGTGATGACAGACTGCCTAAAATCCAACCGCTAGTACGCTCCTTCAGACAGTTGTTGTCCAACTTTCCACCAACAAATGTTGGATGGCAGGCTAGTAAATTTTCGGTGGACAACGGTCTGTTGTCAGATTTTCGTATCGTGTGTACACAAGTCCATCACACAAAAGTTCAAAGAACAAACACGCATGCTCGGATTCAATGCTCACCAAACACATTAGCAGAAGGTGCCCAA
The DNA here is from genome assembly GCA_037953035.1 of Aquarana catesbeiana. NCBI lineage: Eukaryota > Metazoa > Chordata > Amphibia > Anura > Ranidae > Aquarana > Aquarana catesbeiana. The sequence continues at coordinate 335,455 of JBBHAA010002455.1, forward strand.
AGGGTGGCGCTGAAATTCCATGCAGTACGTCACTACATTCGTGTCTGTTGGCCGACAATTGTGTACCGTTTGTATGCATGACAAGTTCCTGGCACACTCCCTTCGGACAAAAGTCTGATGCTCTGTTGGCCAACAATCCGATCGTGTGTATGAGGCTTAAGACCCTTGGTATTGTTTGCTTGGACTACACTATCCTCTGAATCTTGAGGATCAATTGTTCTACTGTGCCTGCAGCTATAGAGCTTGCCCCATGAGAGGATAGTACTCAGGAGAACATCTACAGCGGTTGTTGGCTGGTCGGCTATCTGGCGAGGATTCCTGACGCACCTATCCATCGGTGGCCCTTGGAGTATCCCTGTGGCGGTTTCAGCATATCTACTAAGCCTGTTTTGACCCCCCTGAGTAAGGGCGGTCACAGGCTTTCTGGTAAGCCTTCCATTCTTCTATTTCGGTGGTGGGCAACATGGAACATTGAAGAATGTACCCCTGAAATCTACATTGTATCAAATACACTGTTGTGGACGTTTATGTGTTTTCTTAAGTCTTTTATAAGGAAAGACTCCTTTTTTGTTTATATGTTTACGTTTCAAGAAACACTTCACATAATTAACACGTATGACTGTATCACTGTTTTCTATTTTTTGATTAATTTTCTTTATTAATTTATTAATTTGTTTATCAAATTCCATAATTCACTTCACATGTCCAGCGCTGCACTTTTTAAATTATATCCAATATGGGGACCTGATAGAAAAGAGCAGTCGGAGCCAGGCCTTGGGTCTTCAAAGCATATTTTAATTGTAACAATTGAAAGAACCAGCTTTGCTCCATCGAAGTAGTGATCTCACCTTCCGTCTAGGTTCTTATTGATGCGATTTGGCATGCGATTTGACAAGTCAAATCGCATGCCAAATCGGCGGCTATTGCCAGCAATGGCACCGTTCGAATTGGTGCGAAGCTGACTTTGCGGCGCCGCACCGATTCCCAAAAGTAGTTTCTGGCGACTTCGGGTGCAATTTCAATACCCGCAGAGGAACCCTCAGAAATGTCTCTCAAATCGCCCCCGAAGTCGGACTGACATGCGGGGATGAAATCGGGATAGTTTCAATCCCACTGTCAGTGTGAACCTAGGCTTCAGGTGGGAAGTTTCAGGAAACGCTCTATTTGACCATAAAGGTGTAAATCTGGTATGCCCTGAGGTGTCCAATATTGTTTTATTAGACTGCCAGACCTCATAGATCAAGTGGAATGTAGGGTAGGCATATTGGTTAAAGGGGGAAATAGAGGAGTCAAAGGCCAGTAAAGGATTACAGTTATGAAGTAAGAAGCTAAGTATATTGAAAGAAGAAATAAGCCCCTTCACACCGAGGCGACTTGTCATGTGATTTGGACCTGTCACCCTATTGCCGGCAATGGAATTGTTCCAATCGGTGCAAATTCGACTTTGTGCCGCACCAATTTGAAAAAGTATCTTCTGTACTATTTTTGATGATTTTAGGTGCGACTTTCATAGAAATCTGTTCATAAAGTTGCACAGATGTCAGCCAAGTTGCACTGACAGAGAAGAAATAGAATAAAAAAAGGACCACAGAAGAAGATTGTGGGACATGTAGTCCCGAGGACTGGCGGCCCCACTGTAACACGGAAACTGCCCAGCTGAATGGGAGACAGAGAGAGCCAGGAGCCCGGGAAAGCTTTCAGGGAAGTGCACCCAGGACTCCAGAGGGAGAGCACAGTGCTGAAGGAACATCAGAGAGAGAACCCCGCTGCCCTGCGCCACCAGAGGGAAAGTCACACAGCCTAGCGCCATCCCTGGTGGAGTAAGGAACTGAGTCATTGCCAGAATACAGATCTGGGCGCTACCCAGCGGAGTCGCCACGGGCAATTCAGAGTGAGCTGACTCCTGATCAGAGGAATCGTTGTTGCTGTATGGCTGGGTCAGGTGAGAGAGCCGATCGTCCATTATCTACTAACGTCCATAGGAACTGCAGTCTCTGACCATCTCCTGTATTATATCTACAGTCTCTGACCATATCCTGTATTATAGCTGCAGTCTCTAACCATCTCCTGTAATATGTTTGCAGTCTCTGACCATCTCCTGTAATATGTCTATAGTCTCTGACCATCTCTTGTATCATGTCTGCAGTCTCTGACCGTCTCTTGTATCATGTCTGCAGTCTCTGACCGTCTCTTGTATCATGTCTGCAGTCTCTGACCGTCTCTTGTATCATGTCTGCAGTCTCTGACCGTCTCTTGTATCATGTCTGCAGTCTCTGACCGTCTCTTGTATCATGTCTGCAGTCTTTGACCGTCTCTTGTATCATGTCTGCAGTCTCTGACCGTCTCTTGTATCATGTCTGCAGTCTCTGACCGTATCTTGTATCATGTCTGCAGTCTCTGACCGTCTCTTGTACCATGTCTGCAGTCTCTGACCGTCTCTTGTATCATGTCTGCAGTCTCTGACCGTCTCTTGTATCATGTCTGCAATCTCTGACACTCTCCTGCACTATGTTTGCAGTCTCTGACCATTTCCTGTACTATGTCTGGGGGGCTCTTTCTAACAGACTCTCTAATAGAAGCCCTCTCTGTGTGCATCACATCAGAGAGACTCCCCTCCAGCTCTCATTAGTGTACACTCTTCCTGTATTTTCTTTATTGTTAAAAGATCATGGGAGGATCCCAGGGTAATGAAGACTTCTTAGGGGAGCATCTCTGTGTTTGATACAAAGAGAGGCAGGGAGTGAGGAACGGCCGCAGTTTGCTGCTTCTGTCGGCCGATATCCCAACCCCTCACACAGGGGAAAGCAAGGGGGGACTATTACGGTACTGGGTATAGCTAAATATTTAGTAAGAAAGGTAAAGAAGGAAATAGTAATATGATCAAAAATTGTATTTTAATAGAAAACAATTTTAAAAAATTATTACAGTGTCACATACAGTTGTAGTTTAAAGCAAAGGCAATGTATACAACCATACGGATTACACCCAATAATAACAGGGGGTACATATATAACTTGGATTCTCGACCGGTTTCGCGGTATTCACCGCTTCCTCAGGAGAGCAAAGTCTATAATGCAGCATAGAAAAAATTGTAATGAATACAAACAAGTCCACAGATACATGGAACATTTATGGTTGCAGCAAAATCATTACATAATGCAATAAACAATTACATACAAATTAAATACAGTAAGGATAAGCTCACCCGTTCAGAACTTCTCTGTGGGTATGTACAGCCCCATAAAATTCCCCCTGCGGCGAACACAGGGGATAGCAAACAGCCTCTGGTGAATAAAATTTGGTTTTAAATGGTTAATTTATATAGGTCACTAGACCGAGGGATAAAAAGGAAGTGAAATATAGGGGTACCAGTGATAGCTCAGTGATTTAAAAACCAGTGTGCAAGAAAAGTTAGAAAGGATTAATACATAAGATAGTGATGAAGGGGAGATACCAAGGGGATGGGGGAAGTGGGTATGAGTGGGAAGGGAAGGGGGAGGGGGCGGGGGGGCGGAGGGGGGGAAGGGGAGGGAGGGGAGAAAGGGGGGGGGGGGAGGGGAAGGAAGAGGGGGACCGTGAGGGTCAGTGAAGAACCGAAGCCCAATACTTCCATCTGTGTAGAAACCAGATCAGGATTGAAAAGGGCTGCACACAGGTATTTAGAGCTGACACTTACCCCTAGAGCATTAATTAGTTGAAAAGCGCATGAGTTGAATTAAACGAGGACACATCATAGAGGATCATATAATGGAAGGTTGACAAGACCAGACGCTGTTGAGTTAGCAATGAGAACCCCCCAGAGCTGGAACCATTGATGTGTGTAGAGGGAGAAAGTCACCACAGCAGCTGCAATCAAGGTTCATCAAAATTACAATCCACAATTTTAAAAGGGGGGAGTGTTTACCCACAAACAAGGGGGAGTAGTAAAGGTAGCAAACTGGGGTTAAAGTTTACCAGAATATGGTTAGTGTGGATTGGTGATGAACACAGAACAGTATCAGATTAGGGGGTATTGGTCCTTGATAAAGGAGACAGGATTCTAAGATAGCAATAAACAAATATACAGGAACGCTGCAGGTGGAGTTGCATAGAAAAGCTGTATTAAATAAGTTTGATATGAATCAGGAGACACACAATACAAGAGGGGAACCTGACTAAGAGCAGGAGGGGGGGGGAGCGGGACTTACCCGAAATGATCGGTTTCAACTGGCGCGGCGTCAGGAGGCTGTAGGCTCGCATAGCGGCCGAGTCCGGCCGCTATAAGAGCACCCCAACCCGGAAGTCAGGGACGGCGTGACAAGGCGGTCCCTGACGTCACCAGGTCTGCTCGACCGCACAGCGCAGGTGCACAATAGGTGCTACTGTGCAAGCGCGCGCTCCTGTCAAAGGGAATCGCATTCCCAGACGTGGAGACGCAAGCAGTCCGGAGGCTGCCAGGGCGAGCATGTGTCCGCCGCAGGGAGAAGGATCGAGGCGGAACCAACCACCAGAGTCTGATAACGGGGGGGAGATAGAGATTATCCTTGAACAGCAATACAAATAACAACATTGTAAAACATGATAAAATAAAGAAAACACAGTGCATTGATTCTAAGTATAAACATAGGGGTATCAGCCAACCACAACATTTAGGGGTAAACCTTAAGCAGGAGAGGCAAAATACCTGATAATAGAACCCAATGGTGACAGGGTACAGGGGAAAGAAGGAAAAAAGGAGAGAGGGAAGGAAAGAGAGGGGGGGGGAAAGGGGGGGGAGGGAGAGGCGGAAGAGGGAGAGGGGGGAGGGAAAGGAAAAGGGAGGAAGGGGGGGGGGGAAGGGAGGGGGGGAACCAGAGGATAGGGAGAGGGGGGGGAAAGAAAGGGGGGAGAGGGAGGATTGGTGGAAGGGGGGAGGGCAAAATAGGGGTAATGAATAAGGAGAGGAGAAAAAGGGGGGGGGAGGGAGAGAGGGGAGAAAGGGGAGGGGGGAGGGGGAGGAAGGGAGGAGGAGACAGGGGGTTGGAAAAGAGGGGAAGGGAAAGGAAAGGGGGAAGAAAAGGGGGGAGGGGGGGAGGGAAGAAAGGGGGGAGGGGAAGGAGGAGAGAGGAAGTATAGAACAAGACCTCATAAGAAGGCCCTATAGGACACTGACTCATTTAAGCCGGGAGGGGTGGTGGCGTTGAGTCGCTCGATCCACAGGGATTCCCTTTGTAGTATCGAGCGATCCCAATCGCCACCCCTGGGACTGGGTTGAACCACCTCCAGTACCAGAAATTTGGCCACGGAGTTATCGAATCTATGGTATAGGCCGATGTGTCGGCCGATGGTAGTCAATTTGCCATTTTCTGAGTCGTAGAGGTGGTCACCGATTCTCTGTCTAAGTTCCCGAATGGTTTTGCCCACATAGAAAGCTTTGCATACACAGTTCATGAGATAAATAACCCCCTTTGTACCACAGTTGGCGAAAGTCCGTGGAACCAAAATTTCCCCATTGGGTAAGACCACGGTTCTACTCTCGTGGACCCAAGGGCACCGGGGGGGCATTCCCCACATTGAAATGTGCCGTTGGGGCCACTCCTCACAGGTTTAATGGGGTTATAATGACTGGCAGTTAGTTGATCACGTAGTGATCGTGCTCTACGGAAGACCACTTCCGGTGTGTGTCTAATGTATTTAGTTAGTGTGTGATGTTCAATCAAGAGGTGCCAATGTTTGGCTAGAATATTACGGAGTACGTTATGGTGTGCAGAATAGGTCGTAATGAATCTTACTGTTTCTGTGGGGGGAGATGGTTTCCTATCATTAAAGAGTAAAGAAGTCCGTGAACGTGACAAGGACTTATTATACGCTTTGCGCAGATTGGTAGAGGAGTAGCCCCTTCGTAAGAGGCGTTCGCGCAATGCTTTGGCCTGGCGTTTAAAGTCGCTGTCGTGTGTGCAGTTCCTGCGTAGACGTAGGTATTGGGCATAGGGTATGCTCTGTCCCAGGGAGTTTGGGTGAGCACTGGTAGCGAACAACAAAGTATTCCCAGCAGTGGGTTTTCTGTAGAGGTCAGTGCCCAGAGTCCCATCCGGTTGTTTGATGATTAGTAGATCTAGGAAGGGGATTTGCTCAGTCTCGATTTTGAAAGTGAATTTGAGGTTTAGGTCGTTGTTGTCAAGTTGACGTAGAAATTGTAAAAGTTTGTCCCTAGGACCCGACCATACCATGAATAGGTCATCAAAAAAAACGATACCATAGGAGGATATCGTTTAGAAACTCAGTGTATTGGTCATGAGCATGGATATGTCGCTCCCAGCCGCCTAGATATAAGTTTGCATATGCTGGGGCGCATGACGTCCCCATTGCAACACCCTGTATTTGTAAAAATAATTGATCATTAAAGGTAAAATAATTCTTGGTCAAAATGAAACACAGTAGTGTCAGTACAAACTGGTTCAAAGGCCAAGTCGTTGTATCTTGTTCAGCTAGGAAGGATCCAGCCGTCCGTATGCCCTGTTCGTGGGGGATACTGGAGTAGAGGGCCTCAATATCAACAGCCACAAGCAGGGCGTCCGGAGGGATCTGGATTCCTTCAAGGTGTTGCAACAGGTCGGTGGTGTCTCTGATATAGGACGGGAGGCTGCGGACATGGGGCATTAGAAAAGCGTCAACAAATTTACTCGCGTTGTCTGTTAAAGAGCCTATCCCCGACACTATAGGTCTTCCCGGGGGGAAATGCGCATCTTTATGGGTCTTGGGTAAGGAGTAAAAGGTGGGGGAACGGGGAAATTTGGGGACCAGGAACTCCAAGGTGTCTTTGTCAATGAGGCCTGAAAGGTAGGCCTCAGTGCAAAGAGCCCTGAGTTCCTGTGCAAAGGACGATACATGTGTAGTGGAGATAGGTCTATACCAATGTTTGTTGTTGAGAATAGCAAGGCACATAGATTGGTATTGGTAGTTGGTCATAAGGACAATATTCCCACCCTTATCTGATTGTTTAATCACGACATCAGAGCGTTGCTGTAGGGACCGAAGGGCTCGAGTTTGACTAGGGTCAAGATTTGAGGGGAAGTCAGGCCATTTCTGTTTCTTGAGGTCACTGATTGTAGCTCGAAGAAAAGCCCATATCTCAGGGCAAGTGTTCAGATCGGGAAACCTGCGGGATCGTAGACGAAAGGGCTTGGGTAAAGGAGTTGGTCTGGGGGTAACCGAAGGACCAGGCATGTTAGGTGCGGGGAGAGCAAATGGAGCTGTCCCTGCTACAAGTTCATTTGAGGGGATGTCGTCAGGATCCCCGCCATCCTGTGGGGCTGCGGGGTCTCCAGTATCGCCCTCATCAAACAGGAGCATTCCTCCATAGAGAAACCTTTGGTACGCTCCGCGAGCTCACGCTCCAGTCCCAAATTGATGCGATCCTTGTCATAGATAAACCTGAAAGTTAAGTTGCGTGCAAACAGGTACAAGTCCTTAATTGTTTCAGTGACCTTCAGTGCATCAAGAGGACAGAAACCCAGACCTAATTGTAGCAACGAGATTTCCTCGCTATTGAGTGTGTAGGGAGTGAGATTTATGACATTACGGTCAGTGTGGTGTGGAGGGGAGGGTACTACTGGGACAGTGGGGGTTTTAAGACGTAAGCATCTAGATTGCTCTGTTGTTTTTTCAGGTCTAAAAAAATAGCATCCTCATTGATTTTCGTATATTTATTTGTCATTAAAGCCGAATTTAAGATTTTGGGAATTGTGCCGTGCAATGTGGAGTGACCAGTTGCCCCTTCCAAGGGGGTATTAGTATCGTGTGAAGTTTGTGTAAGGGGTGCCTGAGTGGATCTAGGGCCTTTTGGGCCTTTCTTATCTTTTTTAGGGTTCGTGGGTGGGGTGTTGCCCCCAAAACAAAGTCTCTTACGTGAGGAATTGAGTGCAGATGAAGTGTTAGGTTGAGTGATATTTAGGGAAGATACCGTGGAAGATAATGATGAATCCGATTCAATATCAGTAGTAAAATTTCTATTGTTGGTGCGAGGAGGGCCTCGTCTACCCCGGCCTCTACCAGGCCAGCGGTAGGCCAGGCCCTCAGTGAAGGCAGCTTTGTCCTTCCCAAATTTAATCTGTTTCTTGACTATAATGTCCTTATTCATAATTTCCAAGCGTTCTCTGAGTTCTTTCCACTTGGTTTTGAAAACTGTATTGTCAGTCAAATGGGAGTATTCGGTATTGAGTCGCTCGATATCGTTATCAAGAAGGGTCATATCAAGGGTATATTGAGTAATAAGTAGTCCAATTAGTTCAAGGCTATTTTTAGTTAGAATATCTTCCCAGGTTTTCTTGAAGTCCACTGAGGGATCTTTAAGGGTAGGGAAGATCTGGCCTCTTAAACCCAAGGGGCAAACTTTTTCACTGACATATAATTTAAAGTATTCAATGTGCCAATGTAAGTGAGACTTACATTTAAGGAGTTTGGACATTCGCGCAAAGAACGTTGAAATGTCATCATCAGTTTTATGTTCATTCAAACAAGTAGTTTTAAGGTTGGACATAAAGCCCGTCCAATCTGTGCCTAGAACATCCATATTGTACCAGGCTGCCGGTGGCGATCCCTAAAGTGTGTTGTGCTGACAATATACAGGAACTAGAAAATACAGGTAATAACAGTAACAAAGGAAATATGTAAACGAAATATATACAGGCGCTATTGAGCGGGAATGTGTCGATGGGTGTTGCTGTTCACCCAGGGGCACGAAAAAGTTATGGGTGTGTTGTCCACCCTATGTATACGATAAGGAAGAGCGCCTACATTAGAAAAATTTAATTACCAAATAAAAGTACCATCATCCCAAATGTCTAATACAAAGAGAGGCAGGGGGTGAGGAACGGCCGCAGTTTGCTGCTTCTGTCGGCCAATATCCCAACCCCTCACACAGGGGAAAGCAAGGGGGGACTATTACGGTACTGGGTATAGCTAAATATTTAGTAAGAAAGGTAAAGAAGGAAATAGTAATATGATAAAAAATTGTATTTTAATAGAAAACAATTTAAAAAAATTATTACAGTGTCACATACAGTTGTAGTTTAAAGCAAAGGCAATGTATACAACCATACGGATTACACCCAATAATAACAGGGGGTACATATATAACTTGGATTCTCGACCGGTTTCGCGGTATTCACCGCTTCCTCAGGAGAGCAAAGTCTATAATGCAGCATAGAAAAAATTTTATTTGGTAATTAAATTTTTCTAATGTAGGCGCTCTTCCTTATCTCTGTGTTTGAGTCGTTGCCATAGAAACATTTGTAAAGGGGAGGAGCTGGTAAGATGACCACGCCCATGTGGGGGTGCCAGAAATATTTCTGCACCCAGGCGTCTGTGACCCTAGGATCGGCCCTGCTCTTACCTGCCGACTATGTCGGAGTCCGTCTGGGTTCAAGCCTCTCCCAGCATGCAGTCCCATATCTTGGGCTGCTAAATACACCAACAAGGTAGGGAACCCCTTCTGGTGGTCTTTTGGGATCGAGGTGTTCTCTAATCAGAGACAATATCCCTCTCTGGCATGCCTACTTTGGAGTCCAGATCCAGCAGCTGGGACTGCATGATGTCTTCTCTCCTATGGAACTCTTTCCAAGTCTGTCAATTTCTATAAAAAGTTTTTTTCTTTTTATTGCTTTCATGTCTCTAAAGACCCCATACACACTGTGCAGCTTTTGTTGTATGCTTTACTTTGAATTTGCCTGGACCATGTAGTGCTTAACACCCAAAAAGGGCTTAACACCCAAAAGGCAAATGTTGGTCTTGTGGAAATGACCCTATGCCAGGAAAGCTACTTTGCAGAAACTGCTTCAGGCAGCTTGCCAGAGACCAGGAGTATGAGAGTCAGCAGGTGTCAACCTTGCTCATGAAAGTAGTCTGCGACTCCCTGGCAGAATTTTACAGTCGTCTTAGACAACCAGGGACAACAGAGTGGGCCCTGCACCAGGTCTAAACCAAGCCATTCAACCCTCTCTAACTAGAGGGGTACCAGGCACTTCAGGGATGACTCCAGCCCAGCGGATTAGGCGGGCTGATTCCCCAGACCCAGTATTACAGCCCAACCTCCAGGCAGAGGGAGAAGATATCGCCTCCTCCTAGGCAGAGGATCCTGAAGGTTCAGGCTTTGCTTTTGCGATGATATCACCATTAATTAAGGCAGTAAAAGCCGCACTGGAATGGGAGGATCCGGAACCTCCTCCAAAGAAGGAGAAAACCTAATATCGCACACCATACAATCCTGATTTTAAATTGTGTGGCAAATCGCTGCACAACATGCATTAGGTGACTTTATCCTTTCAGGGCACCCCAAATGCGATTCTGCTGTGATTGTCACGTGGTAGAACACACCTTTAAAAACATTGTGCGAAGCTTGTCGCCCCTAAACAGGAGCAGAGGCTTCTTTTTGCACGCGTAGGACAGCCAAGTGAATGGGCCACCCCCATGTGAGTTGCAACATTGAGTGCAAATTGCTCTTTGAAAATCGCATAGCGGGAACACTTGTCCCCTCTACGTAATATCAAATGCCTCTGAAAAGTGACCTAAGCATAGATCGCTTTTCAGTGCAATAGCAAAGCCTGCTGCAAGTGTGAACAAGCCATAGGAGAAACCTAAAGAAACAGGTAGCTACTTTTCCTCTTATGACAGAAATGGGAGGCCTGTTTCAGGAGGAATGGGAGATGGGGAGAGAAAATCTTCCTCAACCAATAGGTTGCAGAAGTTGTATCCACTCACGGAGAAGGATGTGGCTCCTTTATCTAAACCACCAACTTGGAGTATGCGATCAAAAACCAGCTGCCAAAAGAAAAAATCATCAAGGCTCTTGATAAGATGAAACTCCCGGTGGACAGGTGAGGCAGCTATAGACATAATTTCGATGGTCCTCCAGAGTCATGCTCAGCTCAGTCATAGCCAAAATAGTGTTGTGGCTAAAACCCTGGGCGGCTGACCCATCCTCAATGCAGAATTGCTCTAAACTGCCTTTTGATGGGAAGGCGCTGTTTGGCCAAAAAACTGGTGACTGCCATCTCCAGGGTTACAGGAGGAAAATCAGGTCTTCTTCCCCAAGAACAAAGGTCCAGACGCCAGAGGGGGAACCATCCAGAGGAGCGCCAAACAGGTACTGGGATTTCGGAGGCTTTTGCCCATCCAAGGACTCCAGAAGGGGTTGGAGGGGTACACAGTCAACTTTCGTAAGATCGCAGGGAGCTAAGGCCACTGAGGCTCCCTCAGATACCCAGAAGCCCTTTTAACGCAAGGCCTGACCAGGAGGCAGTTGGAATCAGGTGGCTCAACATGACCCAGTTCTGGCAAGACCACTGCCAAAAATGGCGGATTTAGTCTATAGTGATGCAAGGCCATTATTGGCTGTTCAAACGGCAGCCTTCAGAACGACCTCAAGAGGCTGTATCAATTTATCTGGATAGAGAGACTCAAGATGGAGTCTCTCCATACCATAATCCAAGTTATTCAACCAGGAGACTGGAGGATTTCAGTGGACTTGCAGGATGCCTATCAGCATGTCCCCATCCTTCAGTCATACCAGATTTGCGTTGGGGGACAGGCATTACCAGATCCAGCTGGAGCCTACACAGAATATGGTCTAAGCAATACGTGAAAAAAAACTCACTCTACCTGCGCAAATGGTGAATGTGAACAAACAAAGTAAAAAACGAATCAAACAAAAAACATGAAAATAAAGAGCAGCTCGTTATAAGCAAGTCTAAATATGATAAGATAAACAATAATAGTTATTAATCAAGCCGCGCTCTCTACAAATAATATAATACAAAATACACAAAATTGTGATAAACAGACGGAGGAGTCATGTCACGTTCAATACGCCCTATGCATTGTTTGTAAAGCAGTCTGGAACACTGACGGCGTTTTTTCTAACACATGCAAGTGTCAGCTGCCAAAGGAAAACCCTTTTACTTGTTTTTTACTTGGTCTTGAAGAATTTTCTGGAATAAACTACAACTTACTTCACTATGGAAGTTCAATTTTTCTTTATTCCCCACTAAAACTTGGTTTGCTGCTGTGGTAGGGTTGCCACCTCACCCCTTAAGGCTGGGCTCACACTGCTGCTGTGCGGGAACGCAGCGAATTTACTGCGGGTTCCCGCATCGCACCAACTCGCACGGCAGTTCACACTGCCATATGCGAACTGCTGGGGAGTGTCATACAATGTTAATGACACCCCCAGTTCAGCCCGCATATCGCACTGCGAACTGACAATTCGGACATGTATCGGATCGCATAGGTGTGAACACCCATGCGATCCGATTCTGGTCCGAACAAAAAAAAAGGGTCCTGTACGAGTTTGGAACGAAGGCGGTGCGATATTAGCCATACTATCTGTATGGCTGATATCGCACAGCACAGACATCGCATGTGATGTGAACAGCAGTGCGCTGCGAATCACATACGATGTCTGCCACCGCAGCAGTGTGAACCCAGCCTTAAACCTGAACACATATGAATTACACAGGTTCTGAGGGTAATTTAATTACGATAAGGCACCAAGTGAGTTTAATTATCTCCCTAATCAGCCACAGAACCTGTGTAATTAATATGTGTTCAGTTTTAAAGGGATGAGGTGGCAACCTTATGCCGTGGGTATGGTAAATCACTTCACTTGGAGCTTACCCTTTTAAACATCCGATGATTGGTGCCGATTGAATCCTGATTGCGATAACCATTGGTGAGGCCGATTTGGATTGTCGTTTATGCCTATATGACTACCTGTAATGGGTGTCATGGGATTTTGGTGAGTAGGATGTGTGGCAGGTGTATCTGATGGTGGTGGAATAATTTAACCAAGATCCGGAACACAGCATAAGATTATTGAACACTGAATTAACTTTATTTCTACTGTTTTACACTTGGTCAACATTACCATTTGTTTTATTCACATATATATACTCTTTGGGACAATATATATATATATATATATATATATATATATATATATATATATATATAATTACATACAGTGGGGATGGAAAGTATTCAGACCCCCTTAAATTTTTCACACTTTGTTATATTGCAGCCATTTGCTAAAATCATTTAAGTTCATTTTTTTCCTCATTAATGTACACACAGCACCCCATATTGACAGAAAAACACAGAATTGTTGACATTTTTGCAGATTTATTAAAAAAGAAAAACTGAAATATCACATGGTCCTAAGTATTCAGACCCTTTGCTGTGACACTCCTATATTTAACTCAGGTGCTGTCCATTTCTTCTGATCATACTTGAGATGGTTCTACACCTTCATTTGAGTCCAGCTGTGTTTGATTATACTGATTGGACTTGATTAGGAAAGCCACACACCTGTCTATATAAGACCTTACAGCTCACAGTGTATGTCAGAGCAAATGAGAATCATGAGGTCAAAGGAACTGCCTGAAGAGCTCAGAGACAGAATTGTGGCAAGGCACAGATCTGGCCAAGGTTACAAAAAATTTCTGCTGCACTTAAAGCGGAGGTTCACAAAAAATTGAACCTCCGCTTTTCGTAATCCTCCCCCCCCTTCAGTGTCACATTTGGCACCTTTCAGGGGGGAGGGGGGTGCAGATACCTGTCTAAAACAGGTATTTGCACCCACTTCCGGGCATAGACTCCCACGGGAGGCTATGCCTCTTCCTGTCCTGCTGTGCTGTCTGCTGGGACACACACAGGTCCCAGAGACAGCACGGACCATTCAGATTGCGCTGCGTGACACGCGCATTCGTAGTAGGGACCCGGGAAGTGAAGCCGCAAGGCTTCATTTCCTGATTTCCATACCGAAGATGGCAGCATCCGAGGACTGAGGGACGGTTCGGCCTCGGGTGCCGACATTGCTGGACCCTGTGACAGGTAAGTGTCCATATTATAAAAGTCAGCAGCTGCAGTATTTGTAGCTGCTGACTTTAAAAAAAAATAATAAATTGCGGGACTCCCTCTTTAAGGTTCCTAAGAGCACAGTGGCCTCCATAATCCTTAAATGGAAGACGTCAGGGACGACCAGAACCCTTCCTAGAGCTGGCTGTCCGCCAAACTGAGCTATCGGGGGAGAAGAGCCTTGGTGAGAGAGGTAAAGAAGAACCCAAAAGATCACTGTGACTGAGCTCCAGAGATGCAGTCGGGAGATGGGAGAAAGTTGTAGAAAGTCAACCATCACTGCAGCCCTCCACCATTTGGGGCTTTATGGCAGAGTGGCCCGACGGAAGCCTCTTCTCAGTGCAAGACACATGAAAGCCCGCATGGAGTTTGCTAAAAAACACCTGAAGGACTCCAAGATGGTGAGAAATAAGATTCTCTGGTCTGATGAGACCAAGATAGAACTTTTTGGCCTTAATTCTAAGCGGTATGTGTGGAGAAAACCAGGCACTGCTCGTCATCTGTCCCAACAGTAAAGCATGGTGGTGGCAGCATCATGCTGTGGGGGTGTTTTTCAGCTGCAGGGACAGGACAATGACCCTAAGCACACAGCTAAAATAACGAAGGAGTGGCTTCACAACAACTCCGTGACGGTTCTTGAATGGCCCAGCCAGAGCCCTGACTTAAACCTAATTGAGCATCTCTGGGGAGACCTAAAAATGGCTGTCCACCAACGTTTACTATCCAACCTGACAGAACTGGAGAGGATGTGCAAGGAGGAATGGCAGTGGATCCCCAAATCCAGGTGTGAAAAACTTGTTACATCTTTCCCAAAACGACTCATGGCTGTATTAGATCAAAAGGGTGCTTCTACTAAATACTGAGTGCCATGGTTATGCAATAGAGTTTTTTCTCTGTCAGCTTACCTGTCTCCATGTGTTCATCTCTAAAGACCAGCTGCCTCTCACCTGACTGGTTTTATAACTTCTCCTCTAAGCATGGCCCCACCCCAGGCCCTATCAGGGAACCCTATATTAACCTGTGTACTGTAAGCCAGCAGTGCTGATCAACCATTGTGTGTTAGCCTCCGTGTGTACTTGCTGTGTTTCCTGCATCTGATTCCTGTTACCGACTTTGGCCTGTTCTTGACTCCGTCTGCTTCTTACCCTGACGTGTTAAGTTTATCCTTGTCTGCTAGTCGCCCTGACCTTTGGCTTACCCCTTACTTCCTGTCGTTCCAGCCTGCTGCCTCCTTCCTCTTCTCCTATAGTCTACGGTGAGTGTGAACTGTGAGACCCGGGGGGCCACGAACTGGAGCCAGACTGCAGCGCAGTCCATCCTCACCACTACCACTAGAGGCTCTGGTGAACACCTGCTGGCTCTTAGACTCCGCGCCCTGGGGAATCTATGCTCTAGCTCCCACTGAGATCCATGTTAGTTATCCTGTAGACCTGCTTCCTGAACCTTCCAGGGTTCAATCCGCAGCAGTCAGTCCTAGGGTCCACTACCTTAGCGGTGCACTTCCGACTCCTACAGAGTGCATCTGTCGCCTAGTCTCAGGTGACCTGACAGTTTGATCAGCCATGGACCCGGCTGATGTGCCGCTACCCGCAGATGATCCGTTGCAGGGCTTAGTTCGCAGACTTGAGACCCAGGAATCACATCAGACCCAAGTGATGCGTTTCCTTCAGGATTTGGCATCCCGTTTTGAACAGGTTCAGGCCTCTTTAGGACCCCCGGTTCAACAACCTCAACCGCTATCTGCTGCTGCACCTATCGCACCAGTCACAGCCACACATTCATTACAACTGCCAGCTCCAGCCCGTTTCTCTGGGGACTCCAAGGCTTGCAGGGGGTTCCTTAGCCAGTACACAATTCATTTTGAACTTCAGCCCCAAAACTTCCTGTCCGATCGGGCGAAAGTAGCCTATATTATATCCCTCCTGTCCGGCGAGGCACTAGCTTGGGCTGCCCCTCTGTGGGAACTGAATGATCCAGTGGTTTCTAGAAACTTTTTCGGAATATCTTCGAGGAACCGGGTCGTGTCTCCTCAGCAGCTAGCGCTCTTTTACGTCTCCATCAAGAGTCCGCTTCTGTGGGACAGTATGCTCTTCAGTTCCAAATCCTCACAGCTGAATTGAGCTGGAATAATGAGGCCCTAGTTGCAACCTTTTTACATGGCCTCTCTGATAGAGTGAAGGATGAATTAGCAGGAAGATACCTTCCTGCTGATCTGGACGGTGTCATCACCTTGTGTAACCAGATTGATATTCGCTTTCAGGAGAGTGCCCTGGAAAAAAGACGCCAGCACTCCCCGTTCCTTAGGCAGCTTGAGCTCCCAGTCCCTTCGATCCGAGGAGCACCCCCTGCCCGCTGACGAACCTATGCAGCTGGGCTGGACCAAGGTGTCTCCTGAAGAACGCGCTTGGCGCAGAACTCTGGGCCTGTGCCTCTATTGTGGGGCCAAAGGTCATTTTCGTGACACTTGTTCTCTTCGTCTGGAAAAACGATCGGGGCTAATACATCTGGAAGGTGGAGTATTAGACCCTGAAGTATCACGTTCACCTTCTCGTCTTCTTTCTGTGTTCCTTCATGTCGGCGCTTCCTCTCGTTCGGTCTCGGCACATCTGGATTCCGGAGCCGCTGGCAATTTCATGGATTGGGAAACTGCATCTTCCATGAGACTTACCCTTTTGCCCCTTTCAACACCATTGGTGGTCTTGGCGATTGATGACACTGTTCTCCCAGGGGGTCCTATCCGCTTCCAGACCCTCCCTGTTAAGATGTCGGTAGGGACACTCCATCAGGGGTGGATATCCTTCCTTGTCTTACCTAAGGCTTCATCTCCTATCATATTAGGTCTTCCTTGGTTACGGTTCCATTCTCCACACATTGACTGGACTGCTGGACGGATCCTGGCTTGGGGTTCCTCTTCCTGCCTAGTCAAGGTTACTCCAAAAGAGAAACTTCCTGTTGCTACTATCCCAGTATCTTCTGCTCTTCCTGCTGCATATAGCGATTTCTGGTATGTCTCCTGCAATAGTCAGGCTGAGGCACTCTCTGGGTCATGTGGCACTCTGGATGAGGAGCCCACCTGTGAACTTGAGCCAATCATTCACTTCAGTTTGCATGGTCATTTACCTTTGCCTGTTCCTGGACCCCCTTGGACGCACACCCTGGCTGACTCGTCTACCAGTTCCACAGTCGCTACACCCTGTGATGCGATTCTGGTGGTCGCTGCACCTGGCAATGCTGTTCAGTCGGCCTCTGCACAAGTTCAGCCTATGCCCAGTGAAGCTATCCAGCTTGACTTCTGTGACACATCACTTTCTAACCAACCTGGTCTCAGGGATCCACTGACTTCTGCCCAGTCCGATGATCCTGTGCTGGATGTCCAGCTCATCTTTAAGGGTCTGGGGGACCCTGCTCAGACTCCTGATGGTCTTGTTATGCCTTTACCCATTCCTAAGAAGCCTTTAGCCCTCAATAAGTCCGCTAGTCCTCTCCCTACCTCGGTTTCAGTCTCTGGGGATAATCTCTTCAAGGTTAATCAAGTTCTCGATTCCCGGCGCAGTAGAGGCATTCTTCAGTACCTCGTACATTGGGAAGGGTTTGGTCCTGAGGAGAGGTCTTGGATCACTGCTTCTGAGATCTTTGCGCCTCGTCTGTTTAGGAGGTTTCATCTGGAGTTTCCCTTTAAGCCAGGGCCCAGGCGGGGGAGGGGGGGGCCTCATAAGAGGGGGGTACTGTCATGGTTATGCAATAGTTTTCTCTGTCAGCTTACCTGTCTCCATGGGTTCATCTCTAAAGACCAGCTGCCTCTCACCTGACTGGTTTTATAACCTCTCCTCTAAGCATGGCCCCACCCCAGGCCCTATCAGGGAACCCTATATTAACCTGTGCACTGCAAGCCAGCAGTGCTGATCAACCATTGTGTGTTAGCCTCCGTGTGTACTTGCTGTGTACTTGCTGTGTTTCCTGCGTCTGATTCCTGTTACCGACTTTGGCCTGTTCTTGACTCTCCCTGTCTGCTTCTTATCCTGACCTTTTGGCATGTTATGTTTATCCTTGTCTGCTAGTCGCCCTGACCTTTGGCTTACCCCTTACTTCCCTGTCGTTCCGGCCTGCTGCCTCCTTCCTCTTCTCCTGTAGTCTACGGTGAGCATGAACTGTGAGACCCTGGGGGCCGCAACCTGGAGCCAGACTGCAGCACAGTCCATCCTCACCACTAGAGGCTCTTAGACTCCGCGCCCTGGGGAATCTATGCTCTAGCTCCCACTGGGATCCAGGATAGTTATCCTGTAGACCTGCTTCCTGAACCTTCCAGGGTTCAATCCGCAGGAGTCAGTCCTAGGGTCCACTACCTTAGCGGTGCACTTCCGACTCCTACAGAGTGCATCTGTCACCTGGTCTCAGGTGACCTGACACTGAGCAAAGGGTCTGAATACTTAGGACCATGTGATATTTCAGTTTTTCTTTTTTAATAAATCTGCAAAAATGTCAACAATTCTGTGTTTTTCTGTCAATATGGGGTGCTATGTGTACATTAATGAGGAAAAAAAATGAACTTAAATGATTTTAGCAAATGGCTGCAATATAACAGAGTGAAAAATGTAAGGGGGTCTGAATACTCTCCGTCCCCACTGTGTGTGTGTGTATATATATATATATATATATATATATATATATATATATATATATATACACATACACACACACACACACAACAAAAGTTTATATACACACATTTTTCATCTAGAGATTTTTTCACTGTTTCTTTTATCACAATTTTGTGTATTTTGTATTATATTATTTGTAAAGAGCGCGGTTTGATAACTATTATTAATTATCTTTTCATTTTTACAGAATATGGTCTAGGGGCCCAGTTCAATACTCAGGCGGCCACAGTTTCTTTGCCACTTCAGAAACTCCAAAAAATCAGGGAGAAGTTCCAACAGGCATTGGCTGCTCCAGTGATGTCAGCATCCCAGTGCATGAGTCTTCTCGGGACGAGGGCTTCATGTATCCCAATGATCCCCTGGGCTCACTGGAAACTCATTTTCCAACAAGGCTTCCTGATGCAGTGGAAGAGTTCGTTCAATCAGGATCACCAGCCAGATGCACGAAGAGTCTCTGGTGCTAGACAAAACTAGAAACGTTAAAGGGCATCATCCATTAGGGCCGCAGCCATGGATCATTGTTTGGTGGTATCCCCAATTTGGCAGAAGCTCAGTCCCATATATGCCTGTAGTGATATAGCAAGGACTTTCTATCTTCCCCCGACCCTGCACTCCCTGTACCTATTAATATGGCGTATATCGGGTCTTTGGTGTGTTGTGCCCACCTCGGGCACAGAAGGGAGCCATGTATCATTGTTAACACAGATGCCAGTGCAGCAGGGTGTGGCGCCACCTGCGAACAACTCAAAATCCAGGGCAGAGAGGAAATTTCCACTCAGAACCTAGTTTCCAATATTCTGGAACTTCGAGCAGCATTCATGGCGTTGGCCACCTTGCTGCCTCACATACAGGGTCGTCCAGTCCTGCTCTGTCTGGACAACATGGCAGCAGTGTCCTACATAAAGCGACAAGGCAAGACGCACAGCCAATCCCTCTTGAGAGAGGTGGAACTGATCATGACATTGGCACAACAATATCTCCCAGATTTGAGGGCCATATATCTTCCAGGTTGTCAGGACTTGGAAGACGGATTGCCTATCCAGACAATTTAAGGATCCCAACGAAGGGTCGCTTCTCTCCAAAGTGTTCAAACAGATCATCCACGAGTGGGGGTGTCCGCAACTGGATCTTTTTGCCTCATTAACCAACTGCAAGGTGAGCTGTTTCCTCTCACGCTACCCTCATCCATTAGTGGAGGGGATGGACGCCTTGACCCATCTTCTGGTTGTGCAACTGGCCTATGCCTTTCCTCCAATTTCTTTAATCCTGAGATTGTTGACCGAGAATTTGACAGTCATCACAGTATTGCCTTACTGGCCTCGCAGACCATGATTCTCTCTGGCGTGTGCCCACCGATCACTCTGCCTGTGACTCCTCATCTCCTGTCACAAGGAGATATCCTACATCCGCAACCATCACGACTGGCCTTAGCAGCCTCGAGATTGAAAGGCAGGGGTTGCAAGAGTTAGGATGTTCTCCAGAGGTTATTAGGACTTTACAAAATTCCAGAAAGGGGTCAACCAATGCCATCTACTCCAGAATATGGGATAGATTCACGGGCTTTGCAGCCGGAAATCAGTTTGACCCGAATGTGTCTCAAGTCCTGTCTTTCCTACAAACCGGATTGGATTGGGGGCTCAGCCTAAGTTTGCTTAAGGTGCAGATTTCATCCATCTTGGCTTTTACCCAAAAGAAATGGGCAGCAAACCTGCTGGTGGAACACTTCATGAGAGCGGTACTTAGACTGTCCTCCCACTTTTCACTATGGGATATCTCCTTAAAAACGGTATTCCTAATAGCCATAACTTCAGAGGGAAGAGTGTCGGAACTCCAAGCATTGGGAGCAGCCGAACCTTATACCATATTCTTCCCAGACAGGGTTGTGCTAAGACCATTGGATCATCTTGTCCCAAAAGTGGCATCAATATGTCACCTCTCCAATGAATGGGTGCTTTCAGCCTTCCTAGCAGAAGCAGATTCTGGCCTGCATGAGTTTGGCTTTGAGGACTTTGGGAATGCCCATCTCCAGGCTACTTCTTCACTCTGGTACCAGACAACTAATTCTCATAGGGTCATAACATGGAGTGAATCCACAGGTTCATATGTAGGATAAAAGAGAAGCAGCTCCTCATAGTGTATGTTAATTCAAGCTGAAGTAAAAAGCATACAGGGTACTCACATTTGGAGAATTAAAATGAGCATTTCAGGAACACAAAAAGTCCTTGGTTAACATTTTGTTTCTATTCAACAGCACATGTTTTTTCCTACAGTCAATAAACTCTCCAGCATGTTATCCTATGTGTCCATGCACACATAGGCTGTTATCAACTGTTTTTGGCTGGGGCGTTTTTTGGCTGTAAAAAAACTCCAAAACTAGTGGGTTCTGAGAGGAGTTTTCAGCTGTAAAATAGCTCTAATGCCCCGTACACATGGTCGGATTTTCTGACGGAAAATGTGCGATCGGAGCGTGTTGTCGGAAAATCCGACCGTGTGTGGGCTCCATCTGACTTTTTCCATCGGATTTTCCGACACACAAAATTTGAGAGCAGGCTATAAAATTTTCCGACAACAAAATCCGATCACGTCAATTCCGACCGTGTGTGGACAATTCTGACGCACAAAGTGCCACGCATGCTCAGAAGAAATTCCGAGACGGAAAAGCTCGGTCTGGTAAAATTAGCATTCGGAAAGGATAGAGCACTTTCGTCAGGCTGCAATGTTAAAAATTGTTTAATGCAGCGCACTCTCTTCTTCTTTATTATGCTAGAAGAATGAAGTAGTTTTGCTGCTCATATTCACACAGAGTTCTTACAAACTTATTTCTTTATTATTTATCGTGATCCCCTCAATATATTTTGATTTGTCACATCTGACAATTTTTTTTTTGGTTATTTTTTTTTTTTGGTTTTATATTTTTTTTCAAGGCTGATTTTTATTTTTTATGGGTTTGTATTTGTTTCAAGGCTGATGTGTGTGTGTTTTTTTTTTTTTTTTATTTACTCCAGAATATTTTTGTGTGTGTTTAGGCGAGTATAATTGAAACAAAAATTCCTTTATTAAGGGCTCAGAACCAAACAGAGGGAGGCAACGCTGGAGAAACAGCAGAAATTGGCGAAGCCTTGGACCCCCAGGGCAGACATCAATTATTTTACTGCAAAATTGGTGGCCTGAGGGAGTGCAGTCTGGTCCAGAAGTCCCAGAGATCCGGAAAGCAGCAGATGACATGTATGTCCCCAGGCTGTGGTACTACAAGAGGCTGCATATTTTGCCAGACCAGACTGAACCCAGGGTCATCACTCTCTGGGCTTCCTTCCACGCTTCCTTCCCGGCTGTGGCTCTGGTGTTGGAGATGTGGCAGGAGGAGGAGTAGGACCTGGAGGAGGAGGAATAGGAGTAGGACCTGGAGGAGGAGGAGGACCATGGGTGAGGTAACAAATGTGGGTTGCACATGTGAGTTCGCCCCTCAACCCCTTATTTAGAGCTTCCAAAATTAAGAACTCACACAGGAGTCGTTGGCCCTCCTCCATCTGCATCATTTTGCAGGCAGTTATGCCAGCAAAGTCCTCCTCCACACTGTGTGGTGTTCTGAGGGCCTCAGTAGCCTTCCAAAAAAGGCCTATGGCAGCCTCCTCCAGGTTACTCCTCTTCCTGCCACTTTGTCTTTGAAGGTTTAGGGGAGGGACCTAGATATCAGGCAGCCTGCTTGGCCCGGCCACCTCCTAGCTGAGACTTCCCTGTGTATGAAAAAGGGACATGGTTTTAGTTTTTGCATCGTCAATCACAATCCTAAATTAGTACTCCTAACATCTATTTAACATCATTGATTGGACAACCAGAAATATTTAGAAGAATGCTATACCTGACTCAATCTGGGCTCCTCCACATGTTGCTGCCTGGAAGGCCCAGGTTGGGCGTCAAGAAGCCTCAGCTGGGGGGGGAAGGAAGCGTGGAAGGAAGAGTGGAGAGTGCTGGCCTGGGTTCAGTCTGACCTGCCAGAAAATGCAGTCTGTCATAGTACCACTGCCTGGGGACATAAATGTCATCTGCAGCTCCTGATCTCTGGGAATCCTGGACCTTCTTGTGCTCCCTTAGATAAGTGCTCCTCGGGCCACCAATTAGGATCTTCAAATAGGTGATGTCTGCTGTGGGGATCATGGACTTCACAAATTGCATCAACTTATCCAGCGCTGCCTTCCTCTTTGTTTGGTTCTTATAATCAGGGTGGTTTATCTACCACAGACAGGGCAGCTCCCTGAACATATCTATGAAGATTGGCATAAAGTCATGATCCTTCAAGATATCAATTTTAACTGCAAGACACAACACAAGACAAACACTAATGTCAGCCTAAAGTCTTCTAAACTTGTGCAAATACAAGCCTCAATCTAGAAGCAGTATAGGCCCAATGTTAAATCTTACCTTCGCTATCACGATCGGCGCCTCCGTTACTCCTTCCTCCACTCACAGATCGTACGTACTACGCACGCCTGTTACGCTTTATAGACACTGCGCATCCGTGAAACTCCGCCCACCCCTGACTTTCTTTCTAGTCTATTCCCCGCCCCTTCTCATTCGGCGCAGAGGGGGAAGAGCACATGGCGGATACACAGCAGGTGTCAGATAATTACACCGAGGAGGGGGAAAGCCCGGAGCCTGAAACGTCCCGATCCAGAAGGAGACTATTTAAGGCATCGAATATGTCCTTTGGGGAGATGTTGGACATCCTGAAGAAGGCCAACTATGATGGGAAGTATGGACCTTACCCCAACCCCAATGTCAGAAAGGCCAAGATCATGGCGAAAGTGGTCAAAAGTCTGCACCGGAATTTCGGGGTACAACGATCGAAAGATCAGCTCAGGAAGCGGTGGTCGGACCTCAAATTAAGGGAGCATGAGCAATACAGAAGGACCAGGAGAGTGCTGCAAAAAAGTAAGTAGTTGTCCTGTGTTCCTATTCTTTATGTTTATTATGTTCGTGCTGCTTCATGTGCTTTTCTTAACTGTTGTCCAGTTTAAAATGGCAACTTTCATATTCATAGGCACATTATTCGTTCGTATGAAACATTGTTTGTTCGGCCTAGAACACACCATTGTTTTGGCCATATGCATTTTAAAACATTTTTTATGGCCTACTTGTCTGAAAATAATTTGGTTGTGTAGATGGGTTTGTAACTAGAATGAAATGCAAACTAGATTCTGTGTAAGGAGAGGACACTCAGCAGCAGTTTTCACATCTGGACTCTGGAGCACTAGTGTGGGACACAAGAACACCCTTTTTATTAGGGGCCCACACAGGTAAGTATTCAAGCTTGACAAAGGACAATGAAATTTCAACAACATCTTGGAACTCTGCCAAAATAGACAATTGTACCCCACTTCCAAGCAATGTTTCATATTTATAGTTCTGCCATCAAATATCTGTGTGCTAAGTATACCTATTTGTTTTTACATAGGGGATAAAAGACTCGGAGGACACCCCTCATCCGAGGAGACCACAGACCCCCCACCTCTGGAAGAAGGGGAAATCCACCCAAGCCAAGCAGAGCAGGAGGAGGAAGACATGGTGGAAATTGTCACCACAATAGGTGAGTGTCTGCGACCACAGGCTCAGGCTCAGGTAAGAGATGGATGCCGGCATATTTATAATACATGGTGTGTTTTTGTATCTATCTTTTTAGGTGATCTTGATGTTGTGGATCCAGGGCATTTCACCTCTGAAAATGCACAGATCCTGATCGGGGAGATCATGGGGTGTAATAGGGACTTGGAAAACATCCAGAAAAACATCAATGATGTTCAAAAAAAATGAAGAACATCATTGATGTTTTAGGGAGAGTTTAAAACAAATCCAAATCCCTTTGTTTTTTTGTGAGCTAAAAATTTATACAATTTTTTGACATATTTGCGAAAAGCCAAATTTTGAAGATGCACACAGTGTGTCAACATGTGCTATCTGCCATCACGGGAGATCAATGGACGCGTTTTGGGGGTGCAACCCCTTCCTCAATAATAAAGTAGCTGTGAGGAAGGGGTTGCACCCCAAAAACACGTCCCTTGATCCCCCATGATGGCAGGTAGCACATGTTGACATTTGGCAATTTGTGTGCATCTTCAAAATTTGGCTTTTCCTGGGGTAACTTCACTCCATCTGAACGCAATATCAAACACAGTTTGTAAATACTCATGTCTGATATTGCCTTCAAGTTCTACCAAATGTGAACTTTGTAAGTTCAAGATTTGTGTCTTTCTTGTTGGTTTTAAACATGCCTGTTTTATCTTAAATGGACATTGCTACTTTTTCTAATGTGACCCCAAAAATTGTTATACAACAAACATGTTGGTTTGTTTTAAAAACCTTTTCTAAATGCACATGTGATTGTGCTGGTATTAAAAAGATTGTTAATCAAGAATGTGTGGATTATTGTTTCAACGCTCCAAAACTTTTGTTGTGCTCTAATTGGTGTTTTCAGTGACAATGGGGGTTATTTCCTAAGGGAAAATCCACTTTGCACTACAAGTGCAGTTTCAAGTGCATTTGTAGTGAAAAGTGTCTTTGCCTTTAGTAAATAACACCCAACAGTGCTTTGTAATGTTACACAATCACGCCATTTTCAGGACTCAGTACATTTCTGTCAGGGTCAGCTAAAAGAAACATAAGCAGTAAATGTCACCAAAGATTTTAGTAGTTTATTTTTTTTTATTTGAAAAAGGTTTCAGACATTGTCTGGCATATTGATAGCCCCCCTACCCGCAAAGTATTCAAGGTATCTTAGCCGGACATCACGGGCACTCAGGGGGGGCAAGCCAGGACGGCCACTTTCAAGCGCCGTCAGGGTTGTTTCATTTAGAATTCCGGCCTCAGGCCCAACTGAGCCAGCATAGTTGGCAGAATGTTGCATTAAAAAGTTGTGTAGAACACAGCACGCCAGGATGATGTGATTCAATTTGTACTCCGCCATGTGTATGGGTGTAAGAAATAGGCGGAACCGGCTGGCCATGATTCCAAATGTGTTCTCCACCATTCTTCTGGCTCTGGCCAGTCGGTAATTAAAAACCCTCTGGTCCGGGGTGAGAGTCCTCATCGGGAATGGCCGCATAAGATGGTCCCCCAGCGCAAATGCTTCATCCGCAACGAAGAGTCCTTCCACATTGTCTTCTGGAGGTGGCAAGTCCAAGCTGCCATTCTGGAGACACCTGTAGAATTCAGTCTGGGCGATGACTCCACCATCAGACATCCGGCCATTCTTCCCCACGTCCACATACAGGAACTCGTAAGTAGCCGAAACCACCGCCAACATCACAATACTATTGAACCCCTTATAGTTGAAATAGTATGACTCCGAGTTGGGTGGTGGGACGATGTGGACGTGTTTCCCATCAATTGCCCCTCCGCAGTTAGGAAAGTCCCACCGCTGGGCAAAGTGGGAGGCCACAGTCTGCCATTCCTGTGGGTTGGAAGGAAACTGTGGAGTCAAAGAACAAAAAAAAATTAGTCATTTTGCACATAAACGGGGAAAGCAGATTAGACACAAACATTCTTGGCCAACATCAAGATAACATTTGAGGGAGTTTTTAAAGACCAAAGTATAAAGGTACACCTATCAGATTCCCCCTCCCCCCCCCTCATGGGCCATTTCTAACATTTTAGGGGGGGGGCTCTTGGACAGGTAACCCTCTCCACTTAATTGAGAGATGAATGCCTAAATAATGTGTATTACTTTGGCCAGCCCCTCCTTAGTTACACTATTGACAGCCCACTGGACAGGTAAGAAGTGTCATAATACAAAGATTTAAATACACACTGTACACATTTTAGCACATTTGGAAATTCTGCTATTACCTAAGATAATAATAGGATACAAAAACTTTAAACAGTACCATTTGAAAGTATTCAGGCAGGCCCTTGCACTACATACTTTTGGGAATTCATCCATAAATATGACCACAAAAGAGATGGGTATAGTGTGTATGGGTTTGGCAAAGTCAGCAGATAGATGATTGAGGATAGATAGAGAATTGGTATCTGCTGACTTAGCAGTTGGGGGGAGGGAGGGTTCCAAATGATTTGGGGACCCCCCAAAAAAAGCCTCTGGCACTCTGCCAGAATTTAAAGCACAAATCACATTTTAAAACATTTTAGGGGGTGTTTGGGGTAAAGCACTACTATGGAGCTGATAAAATACATTAAGTGACTACATGAGGTGAATATAGGGCCAGGAGACCATGCTTGGGAGGTAAGTGAAGGCAAATATGTATGAAGGACAAAAAAAAAAAATTACAGAAAAATCAAGCATGAATGAGGACAAAGGGGACATTCACAGCATATTACAATCATGGTAATTAGGGAATGAGGAAAGAAATACAATATATTGTCAAACATTAAATACAATAAAATGTGATATTAAAGGATAAATCTTACCTTAATATACTCCTTCTACAGGACCTGGATGATGGCAGAACAGGTCTCTGGGATAATGATCCCCAGAGCCTGGGGGGAGATGCCTGTCGAGAACTTGAGGTCCTGCAGGCTTCTCCCCATCGCCAAGTACCGCAGGGTGGCGACAAGCCTCTGCTCCAGAGTGATGGCTTGCCTCATGCAGGTATCCTGCCTGCTAATATAAGGGGTCAGCAAAGCCAACAAACGGTGAAATATGGGGTCCGTCATCCGGAGAAAGTTCCTGAAATCATCAGGATTATTCTCACAGATCTCACGGAGCAAAGGCATATGACAGAACTGGTCACGCTGGAGCAACCAATTCTTGGTCCATGAACTCCTCCCCACCCTGTTCATGGACTGGGCTTGTGTCAAGGTAAGGACCCCAACACCAAGCCCCCGCACAGCACGAACTCTACGAGGAGTACGTATACGCAACATGGCTAGAAAACGGTCGGCTGCTCAGACTTTTACTAACACGAGATTAGCAAAAGGAGCCCAAAGGGTGCCGCGCTTGGTTAGGCCCTGCCCTTTTCTAGTCTCGTCATACATGGTGTACGTGAACGTTTTCTTGGCGATCGGAAATTCCGATAACTTTGTGCGACCGTGTGTATGCAAAACAAGTTTGAGCCAACATCCGTCGGAAAAAATTCATGGATTTTGTTGTCGGAATGTTCGATCAATGTCTGATCGTGTGTACTGGTCATAATTCTGAAAAAAGCTTAAAAAGGCAGGTGTTCTGCGTTTATCAGCGTTTTTGATCCATAAGCTTTTATGGGAGTATAGTTTTTCTAAAAAACGCTACAGCTGAAAAACGCTAGTGCAAAAATGCTGAAAAACTCACTCTATAGCCACAGCTTTCTATAACTAATGTTACTGGCTTTTTTATAACTTTTGTGCATGAGGCCCTTGATCTGTGACACTCTGGAGGGGAGAGGATCCCGAAGGGGGTCTATTGGGAGTAGTACAGACTTATTCCAGTTGATTCTGAGTTCTAAAAATGAACCAAATTTCTCTATAGCAGACATTGAGGCAACCAGTGATCCCTGGGTATCAGCTAGTTACAGCAACATATCGTCTGCATACAGAGCTATTTTGTCCTCATATTTACCTCTGCCAAAGCTTCTCACCTCCACCATTTGCCTCAGCATGGGTGTAGCATAAGGAGTTGTAGGGGTCACAATCGCAACCTCGCTCCAGGGGGCCCCTGCAGCCTCCCTGTCACATTATCATATCCCCCACAAAGTCCAGCTCCGATCTGCCCTAGGGCCTCACAGCCATGCTCCAGTACTGGGCTTCCACTTTGCCTTCCACAGTCCACACCTCTCTGTTCTCATGTTGGAGGCCAACAGAAGGAGCTGAAGCTCCAAGGGCGTAGCCTGTTAGTGTTTTTCTTCCTTCCTGTGACTAGCTTCTCCGGATGTGTCCCTGTGCCATCACTTCCGTGCATTCCACGCTGGTTCCGGCTCTTCCCTTGTGGCCACAGGATGAGCTGAGACCCTGCTACCCTAACACCACGCACCAGGAACCATTTCCAAATCCGAGGAGTTCCCAGGAGGATACATACAGATGAGTCTGTACCCTATCTACTTCTTGTGAGTGTTCATGTATATTGTGCCATTAAAAACCAGCTGTAATACTGCACTTAGTTGGCGCTTCCTTTGTTCTCTCCCCTTGTCTGCATACAGAGCCAGCTGTCTGGGGACAGCAGCCGCCCTAATCACTTTATCACTATCTGTATTCTTGGACTACCACTATTGTGCTTATGAACTTATCACTATTCTTTTAATTTATTTTATCTTATACTACACTGTACCCTGCGCTGACAGTTATTGTTACCATTCCCTCTGTTCTCATTGGCTGGGGAGAAGCTGTAAGCCATTTCCTGAATGGAGAGGAGCATGGGGTGAGAACATCCCAGGATGGGGAAGTGTCTGTGCTGTGTGCTGGCAACATGGAATGGAAACCGAGCTCAGTAAGTTAAGAGGAGGAGAGTGCCTCCTGTAGCCACGATGGGACCGATGTCACTGGTGAGGTAAGACAGCTCAGTCTACTAGTCACTAGCTGGGATTCTCTGTACCACCCCCACTGCAGCACTGAGGCTGCAGGCTCCAGATTTCATGTCACATGGCTTTGCCACCCCAGATGTAAGTTTTGCCCCCTGACCACCCCCTCTGCCTTGATTCTACGCCTATTGCTGAGCTTCTTTCCCACTACAGCACTCTATACTGCTCCTCCTCCACAGGGCTGAAATCACATTCCTTTACAACACAGCCAGTCAGCCATGATCTGCCTACTGCAACTACACTGCCGTTCCGACCATGGGATTTCACAGGACAGAACAGCAACATAAAAGACAGATACACGCTGTGAAGGCTGATAGACTGTGTGTAAAGGAATGTGATTTCCGCCCTGTGTATTGGGGGGGGGGGGGGGGGGACTGTTTACAGTGCTGGAATGGCAAAGGAGCTCTGCCAAATGACCTGCCAGGGGTCCCTGTCCTGATTTTCCAGCAGTGATCCCTGTCCTCTGATTCTCCAGGGGTGATGCCTGTCCTCTAATGTAAGGAGGAAGTCTGGGAACTCTAAACTCTTAAGCCACTTTGTGTATCTTAGCGTGCAGTGGGTGTATCTGCACACACAGTGGAAGTGGTGGGTGGTAGTGGGGGGGCGCCCAGGTCAACTTTTTCATCGGGGCCCACAAGCTTCAAGCTATGCCTCTGTCTATCGCTACTGAGAAAAAAAGAGGTGAAAGTGGGCACCCTTGTCCAGTACTTGAGGACAAAGAAAAAGAGTCCGACAGTTTCTTATTAACTCTTATAGAGACCTTGGGTGTCCTATATAATAGCCTCACCCAGTTAGAAAAAGTGTTGGCAAAGCCAAAATGTCTTCCCATATATAGCACCACTGTATGCTGTCGAGTCGAGTTTGAATATTTAAAAAAAACAATCCTACATTTACAGCAGTTGAGGACTTGGGCATAAACCCTGTTTGGTCTGGATGAATAATTAGATTTGATAACTTTATTTAGCCTATTGGCCATGATTTTATCTAGTATTTTATTATCTGTACAGTATTAAGAAGTGATATTGCTCTATAGAAAACCGGAACGATTATGGCCTCTGTCATAGATGGAGAAAGCCATCCATCCTCAAAAGCAGCATTGAAAGTCTGTAGCAAGAACGGTAAAAGGGTGTCCTGCCATATTGGTTATAAACTTCGTTAGGGAGGCTATCTAAGCCAGGGACTTTTCCTTTTGGAAGGAACGCCACAATAGCTTCCAGTTCTTTTAAGGTTATTGGGGCATTCAACAGAGAGCAGCTCGAGACAGTGGGAAGACAAATATTGTCTAAAAATCGCAAAAGATGGGTATTATGCCGCGTACACACGGTCGGACTTTTCGTCTACAAAAGTCCGACAGCCTGTCCGACAGACTTCCGGCGGACTTGCAGCAGACTTTCTAACGAACGGACTTGCCTACACACGACCACACAAAAGTCCGACGGATTCGTACGTGATGATGTACACCGGACTAAAATAAGGAAGTTCATAGCCAGTAGCCAATAGCTGCCCTAGCATGGGTTTTTGTCCGTCGGACTAGCACACAGACGAGCGGATTTCGGGGTCCGTCGTAGTTACGACGTAAAGATTTGAAGCATGTTTCAAATCTAAAGTCCGTCGGATTTGAGGCTGAAAAAGTCTGCTGAAAGTCCGGAGAAGCCCACACACGATCGGATTACCAGCCAGCTTTAGTCCGTCGGCGTCCGTTGGACTTTTGTAGACGAAAAGTCCGACCGTGTGTACGCGGCATTAGTATAGATAGCCCTCGAGCTATATAGCTCCTAGTAGAAGGATTTAAAAAACGCTGATATATCTTCCGATCTAGAACAAAGCGTTTGCCTACTTTTCCCCCCTCTGCACAGACCAAACGTTTATAAAAAAAATTGTTTATCCTGGGCTCCATAAGAAGTTTGAGCTGGGACTGCGCTTCTGTCCACAAGGAACAGTTTGCAGTAGTTGGATCCTAAAAATGGGCAGCCTCAGCTGCGATCATGCACTCATTTACTGAGTTTACCACTTTAATACCAGACACTTTCACACCTTCCTGCCCAAGCCAATTTTCAGCTTTCAGCGCTGTCACTATTTAAATAACAATTGCACGGTCATGCTACACTGTTCCCAAACTACATTTTTATCATTTTGTTCCCACAAATAGAGCTTTCTTTTGGTGGTATTTGATCACCTCTGTGGTTTTTATTTTTTGCTAAACGAATAAAGACTGAAAATTTTGAAAAAAAAAAAAAGTTTTTCTTTGTTTCTGTTATAAAATTTTGTAAATAAGTAAGGTTTCTCCTTCACTGATGGGGCACTGATAATGCGGCACCGATGCAATAATAAGGTGGCACTGATGGGCATTGATAGGCGACACTGAAATGCTGCACTGATGGGTACTTATGGTTGGCACTGATAAACGGCACTGCTAGGTGGCACTGATAGATTTCACTGATAGGCATCACTGGTGGCACTGGCAGGCATTTTTAATTGCCACTGATTGGCAGTTGCCTGGGCACTGATTGGCATATCCCTGGTGGTCTAGGGTGGCATACCTGGTGGTCCTGTGTGGTGGCAATCCCAGGTGGTTGCGCTAATAAACAATCAGAGCAGACTCCCCCGGCTCTCCTCTACTCGCGTCTGTCAGATAAACGGCTCTTCCTGTTTACATCGTGATCAGCTGTGATTGGACATGGCTGATCATGTGGTAAAGAGCCTCCGTCAGATCTTTACCAAGATTGGTGTAGCGGTGACGCCCAGTCAGAATAACTGAACCACCGCCGGCCGCCATTCTGCTATAGGCCAGGCGCAGGGCCGTAGATCATTTTTTTTCCTGGGGGGTTCGGGTCTTTCAAACTTAAAGGCATCATTTACACTTTTAGGTTGGGGGAGGTACGGTAAAAACCTGACAGCAGAGTCGGGCCATGAGACTTTGCAATGCAGCGCAACAAAAATTATTCCCATTCAACGGAATAGAATACAATGCACGCAGTTGTGGTGTGGTAGTGTATTCCATAGTACAGCGAGCTCCTCCTAAGCACCCTAGTTTTTTTTTTTTTCCTTCAGCCCGCTGGGATAAACTAAAAAAAAAACGTACCGTGTGAACCAGGCTTTAGATCTCATTCATATGTTCTAAATGGCCATGGAATGCCAAATATACCATGAATACCTACAGCCTGGATCTCAGATGTTCCATTTTTTTGTCAGCTGCTCAGCCTGTGCACCTGAGTGATGGGCTGAAAAGAGCCACTGCTGTTAACATGTATCTGCACATCTAGTGGTCCCCATGTTTAAGCTCCAGGGGACAAAGCAAAACACATTGGGGTGTGGCTTGGCGGGAACCCAGGCTGAGGTCTCTCCCATCACTACTACATTACTATAGGACTCCGTAGATGTGTGGCACCAGGGATTTGTTTTCTCTCCTCCCTTCAGTGACTCCAGGAGCTGGGATGAGCGCCATCCCTCGCCTGCATTCCTGCAGCACATTCAGTATCATCTACATTACTTCCCACATCGATTAAGCCTGAGCGACACACTAACATACCGTGGGTCACAGTGGTTACCTGCTGTTAGGGACAAATTTCTGACCCTGGATGCAGAGAGATTTTATCCAAGGGCAAAAATGTATCCCTACCTGCAGGTAACCACTGGATGTGCAGATACAGGTGGATACATGTTTACAGCAGCAGACAGCCTTGGCTCTTTTCAGCCCATCACTCAGGTGTACAGGCTGAGCAGAGATTGGAACATCTGAGATCCCGGGTGAAGGTATTTGCAGTATACTTGCTTGACCATGGTCATGTAGGATATATGAATGAGACCCAAGACTGGATTTTAGCTAACCTTACTGTGCAAGTTGAGCAGGTGCAAGGGGCAACATATTGTGGTGGGCAGTAAATTTAGTGATTTATTTAAACCTTAAACAAATGTGTCCTAAGAAATTTTATGAAATGTTTTAAGAGATTAAAAAATAAAAAATATTATGCACTGGTTGGCTTTTATTCAGTCTTAAACTGTAGGAAACCCAGCTTTTGAACTTGTACCTACAAGTAAGCCTATAATAACGCTTATCTGTAGGTATAGTGAATATCTCCTAAACAATTTGTGGTGTTTAGGAGATACTCACATGGAAAGCAGCTGGTGATGTCACTGGTGCATGCGCTCTGAAGGGACGGCATACTGCTTGGTTGTACTTCTCCTGGGGAGGAGCGCAGTTCGTTCTGCACTTTTGTGACCCATTTTTAGCCGACAGCCAGCTATAGCCCGCTGACATCCCTCAGCGGGTCCAGGCTGTGGAAAGATCCTAACTTTAAAGTCAGGATTCACCCAGATGCCTTGACCAGCAGCTCGCTCAGCCTCTCAGTGAGCCGCAGAGACCCTGAGCCAGCCGCTCCTGCCCCCTCCACAGCCTGGCATTCCTGTGAGCTTGGGGGGGGGGGGGGGCGCAGAGCCAGGGACTGACAGTCACCACTCTGCTCACTGAAGGCTGAGAACTGAGTAATCAGCAGTCTTTGTTCGCTCTGTTGTTGGGCTTAGAAGCAGCTGGGGACAAATGCAACATTGGATCCATGCTCCATCCACCTAAGTATTTAACAAAAAAAATCTATTTTAAAGGAAAATAAATCACCCTCTCTCTCCTAAGAACCCTCTCTCCTCATGCAAAGATTCTCAATGTAAAATATCTCCCTCCCTCAAATATCCCTCCAAAAATTAAACCCCCCTGTCATTAAACCGACCTACCAAAGCAAAAATATCTCCCTCAGTCAATACCCTCTCCCCCAGCAAAGATTTCTAATTATGAAGAAAATCTCCCTTCATCCAATCAAACTCCCTTCCATAAGCAAATCCCTGCACTTATGGGCTGCTGCACTCCGAAACTCGGCTTCTACTGTGCTAATGC
Source organism: Aquarana catesbeiana (assembly GCA_037953035.1). Classification (NCBI taxonomy): domain Eukaryota; kingdom Metazoa; phylum Chordata; class Amphibia; order Anura; family Ranidae; genus Aquarana; species Aquarana catesbeiana. The sequence goes on from JBBHAA010002455.1 coordinate 369,366, forward strand.
TGAGGCTAAACAGCAGGGACACTGTCTGGGCAATTTGCCAGAATGCTATGGGGGGGTTTGAACACCCCTGACCCCAGGGGCGGATCCAGGGGGGGGGCAACGGGGCAATTGCACCCCCCGAGAAAATATTGAAGACCGAGGCTGAGCACGCCCAGGGTAACCAGATCTGCGGCTATTCTAAGCATGAATTATTGCTTAGAAGCCTCGGGACTGCACTCTCCGCCCCCTGTACCTCCCCCTGCAGTTCTTCAGCCTCTCTCCTGCAGGCTGCTGCTTGAGTGGGCAGGATGGGGAGGTGCCTTTTCCCCGAGATCATGCTCGTCTGGAAGAGGGAGATGTGTGCAGCTGCTGAGCAGAGAGAGCCGTGTGAAAGTTCCTGGAGGTGAGCTCTGCTGCCAGCACCACATTGTGGATTTGTTTACAGGCACCTCTATGCTGAGTTACTGCAGCTTATCATAGAGGTGCTGTTAGAGGACACATTAGATCTTCATCTTCTTTTCATGACAAGTGAGAAATTGAACTAATTAAAAGATTATGACTGCCCCCTGGTGTATGCCCTCCTGATTCTCCCCCCCAGTGTATCAGTGTATGCCCTCCTGATCCCCCCCCCAGTGTATCAGTGTATGCCTCCCCCCCCCAGTGTATCAGTGTATGCCCCCTGATTCCCCCCCAGTGTAATCAGTGTATGCCCCTCCTTGATCCCCCCCCAGTGTATCAGTGTATGCCCTCCTGATCCCCCCAGTGTATCAGTGTATGCCCTCCCTGATTCTCCCCCCCCCAGTGTATCAGGGTATGCCTCCTGATCCCCCCCCCAGTGTATCAGTGTATGCCCTCCTGATTCCCCCCCCCAGGTATCAGTGTATGCCCTCCTGATTCCCCCCCAGTGTATCAGTGTATGCCCTCCTGATTCCCCCCCCAGTGTATCAGTGTATGCCCTCCTGATCCCCCCCCCCAGTGTATCAGTGTATGCCCTCCTGATCCCCCCAGTGTATCAGTGTATGCCCTCCTGATTCTCCCCCCCCCAGTGTATCAGTGTATGCCCTCCTGATCCCCCCCAGTGTATCAGTGTATGCCTCCTGATTCTCCCCCCCCCCCCAGTGTATCAGTGTATGCCCTCCTGATTCCCCCCCCCCAGTGGTATGCCCTCCTGATTCCCCCCCCAGTGTATCAGTGTATGCCCTCCCTGATCCCCCCCCCAGTGTATCAGTGTATGCCCTCCTGATTCTCCCCCCAGTGTATCAGTGTATGCCCTCCTGATTCTCCCCCCCAGTGTATCAGTGTATGCCCCTCCTGATTCTCCCCCCCCAGTGTATCAGTGTATGCCCTCCTGAATCTCCCCCCCAGTGTATCAGTGTATGCCCTCCTGATTCCCCCCCCCCAGTGTATCAGTGTATGCCCTCCTGATTCTCCCCCCAGTGTATCAGTGTATGCCCTCCTGATTCCCCCCCCCCCAGCGTATCAGTGTATGCCCTCCTGATTCTCCCCCCCAGTGTATCAGTGTATGCCCTCCTGATTCCCCCCCAGTGTATCAGTGTTATGCCCTCCTGATTCTCCCCCCCCCAGTGTATCAGTGTATGCCCTCCTGATTCTCCCCCCCAGTGTATCAGTGTATGCCCTCCTGAATCCCCCCCCCCCCAGTGTATCAGTGTATGCCCCCCTGATTCTCCCCCTGTGTATGCCCTCCTGATCCCACCCCACAGTGTATCAGTGTATGCCCTGATTTCTCCCCCCCCCAATGTATCAGTGTATGCCCTTCTGATTCTCCCCCCAGTGTATCAGTGTATGCCCTCCTGATTCTCCCCCCAGTGTATCAGTGTATGCCCTCCCTGATCCCCCCCCCCCCCCAGTGTATCAGTGTATGCCCTCCCGATTCTCCCCCCCAGTGTATCAGTGTATGCCCTCCTGATTCTCCCCCCAGTGTATCAGTGTATGCCCTCCTGATTCTCCCCCAGTGTATGCCCTCCTGATTCCCCCCCCCCAGTGTATCAGTGTATGCCCTCCTGATTCCCCCCCCCCAGTGTATCAGTGTATGCCCTCCTGATTCTCCCCCCAGGTGTATCAGTGTATGCCTCCTGATTTTACCCCCCTAGTGTATCAGTGTATGCCTCCTGATCTCCCCCCCCCCAGTGTATCAGTGTATGCCCTCCTGATTCTCCCCCCAGTGTATCAGTGTATGCCCTCCTGATTCTCCCCCCCCCCCCAGTGTATCAATGTATGCCCTCCTGATTCTCCCCCCCCCCCCAGTGCATCAGTGTATGCCCCCCTTAAACCCCCCCCCCAGTGTATCAGTGTATGCCCTCCTGATTCCCCCCCCAGTGTATCAGTGTATGCCCTCCTGATCCCCCCCCCCAGTGTATCAGTGTATGCCCTCCTGATCCCCCCCAGTGTATCAGTGTATGCCCTCCTGATTCTCCCCCCCAGTGTATCAGTGTATGCCTCCTGAATCTCCCCCCAGTGTATCAGTGTATGCCCTCCTGATTTCCCCCCCCAGTGTATGCCCTCCTGATTCTCCCCCCCAGTGTATCAGTGTATGCCCTCCTGATCCCCCCCCCCCAGTGTATCAGTGTATGCCCTCCTGATTCTCCCCCAGTGTATCAGTGTATGCCCTCCTGATTCCCCCCAGTGTATCAGTGTATGCCCTCCTGATCCCCCCCAGTGTATCAGTGTATGCCCTCCTGATTCTCCCCCCCCCAGTGTATCAGTGTATGCCCTCCTGATTCTCCCCCCCAGTGTATCAGTGTATGCCCTCCTGAATCTCCCCCCCCCCCCAGTGTATCAGTGTATGCCCTCCTGATTCTCCCCCCCAGTGTATCAGTGTATGCCCTCCTGATCCCCCCCCCAGTGTATCAGTGTATGCCCTCCTGATTCTCCCCCCCAGTGTATCAGTGTATGCCCTCCTGATTCTCCCCCCAGTGTATCAGTGTATGCCCTCCTGATTCTCCCCCCAGTGTATCAGTGTATGCCCTCCTGATTCTCCCCCAGTGTATCAGTGTATGCCCTCCTGATTCCCCCCCCCCCAGTGTATCAGTGTATGCCCTCCTGATCTCCCCCCCAGTGTATCAGTGTATGCCCTCCTGATTCTCCCCCCAGTGTATCAGTGTATGCCCTCCTGATTCTCCCCCCAGTGTATCAGTGTATGCCCTCCTGATTCTCCCCCAGTGTATCAGTGTATGCCCTCCTAAACCCCCCCCCCAGTGTATCAGTGTATGCCCTCCTGATTCTCCCCCCAGTGATCAGTGTATGCCTCCTGATTTACCCCCCTAGTGTATCAGTGTATGCCTCCTGATTCTCCCCCCCCCCAGTGGTATCAGTGTATGCCCTCCTGATTCTCCCCCCAGTGTATCAGTGTATGCCCTCCTGATTCTCCCCCCCCAGTGTATCAGTGTATGCCCTCCTGATTCTCCCCCCAGTGCATCAGTGTATGCCCCCCTTAAACCCCCCCCCAGTGTATCAGTGTATGCCCTCCTGATCCCCCCCCAGTGTATCAGTGTATGCCCTCCTGATTCCCCCCCCTGTGTATGCCTTCCTGATTCCCCCCCAGTGTATCAGTGTATGCCCTCCTGATTCCCCCCAGTGTATCAGTGTATGCCCTCCTGATTCCCCCCAGTGTATCAGTGTATGCCCTCCTGTTCCCCCCCCCCCAGTGTATTAGTGTATGCTCTCCTGATTCCCCCCCAGTGTATCAGTGTATGCCCTCCTGATCCCCCTCCCCCAGTGTATCAGTGTATGCCTCCTGATCCCCACCCCAGTGTATCAGTGTATGCCTCCTGATTTCCCCCCCCCCCAGTGTATCAGTGTATGCCCTCCTGATCCCCCCAGTGTATCAGTGTATGCCCTCCTGATTCCCCCCCCCCAGTGTATCAGTGTATGCCTACCTGATTCTCCCCCCCCCCAGTGTATCAGTGTATGCCCTCCTGATTCCCCCCCCCCAGTGTATGCCCTCCTGATTCTCCCCCCCCCAGTGTATCAGTGCATGCCCTCCTGATTCTCCCTCCCCCCCAGTGTATCAGTGTATGCCCTCCTGATTCCCCCCCCCCAGTGTATGCCCTCCTGATTCTCCCCCCCCCAGTGTATCAGTGCATGCCCTCCTGATTCTCCCTCCCCCCCAGTGTATCAGTGTATGCCCTCCTGATTCCCCCCACCCCCAGTGTATCAGTGTATGCCCTCCTGATTTTACCCCCCCCCCCAGTGTATCAGTGTATGCCCTCCTGATTTCCCCCCCCCCCAGTGTATCAGTGTATGCCCTCCTGATTCTCCCCCCCCCACTGTATCAGTGTATGCCCTCCTGATTCTCCCCCTAGTGTATCAGTGTATGCCCTCCTGATTCCCCCCCCAGTGTATCAGTGTATGCCCTCCTGAATCTCCCCCACCCCCCAGTGTATCAGTGTATGCCCTCCTGATTCTCCCCCCAGTGTATCAGTGTATGCCCTCCTGATCCCCCCCCCCCCAGTGTATCAGTGTATGCCCTCCTGATTCTCCCCCCCCATGTATCAGTGTATGCCCTCCTGATTCTCCCCCCAGTGTATCAGTGTATGCCCTCCTGATTCTCCCCCCAGTGTATCAGTGTATGCCTCCTGATTCTCCCCCCCCATGTATCAGTGTATGCCCTCCTGATTCTCCCCCCAGTGTATCAGTGTATGCCCTCCTGATTCTCCCCCCAGTGTATCAGTGTATGCCCTCCTGATTCCCCCCCCCAGTGTATCAGTGTATGCCCTCCTGATTCCCCCCCCCCCCCCAGTGTATCAGTGTATGCCCTCCTGATCCCCCCAGTGTATCAGTGTATGCCCTCCTGATTCTCCCCCCCCCCCAGTGTATCAGTGTATGCCCTCCTGATCCCCCCAGTGTATCAGTGTATGCCCTCCTGATTCTCCCCCCCCCCCCCAGTGTATCAGTGGTATGCCCTCCTGATTCCCCCCCCCCCAGTGTATGCCCTCCTGATTCCCCCCCAGTGTATCAGTGTATGCCCTCCTGATCCCCCCCCCAGTGTATCAGTGTATGCCCTCCTGATTCTCCCCCCCAGTGTATCAGTGTATGCCCTCCTGATTCTCCCCCCCAGTGTATCAGTGTATGCCCTCCTGATTCTCCCCCCCATGTATCAGTGTATGCCCTCCTGAATCTCCCCCCCAGTGTATCAGTGTATGCCCTCCTGATTCCCCCCCCCAGTGTATCAGTGTATGCCCTCCTGATTCTCCCCCCCAGTGTATCAGTGTATGCCCTCCTGATTCCCCCCCCCCCCCAGCGTATCAGTGTATGCCCTCCTGATTCTCCCCCCCAGTGTATCAGTGTATGCCCTCCTGATTCCCCCCCAGTGTATCAGTGTATGCCCTCCTGATTCTCCCCCCCCCAGTGTATCAGTGTATGCCCTCCTGATTCTCCCCCCCAGTGTATCAGTGTATGCCCTCCTGAATCCCCCCCCCCCAGTGTATCAGTGTATGCCCTCCTGATTCTCCCCCCAGTGTATGCCCTCCTGATCCCCCCCCCCAGTGTATCAGTGTATGCCCTGATTCTCCCCCCCCAATGTATCAGTGTATGCCCTTCTGATTCTCCCCCCAGTGTATCAGTGTATGCCCTCCTGATTCTCCCCCAGTGTATCAGTGTATGCCCTCCTGATCCCCCCCCCCCCCAGTGTATCAGTGTATGCCCTCCCGATTCTCCCCCCCAGTGTATCAGTGTATGCCCTCCTGATTCTCCCCCCCAGTGTATCAGTGTATGCCCTCCTGATTCTCCCCCAGTGTATGCCCTCCTGATTCCCCCCCCCAGTGTATCAGTGTATGCCCTCCTGATTCCCCCCCCAGTGTATCAGTGTATGCCCTCCTGATTCTCCCCAGTGTATCAGTGTATGCCTCCTGATTTTACCCCCCTAGTGTATCAGTGTATGCCTCCTGATTCTCCCCCCCCAGTGTATCAGTGTATGCCCCTCCTGATTCTCCCCCCAGTGTATCAGTGTATGCCCTCCTGATTCTCCCCCCCCCCCAGTGTATCAATGTATGCCCCCTGATTCTCCCCCCCCCCCAGTGCATCAGTGTATGCCCCCCTTAAACCCCCCCCCCCCAGTGTATCAGTGTATGCCCTCCTGATTCCCCCCAGTGTATCAGTGTATGCCCTCCTGATTCCCCCCCAGTGTATCAGTGTATGCCCTCCTGATCCCCCCCCCAGTGTATCAGGGTATGCCCTCCTGATCCCCCCAGTGTATCAGTGTATGCCCTCCTGATTCTCCCCCCCAGTGTATCAGTGTATGCCCTCCTGAATCTCCCCCCAGTGTATCAGTGTATGCCCTCCTGATTCCCCCCCCAGTGTATGCCCTCCTGATTCTCCCCCCCAGTGTATCAGTGTATGCCCTCCTGATCCCCCCCCCCCCAGTGTATCAGTGTATGCCCTCCTGATTCTCCCCCCAGTGTATCAGTGTATGCCCTCCTGATTCCCCCCAGTGTATCAGTGTATGCCCTCCTGATTCCCCCCAGTGTATCAGTGTATGCCCTCCTGATTCTCCCCCCCAGTGTATCAGTGTATGCCCTCCTGATTCTCCCCCCCAGTGTATCAGTGTATGCCCTCCTGAATCTCCCCCCCCCCCCCAGTGTATCAGTGTATGCCCTCCTGATTCTCCCCCCCAGTGTATCAGTGTATGCCCTCCTGATCCCCCCCCCAGTGTATCAGTGTATGCCCTCCTGATTCTCCCCCCCCATGTATCAGTGTATGCCCTCCTGATTCTCCCCCCAGTGTATCAGTGTATGCCCTCCTGATTCTCCCCCCAGTGTATCAGTGTATGCCCTCCTGATTCTCCCCCCAGTGTATCAGTGTATGCCCTCCTGATTCCCCCCCCCCCAGTGTATCAGTGTATGCCCTCCTGATTCTCCCCCCCAGTGTATCAGTGTATGCCCTCCTGATTCTCCCCCCAGTGTATCAGTGTATGCCCTCCTGATTCTCCCCCCAGTGTATCAGTGTATGCCCTCCTGATTCTCCCCCCAGTGTATCAGTGTATGCCCTCCTAAACCCCCCCCCAGTGTATCAGTGTATGCCCTCCTGATTCTCCCCCCCAGTGTATCAGTGTATGCCTCCTGATTTTACCCCCCTAGTGTATCAGTGTATGCCTCCTGATTCTCCCCCCCCCCAGTGTATCAGTGTATGCCCTCCTGATTCTCCCCCCAGTGTATCAGTGTATGCCCTCCTGATTCTCCCCCCCAGTGTATCAGTGTATGCCCTCCTGATTCTCCCCCCAGTGCATCAGTGTATGCCCCCCTTAAACCCCCCCCCAGTGTATCAGTGTATGCCCTCCTGATCCCCCCCCAGTGTATCAGTGTATGCCCTCCTGATTCCCCCCCCTGTGTATGCCTTCCTGATTCCCCCCCAGTGTATCAGTGTATGCCCTCCTGATTCCCCCCAGTGTATCAGTGTATGCCCTCCTGATTCCCCCCAGTGTATCAGTGTATGCCCTCCTGTTCCCCCCCACCCCAGTGTATTAGTGTATGCTCTCCTGATTCCCCCCCAGTGTATCAGTGTATGCCCTCCTGATCCCCCTCCCCCAGTGTATCAGTGTATGCCCTCCTGATCCCCCCCCCAGTGTATCAGTGTATGCCCTCCTGATTTCCCCCCCCCCCCAGTGTATCAGTGTATGCCCTCCTGATCCCCCCAGTGTATCAGTGTATGCCCTCCTGATTCCCCCCCCCCCCAGTGTATCAGTGTATGCCTACCTGATTCTCCCCCCCCCCAGTGTATCAGTGCATGCCCTCCTGATTCTCCCTCCCCCCCCCAGTGTATCAGTGTATGCCCTCCTGATTCCCCCCCCCCCAGTGTATGCCCTCCTGATTTTACCCCCCCAGTGTATCAGTGTATGCCCTCCTGATTCCCCCCCCCCAGTGTATGCCCTCCTGATTCTCCCCCCCCCAGTGTATCAGTGCATGCCCTCCTGATTCTCCCTCCCCCCCAGTGTATCAGTGTATGCCCTCCTGATTCCCCCCCCCCCAGTGTATCAGTGTATGCCCTCCTGATTTTACCCCCCCCCCAGTGTATCAGTGTATGCCCTCCTGATTCCCCCCCCCCCCAGTGTATCAGTGTATGCCCTCCTGATTCTCCCCCCCCCCACTGTATCAGTGTATGCCCTCCTGATTCTCCCCCCTAGTGTATCAGTGTATGCCCTCCTGATTCCCCCCCCAGTGTATCAGTGTATGCCCTCCTGAATCTCCCCCCCCCCAGTGTATCAGTGTATGCCCTCCTGATTCTCCCCCCCAGTGTATCAGTGTATGCCCTCCTGATCCCCCCCCCCCCCAGTGTATCAGTGTATGCCCTCCTGATTCTCCCCCCCCATGTATCAGTGTATGCCCTCCTGATTCTCCCCCCAGTGTATCAGTGTATGCCCTCCTGATTCTCCCCCCAGTGTATCAGTGTATGCCCTCCTGATTCTCCCCCCAGTGTATCAGTGTATGCCCTCCTGATTCCCCCCCCCCCAGTGTATCAGTGTATGCCCTCCTGATTCTCCCCCCCAGTGTATCAGTGTATGCCCTCCTGATTCTCCCCCCAGTGTATCAGTGTATGCCCTCCTGATTCTCCCCCCAGTGTATCAGTGTATGCCCTCCTGATTCCCCCCCCCAGTGTATCAGTGTATGCCCTCCTGATTCTCCCCCCAGTGTATCAGTGTATGCCCTCCTAAACCCCCCCCCCAGTGTATCAGTGTATGCCCTCCTGATTCTTCCCCCCAGTGTATCAGTGTATGCCTCCTGATTTTACCCCCCTAGTGTATCAGTGTATGCCTCCTGATTCTCCCCCCCCCCCCAGTGTATCAGTGTATGCCCTCCTGATTCTCCCCCCAGTGTATCAGTGTATGCCCTCCTGATTCTCCCCCCCCAGTGTATCAGTGTATGCCCTCCTGATTCTCCCCCCCAGTGCATCAGTGTATGCCCCCCTTAAACCCCCCCCCCCCAGTGTATCAGTGTATGCCCTCCTGATCCCCCCCAGTGTATCAGTGTATGCCCTCCTGATTCCCCCCCCCTGTGTATGCCTTCCTGATTCCCCCCCAGTGTATCAGTGTATGCCCTCCTGATTCCCCCCAGTGTATCAGTGTATGCCCTCCTGATTCCCCCCAGTGTATCAGTGTATGCCCTCCTGTTCCCCCCCCCCCCCCAGTGTATTAGTGTATGCTCTCCTGATTCCCCCCCAGTGTATCAGTGTATGCCCTCCTGATCCCCCTCCCCCAGTGTATCAGTGTATGCCCTCCTGATCCCCCCCCCCAGTGTATCAGTGTATGCCCTCCTGATTTCCCCCCCCCCAGTGTATCAGTGTATGCCCTCCTGATCCCCCCCAGTGTATCAGTGTATGCCCTCCTGATTCCCCCCCCCCAGTGTATCAGTGTATGCCTACCTGATTCTCCCCCCCCCCCAGTGTATCAGTGCATGCCCTCCTGATTCTCCCTCCCCCCCCCAGTGTATCAGTGTATGCCCTCCTGATCCCCCCCCCCCCCAGTGTATCAGTGTATGCCCTCCTGATTTTACCCCCCCCAGTGTATCAGTGTATGCCCTCCTGATTCCCCCCCCCCAGTGTATGCCCTCCTGATTCTCCCCCCCCCCAGTGTATCAGTGCATGCCCTCCTGATTCTCCCTCCCCCCCAGTGTATCAGTGTATGCCCTCCTGATTCCCCCCCCCCCAGTGTATCAGTGTATGCCCTCCTGATTTTACCCCCCCCCCAGTGTATCAGTGTATGCCCTCCTGATTCCCCCCCCCCCAGTGTATCAGTGTATGCCCTCCTGATTCTCCCCCCCCACTGTATCAGTGTATGCCCTCCTGATTCTCCCCCCTAGTGTATCAGTGTATGCCCTCCTGATTCTCCCCCCAGTGTATCAGTGTATGCCCTCCTGATTCTCCCCCCCAGTGTATCAGTGTATGCCCTCCTGATTCTCCCCCCCAGTGTATCAGTGTATGCCCTCCTGATTCTCCCCCCCAGTGTATGCCCACCTGATCCCCCCCAGCATGTGCCCTACTGTTCCTTGCACTCTGCCCTACATCCTACTGACCTCTGTACACCACCCTACATACTACTGACCTCTGTACACTGTATTATACTTTAAAATTCAGTTCCGTAAGACCGTAACACCTTATTTTCTGGCAGGGCCCCTCCCGAGACTAGACTCTGGATCCGCCCCTGCCTGACCCCCCCCTTATCTATGCTCCTGACCAGGCAGGAAGTGGTTAATAAGAAGGCCTCTAAGGTAGGCATTCATAGTGTCCCAGATAATCATGGGAGAGGCTGTATTCAATTTTTTTTCTAAAATAAATTAGGGCCCTTTGTACATAATCATAAGAAGTAATATCTGAAGCCAAAGTGGGTTGAGTTTCACCCTAGCTCGTTTTATCCCAGTAGTCACACCCTCTAGAGTGGCAAGCAAGGGGAAGTGGTGTGACATTCTCTGGCCAGAATATCAATTGAAACAATATATCCAAATATCTCATAGGAGCCCAGCATCAAATCGAGGCGGGATAAAGTTTTGTGAGTCTTTGAATAACAGGTATATTGCGCTTTGCTAGGATGGTACTTACGTCAGAGGTCATGCAGACCCAATTCCTCACATACCTTGCCCAGTGGGGTTCTACATTAACATTCCTAGGTGGAGAAACCTGCTCTGTTTAATAATAAAAACATTTTTAAAATGGACCATCAGTAGAACCAGAAGAGGAGGTATATCGGCCAGAAACTTTATAAACAGCTGAATTACCTCACATGAGTATGGAGGTGGAATTTAAACTCTGGCAATCACAAAACGCCTGTCAAAAGAGTCTACAGCATAGAAAAACAGATCTCCCATATTTATCTATCTCCGCCCGTTCACAGGAGAAGACGCCACTGCCATATACCAAAATAGACACGCCCCTAGCATAAGAAGAATATGTAGAGTGATAAGCTGAATTTACACCACGGTGTGTCAGGAATCAAACGGTTTCTGGATTGGCGTGCGTCTCCCTGTAGACAGACATCTGGTTTTAAATTTGTAAGAGTAGCAAAACTCAACTTGTGTTTCAAAGAACTGTTGGCTCCCCTCACATTCCATGAAACAACCTTTATTGCTCATGCATATACAAGTGTAGCACTGTGGATTAAAAAGCTAGTAAAATAATAAAAATAAAGGAAAAACGTCTATGTCAAACAACCGTAGTTGCAAATTATGTTAATCTTCACAGATAAAGAAAATAGACAAAAATAAACAAAATAAAGTCTCTGATGTTTCTTCAGATGTTTTTAAAGGTTTGAAGAGAACTGGTGTTAGTCCAAAGGTATGTATAGTTCCTTATTCACCACGTGGATAATACATGCAAACGAGTGATGAACCCTCCACATAAGGAAAAATGAAGGCTTACCAGAAGGATTGAACTCATAAGAACATACGTTCAATGAGTCAATCAAGCTTGTAACCCCAACGGGTAATCAAAGAGAAGAGCCTTGCGATTGGATGGTGGTAAGGCTTCAGTATATGTCCACACTTCTGACGGAACTCAAGGTAAATGGCAAACCTTCCCACGGGTCATCTCAGATGGATAATCCATATATGAATAAAGAAGGGGAGCCACATAGCATAATACCGTTTGGAAAAACAGATTTATTAAAATAAGTAAACAACTTACATTTCGGTAGTAAGAAAAGCGCTTCAAATTAAAATTATGGCAGGCAGTGGAGTCTCCCGACGCGTTTCGTCTCAAAAGACTTCTTCTGGGGTGCTCACTCACTGCTGCCATACCCCTTAATATAGATATCTAAGCCCCCTTAATGAGGATATAGCTCGTGTCTAAATTACAAAGGTACTTCCGGGTTTGGCCAAAATGGCGGACCCGCGTGCGTTCCACGCCTCAATTGGGTGTATGTATATGCGTTCCAGCATTGTACTGAGAAGTTGCTATAAGATGTAATCAAAATATGAGTGTAGGGACAAAGTAGGAATGTAACTGAAATAAGAACCACTTCCTAGTAAGGATATTTACAATATAAAAGCTGTTATTACCATTCTTCCATATCGTAATGGAGAAAAAGAAACGAGATACCGGACGTGCGTCACCCGTTCAGACGGGATGAACACGCGTCACTTCCCCTCGCATGGACCGCTATGAATGAACAGCGGTTCAAGCCTCGTTTTGATGCCTATCGACCTATCAGTGGAGATAGGGAGACCGAGATGTCTGATGTGCGTCACCCGTTCGGGAGGGACGCACACACGTCACTTCCCTTCGCCTGGACCGCTATAGGTCAACGGCGGTTCAAGCCTCGTTCTGATGCCTAAGTGGGGCGTGCATCGCCACGTCACACGGGGCGAGAGCATGTGACTCACTATCACATGGGCTGCAGAAAATAAACCATAAGTCAAGCCTCGTTTTGATAACCAACAACATAGTGACATCAGTAAAGAACTCTATATGAATAACAGTGGAAAAGCACAATGTGCAATAACATAAAAATCTACGCCACAGAGAGTATGGTCTTTTAATGAATAATGGAAAATTTAGACATAGTGACTCTTAGTGTGTTCCGTGAATAATGATATTGTGATAGATTAATAATGATAAATCATAAAAATAAAAACAAAATTAAAAATAAAAATAAATAAAAAAATAAAATAAAAAAACGAATAAAAGTAAAAATAAAAATAAAAATAAAGTAAATAATAATAAAAAATAAAAATAAATATAAAAATAAAATTAAAAAATAAAATAAAAAATAAAAATTAAAAATTAATAAAAAATAAAATATAAAAAATAAAATAAAAATAAAAAATAAAAAATAAATAAAAAAATAAATAAAAAAGTAAAAAAATTAAAAAAATTAAAAAAAAAAAAGAAATGTGTTGTATGCCGACATAATACATTAACGGGACGCAAGACCACACATTTTATGTCGACAGTCACAGGGAAAAGGTATACCATCAAACCTTTCTGTACATGTAATTCCAGATATGTAGTATATTTGATTACATGTCCATGTGGCCAACAATATGTTGGCCGCACAACGAGAACTTTTACTAGAAGAGTGGGTGAACATATTGCCCTAATCAAAGGGAGGAAGTCCAAACACAGTGTACCTAGACATTTCAAAGAATTCCATAACGGTAACCCACTAGGCTCACAATTTCTAGTTATCGACCAATATACTCCACCTTGGAGAGGGGGTGCTAAGACCAGGGGCGTCTCCCGCCTAGAGACTTTCTGGATACATGAGCTACTGTCCCTCTCCCCAAGGGGTATGAATATGGAAATTGACATTAATGCATTTATCAATGACTCCTAGTTTTACTTCAGAGTAATCATAAGTTTTTGTATACTGGTGTTTAACTGTGAATTTTTTTGAGAATATATCTCGAGTCTATAGAAGCCAAATTTATGTACACATATACACAAAGATTTCACTGATAAGGATGATGTCACTACTAATGATTTTCTACACTTTACATCTAAAAAAATTTTTTTTGAGTCACATCATAACATTCAGAGATGGTATATGGAGATGAAAATCTCCTTACCACCCTTTATATGCACATCTATCTATATTCATTTTTTATTTATTCATTTTTCATTTTTTTAATTTTTTTACTTTTTTATTTATTTTTTTATTTATTTTTTATTTTTTATTTTTATTTTATTTTTTATATTTATTTTTAATTTTTATTATTATTTACTTTATTTTTATTTTTACTTTTATTCGTTTTTTTATTTTATTTTCTTATTTATTTTTATTTTTAATATAGTTTTTAATTTTGTTTTTATTTTTATGATTTATCATTATTAATCTATCACAATATCATTATTCACGGAACACACTAAGAGTCACTATGTCTAAATTTTCCATTATTCATTAAAAGACCATACTCTCTGTGGCGTAGATTTTTATGTTATTGCACATTGTGCTTTTCCACTGTTATTCATATAGAGTTCTTTACTGATGTCACTATGTTGTTGGTTATCAAAACGAGGCTTGACTTATGGTTTATTTTCTGCAGCCCATGTGATAGTGAGTCACATGCTCTCGCCCCGTGTGACGTGGCGATGCACGTCCCACTTAGGCATCAGAACGAGGCTTGAACCGCCGTTGACCTATAGCGGTCCAGGCGAAGGGAAGTGACGTGTGTGCGTCCCTCCCGAACGGGTGACGCACATCAGACATCTCGGTCTCCCTATCTCCACTGATAGGTCGATAGGCATCAAAACGAGGCTTGAACCGCTGTTCATTCATAGCGGTCCATGCGAGGGGAAGTGACGCGTGTTCATCCCGTCTGAACGGGTGACGCACGTCCGGTATCTCGTTTCTTTTTCTCCATTACGATATGGAAGAATGGTAATAACAGCTTTTATATTGTAAATATCCTTACTAGGAAGTGGTTCTTATTTCAGTTACATTCCTACTTTGTCCCTACACTCATATTTTGATTACATCTTATAGCAACTTCTCAGTACAATGCTGGAACGCATATACATACACCCAATTGAGGCGTGGAACGCACGCGGGTCCGCCATTTTGGCCAAACCCGGAAGTACCTTTGTAATTTAGACACGAGCTATATCCTCATTAAGGGGGCTTAGATATCTATATTAAGGGGTATGGCAGCAGTGAGTGAGCACCCCAGAAGAAGTCTTTTGAGACGAAACGCGTCGGGAGACTCCACTGCCTGCCATAATTTTAATTTGAAGCGCTTTTCTTACTACCGAAATGTAAGTTGTTTACTTATTTTAATAAATCTGTTTTTCCAAACGGTATTATGCTATGTGGCTCCCCTTCTTTATTCATATATGGATTATCCATCTGAGATGACCCGTGGGAAGGTTTGCCATTTACCTTGAGTTCCGTCAGAAGTGTGGACATATACTGAAGCCTTACCACCATCCAATCGCAAGGCTCTTCTCTTTGATTACCCGTTGGGGTTACAAGCTTGATTGACTCATTGAACGTATGTTCTTATGAGTTCAATCCTTCTGGTAAGCCTTCATTTTTCCTTATGTGGAGGGTTCATCACTCGTTTGCATGTATTATCCACGTGGTGAATAAGGAACTATACATACCTTTGGACTAACACCAGTTCTCTTCAAACCTTTAAAAACATCTGAAGAAACATCAGAGACTTTATTTTGTTTATTTTTGTCTATTTTCTTTATCTGTGAAGATTAACATAATTTGCAACTACGGTTGTTTGACATAGACGTTTTTCCTTTATTTTTATTATTTTACTAGCTTTTTAATCCACAGCGCTACACTTGTATATGCATTTGTAATTTGACAAAATCCTTATTTGTTGTGTGAGCTGCTTCCTTTGTTTGGTAAGCGCAGGGTTACATTTTTATCTTTTCTGGTCTGTATACTATTTTGGAACAAACACTGCAGCTACCCTTATCTATATTGGCTTCTTCTGCCAAGATGGATATTTTTGATTATAGAGCCGCCCATAAGGTTAACACCGAGGGAGTATTTGTCACAACTGGGAGTGACACGGAGGTTGGAGGTCTATTTTTGAGATTAAAAAACATCTTGACCACTGAACTTCACCTTCAGTGGGATTTAGTATTTTTACAACAATATATCTCCGAACAAATGGTACCAAGAAGCCTCCGGTGGGAAGTCCAACCCCAACAGGGCGAAACCGATTTAGACTCCTGGTTTAAATATTTTAATGATGCTGGTATTAATTTTTTAAATGTACTTATTTCTAAGAAAAAGAATAGATTGGTCTCTCTGGATAGGGAGATCAAGGATTTGAAAGACAAATTACTAGCACATAAAAATACTCAAGAATATAACTCTTTGTCCTCTAATCTCCAGAGTCATCTGGAGAAGGAGGACAGAGATCAGAAATATAAAAAACAGAAGAAATATTCTAGAGATGTTGGAGACTATAGAAATAATGGTGTTTTTGGGTGGCAGAAACTTTTTTTGGTTGCTCCACCTATGGAAGTTTCGTCTGGCAACAGTGAAACGGCCATACCAACAACTGCCCCCATACCTCCAACAACTCTAGCCTCCCATCCCCTTGTCACCAAGGGTCGACCCTCTAGGGACACTGAAAGATACAATGAAGACCCATACAAATCTCAACCAAGAGTGCGTCATTATAGCCCACATACTCCTAAAAACCTTTCAAGGGGTAGGGGCAATCACAGAAGGAAACGTGGAGGTAGGGGAAACCCCAGAGGGGATGTATACCACTCCGCCACACGTCCCCATTGGGAGTATGATAACCAACCCCAACGCCCCTCATTTCCAAGACATGAGACACGTACCAATTCTTCGTATTATGACGAAAGTCCTTACTATCGGTACCCCTCCTCCCCAATCCGCACCTATAATAGATATTCACCTCTTAGAGATACCCACATCAGGAGAGACAGCTATGTCGATCCTCCATATATTCAAAATCCCACGACCTACCATAATCAGGTTTTTCACGAGGACCGACACACCACAAAAAGAGGTCCAGACCTAAGAGAGGGTGCCGAGGGGGGAGGAGAGTACAGAAAAGAAAAGAGAAAAAGAGTGTAGTAGGACAAGGGGTAATTAATTTGAGTACCCAGGCACTTACTCAGGCTGAAATATCAGTACTCGATAAGGGTCTCAAATATGCCCCCCCCAAGAAACTGAATAAATTTCATACATTCATTGATGTTCACAAATTTATACGTAAAATTAACATCCAAAGGTATTTGATTTCCAATCCCACCCGAACTGATTACCCAGCAGCTACCTCAGGTACTGTACACTCGGGATTATCCAATCCGTCCTTATTTGTCCCTCCAGTCCCTATCACTCCTGCAGTGAAAATTTTTAGAGATCTCGTTCTTGATGATCTTGCCAGACTACCAGAAAAACATATTCGACATTCATCCTTGCCAAAAAAAGGATTACAATCCTTGTGTGCACGGAACAATTTAGTTGTCCGCCCCGCGGATAAAGGAGGAGGTATAGTGGTGTTGGATAAAAGCCAATATGAGAAGGAGATGTATCGGATATTGAGAGAACCAGATACTTACGTAGAACTCTCCAATAATCCCACTAGTATATACAAGAAACAACTACAGACTCTTATAACCAAAGGTTATGATTCTAAGATTCTAAATAAAAAGGAGAAAGCCTTCCTGGTACCCTCTGCACCAAGAATCCCCACCATCTACTATTTGCCAAAAATCCACAAAAACCCGACGTGCCCTCCAGGGAGACCCATCGTGAGTGGTATTAATTCTATCACGTCTAGAATAGGCAAATACATTGATTTTTATTTGCAACCTATTGTTTCAAAGACACCTTCTTTTTTGAAGGATACCAGCTCTACGATTAAACGCTTGGAAGGGATTCAGTTACAGAAAGGTTTCATCATGGCTACAGCTGATGTGGCCTCGTTATACACGTGCATACCACACGAAAGAGGCATAGAGGCTGTCAGACACTTCCTTTACCGGGAGGAATCTCTGGCTTCTTTCCAGTGCGATTATTTGATAGAGTTGCTTGAATTCGCGACCAAACATAACTATTTTTGGTTCAATCAAAGGTTCTATTTGCAACAACGTGGAGTGGCCATGGGAGCGAAATTCGCTCCGAATCTTGCGAACCTCTTCATGGCCAAATGGGAGGAGGATGTCATCTATTCCTACGGGACTACCTCACTAGTCCTGTGGGCTAGATACATAGACGACATCCTCCTCCTATGGAGTGGTACTTCAGAATCATTGAAACAATTTTTTGAACACCTTAATAATAATGATAGAGGTATCTCCTTATCTTATGAAGCGAGTGAAGATGTGATTCACTTCCTAGATCTAGAAATCAGGATTGTTAACGATCAATTTGAATTTAATACATATTTTAAGCCAACAGATCGAAACAGTTTCATTCCCACAGATAGCTGTCATCACAGATCTTGGCTTAACGCAGTTCCTCGCAGTCAGTTTCTGCGTCTTCGTAGGAACTGTACAAACGTGGAAGTATTTAGAGAACAAGCAAATATTTTAAAACAACGGTTTCTAGACAAAGGGTATGACAATACTACTTTAGAATTGGATCTCCAGAGAGTTATAGATATTGACAGAAATTCCCTGTTCGAAGTCAAACCTGATAGGGAACCAGATTCCACATACAAGTGGGCAATGCTAACTTCATATTCAGTGCAACACAAACAAATTAAAAATATTATGAAAAAGCACTGGGGGGTGTTGAAGCAAGATAATATTTTAGCTAAGATATTACCGGAACAAGCCAAACTAATTTATAAAGGAGCACCATCCCTACGTGGCCTGGTAGCACCCAATGTTACGAACCCTCCAGTTCGCCCCTCTTTTTTCCATAATTTGACTGGATTTTTTCCATGTAAGAAATGTGTTGTATGCCGACATAATACATTAACGGGACGCAAGACCACACATTTTATGTCGACAGTCACAGGGAAAAGGTATACCATCAAACCTTTCTGTACATGTAATTCCAGATATGTAGTATATTTGATTACATGTCCATGTGGCCAACAATATGTTGGCCGCACAACGAGAACTTTTACTAGAAGAGTGGGTGAACATATTGTCCTAATCAAAGGGAGGAAGTCCAAACACAGTGTACCTAGACATTTCAAAGAATTCCATAACGGTAACCCACTAGGCTCACAATTTCTAGTTATCGACCAATATACTCCACCTTGGAGAGGGGGTGCTAAGACCAGGGGCGTCTCCCGCCTAGAGACTTTCTGGATACATGAGCTACAGTCCCTCTCCCCAAGGGGTATGAATATGGAAATTGACATTAATGCATTTATCAATGACTCCTAGTTTTACTTCAGAGTAATCATAAGTTTTTGTATACTGGTGTTTAACTGTGAATTTTTTTGAGAATATATCTCGAGTCTATAGAAGCCAAATTTATGTACACATATACACAAAGATTTCACTGATAAGGATGATGTCACTACTAATGATTTTCTACACTTTACATCTAAAAAAATTTTTTTTGAGTCACATCATAACATTCGGAGATGGTATATGGAGATGAAAATCTCCTTACCACCCTTTATATGCACATCTATCTATATTCATTTTTTATTTATTCATTTTTCATTTTTTTAATTTTTTAAATTTTTTATTTATTTTTTTATTTATTTTTTATTTTTATTTTATTTTTTATATTTTATTTTTTATTAATTTTTAATTTTTATTTTTTATTTTATTTTTTAATTTTATTTTTATTTTTATATTTATTTTTTATTTTTATTATTATTTACTTTATTTTTATTTTTATTTTTACTTTTATTCATTTTTTTATTTTATTTTTTTATTTATTTTTAATATAGTTTTTAATTTTGTTTTTATTTTTATGATTTATCATTATTAATCTATCACAATATCATTATTCACGGAACACACTAAGAGTCACTATGTCTAAATTTTCCATTATTCATTAAAAGACCATACTCTCTGTGGCGTAGATTTTTATGTTATTGCACATTGTGCTTTTTCACTGTTATTCATATAGAGTTCTTTACTGATGTCACTATGTTGTTGGTTATCAAAACGAGGCTTGACTTATGGTTTATTTTCTGCAGCCCATGTGATAGTGAGTCACATGCTCTCGCCCCGTGTGACGTGGCGATGCACGCCCCACTTAGGCATCAGAACGAGGCTTGAACCGCCGTTGACCTATAGCGGTCCAGGCGAAGAGAAGTGACGTGTGTGCGTCCCTCCCGAACGGGTGACGCACATCAGACATCTCGGTCTCCCTATCTCCACTGATAGGTCGATAGGCATCAAAACGAGGCTTGAACCGCTGTTCATTCATAGCGGTCCATGCGAGGGGAAGTGACGCGTGTTCATCCCGTCTGAACGGGTGACGCACGTCCGGTATCTCGTTTCTTTTTCTCCATTACGATATGGAAGAATGGTAATAACAGCTTTTATATTGTAAATATCCTTACTAGGAAGTGGTTCTTATTTCAGTTACATTCCTACTTTGTCCCTACACTCATATTTTGATTACATCTTATAGCAACTTCTCAGTACAATGCTGGAACGCATATACATACACCCAATTGAGGCGTGGAACGCACGCGGGTCCGCCATTTTGGCCAAACCCGGAAGTACCTTTGTAATTTAGACACGAGCTATATCCTCATTAAGGGGGCTTAGATATCTATATTAAGGGGTATGGCAGCAGTGAGTGAGCACCCCAGAAGAAGTCTTTTGAGACGAAACGCGTCGGGAGACTCCACTGCCTGCCATAATTTTAATTTGAAGCGCTTTTCTTACTACCGAAATGTAAGTTGTTTACTTATTTTAATAAATCTGTTTTTCCAAACGGTATTATGCTATGTGGCTCCCCTTCTTTATTCATATATGGATTATCCATCTGAGATGACCCGTGGGAAGGTTTGCCATTTACCTTGAGTTCCGTCAGAAGTGTGGACATATACTGAAGCCTTACCACCATCCAATCGCAAGGCTCTTCTCTTTGATTACCCGTTGGGGTTACAAGCTTGATTGACTCATTGAACGTATGTTCTTATGAGTTCAATCCTTCTGGTAAGCCTTCATTTTTCCTTATGTGGAGGGTTCATCACTCGTTTGCATGTATTATCCACGTGGTGAATAAGGAACTATACATACCTTTGGACTAACACCAGTTCTCTTCAAACCTTTAAAAACATCTGAAGAAACATCAGAGACTTTATTTTGTTTATTTTTGTCTATTTTCTTTATCTGTGAAGATTAACATAATTTGCAACTACGGTTGTTTGACATAGACGTTTTTCCTTTATTTTTATTATTTTACTAGCTTTTTAATCCACAGCGCTACACTTGTATATGCATTTGTAATTTGACAAAATCCTTATTTGTTGTGTGAGCTGCTTCCTTTGTTTGGTAAGCGCAGGGTTACATTTTTATCTTTTCTGGTCTGTATAACCTTTATTGCTCAACCAATCCTGTGTACTCATAGCTCCTAACGGTCCCTGATTTCGAGAGACTGTTCCTGATTTAGAACAAAGTCCTTCTGTCTCTCTTTCCTCAATGTTTGTCTCACATCTTGTTCTGATCAATATAGTTGTATATAAAATGCACTATTTATCTTTCAAAAAGTGTTTCATGGTGCTAGACCCTTTATCCAATTTCTAAATGGCTGCATTTAAACATTTCAAGCCAGCATAGGCGTGCACAGCCTATTGGATTAGGGAGTGCACCCTAAAACTCAAACACACACGTGTGTGGATATATTATATATATATATATATCCACACACTTACGTTTTTGCTTACAAGTCGGGCAGGGAGGGTTCATATCGAGTTGGCTTTTTATTTTTGGTCCATAGTGTGTCTGGCTGCCAGTGCCTGCCCTGCTCAGTGCTGTCTCTCACTGCTCATGTCACCTCACTGAGCAGTGTTGCCAACCTACCAGAATGAAATTTACTGGGACAACACCCAAAATTTACTGACACAGGCAAATTTTTACTCTCATTTTACAAAATTACAGTTTTAAGTGCAAATTTCAGTATTTAGGCTACAAACAAGTACACTATGCAATAGCAATGCAATTTAAGGTACATATTAAGGTAAAAAAAAAACATATTTCTGTTATTTCCAATATAATAATAGTCCATCGGTTTCTGTTCACCATCACCTCCTGCCCCCGCCACCTCCTGCCCCCACCACCATCACCTCCTGCCAGCTCTTGCCACCATCACTTCCTGCCCCCACTACCTCTTGCCCCACAATCTCCTGCCCCTACCATCATCCCCTGCCCCCACCAGCTCCTGCCACCATCACCTTCTGCCAGCTCTTGCTACCATCACCTCCTGCCCCCACCACCACCTGCAGCCACCGCCACCCCCAGCTCCTGCCACCACCACTTCCACCACCATCACCTCCTGTCAGCTCTTTCCACCATTGCCTCCTGCCTCACCACCATCTCCTGCCCCAAACACCACCACCACCTCCTGCACCCTCCACCACCGCCTCCTGCCACCACCAGCTCCTGCCCCAAACACCACCTCCTGCACCCATCCCCTCCTGCACCCACCACCCCCACCTCCTGCCACAATCAGCTCCTGTCAGCTCTTGCCACCACCACCTCCTTCCCCACTACCTCCCGCCCCAAACACCTCCTGCCCCAAACACCACCACCACCTCCTGCACCCACCACCATCAGCTCCTGCCACCACCAGCTCCTGCCCCAAATACCTCCTGCCCCAAATACCACCACCACCTCCTGCACCCACCACCTTCTGCCACAATCACCTCCTGCCACCACCAGCTCCTGCACCAAATACCTCCTGCCCCCCCCACCTCCTGCCACAATCAGCTCCTGTCAGCTCTTGCCACCACCACCTCCTGCCCCAAACACCACCTCCTGCACCCAGCACCACCTTCTGCCACCATCACGTCCTGCTCCAAATACCTCCCGCCCCAAACACCACCACCACCTCCTGCACCCACCACCTTCTGCCACAATCACCTCCTGCCACCACCAGCTCCTGTCCCAAACACCACCACCACCTCCTGCACCCACCACCATCAGCTCCTGCCCCAAATACCACCACCACCTCCTGCACCCACCACCTTCTGCCACAATCACCTCCTGCCACCACCAGCTCCTGCCCCAAACACCTCCTGCCCCCACCACCACCTCTTGCACCCACCACCCCCTCCTCCTGCCACAATCAGCTCTTGCCACCACCACCTCCTGCCCCACTACCTCCTGCCTCAAACACCTCCTGCCCCAAACACCACCTCCTGCACCCAGCACCACCTTCTGCCACCACCAGCTCCTTCCACCATCACCTCCTGCCCCAAACACCACCACCACCTTCTGCCACCACCAGCTCCTGCCACCATCACCTCCTGCCCCCCACCACCACCTCCTGCACCCACCACCCCCTGCCACAATCAGCTCCTGTCAGCTCTTGCCACCATCACCTCCTGCCCCACCACCACCACCTCCTGCCACCATCATCCCCTGCCACCACCAGCTCCTGCCCAAACACCCCCTGCCCCAAACACCACCACCACCTGCCACCACCAGCTCCTGCCCCAAACACTATCACCTCCTGTCCCCACCAGCCCCACCTCCTGCCACCATCACCTTCTGCAACTACCAGCTCCTGCCACAATAACCTCCTGCCTTTATTACCTTAAAGCAAGGAAGTCTGAGAATGCAGACTTGCCCTGAGCTGGTCTGCTTGTGCTGTGGATGTTGCCTGGGCAGCTGCTGGGCTGTCACTGGATTGTCTGACAGGCAAGGCTTCTCCATTCCGCCTGCTCAGCTCCTGCCTCATGGTGACTATTTTTAAAGGCTGGTGTGCCTGGCAGGATGCACCATGACATCACTCGCATCGCCGCCAGTAGCGTGCCGCACAACCTCTGTTGAATCGTCCCGCCCACCGGCGCTGGCCGAATAACAGGATCGAATCGGATCAGCTTGGGAGTTAGGCAGCTCTCCAGAACTGTGCATGTGCAGTTCAAAGCCGACCAGTTCATGGCTATTTTTATGGGCACTTGCCCGGACCAATGAGAGCTCAGCATAGGGATTAGGGTGTGCCTGGGCACACCCGGCACACCCCGTGGGCACGCCTATGCAAGCCAGTATAAGGAAATAGTAGCAGTAAAAAAAAAAAGCACTTGATGGTTTAACTAATGATATTTTTTGTATAATTCTCAACATACTTTTGCTAATAGGTGTCCCTCATTCCTATCTCAAAAAGTTTGGAGGTATGCATACTGTACTAGATATGTAAAGAAAAATTAGAAATCTATCGCAGTTGCTCTGGAATATCTGAACCCGCATACCATACAAAAGGAATAGATCTTATATATATATTTGATTTTGAACTGTTGACCATTAAAAGTTTTTAACCAAAAAAAAAAATTTATACGAAAAAGAAAAAACACCACCAACAAAAAGCAAAAAATAAATAAAAATGTGATTATATAGTCTAGAGCTAAATATAGACTAGTACTATCCAATAAAACAAAAGAAACAAAAAAGCAAAAAACAGTATTTACATTTATACCGAAAGACCAGCATGTGGCAATAGGCATGCCGGAATCCACATCCAAGCCCACGCCACATGGCGGTTAGCATCTCCAAAGATAAAAGAAAAAAAAAAAAGAAAGTGAAATAGTGGGGAAAAAAACCCCAAAATAACAGCACACACATTCCCCGCAGGGAGAATGGTGGAGAGCTCCCATTCTTAAACCAGCTGGACTCGCTCCAAAGGCTCTATAATAAAAAGGAAAAAAATAATTTAAAACCAGTTGTATGCACAAAAAAAAAAAAATTAACAAAATAGCTTTCAGTGATCAGTGCTGTAAAAATGTTTTTGTGCCCCTAAACTTGAGTACCCCTTTAGGCAAAGGAGAAAAAAAAAAGGTGGCGGAATGACAGAAAATAGGCCATTCTTTCCCCTTCCTCTTTCATTGATTCCTGGGTCACTTCATAGATTATTATGTATTTATAATGCCTATCCATCCACTCTGTGGCAGCTTGTGAGTTGTTTGCCACCATCCTGAGCTTGGATGGAAACAGCATTGAATATTGCAGGTGTAGTCTTTGTAATCTTTCTTATCATCTATTGCACTGCTTTTGTACTTCCAGAGAGAAGTACAGATACTCCTCGTTTAACGACTTACCGGTTTAACGACTTACCGGTTTAACGACCGCTTGGACTTATGACCAGTTCTCCTGACCCACACGGGACGACTGCTCGGACTTACGACCGGCTCTCCACCTGCGACCGCTCAAACTTACGACCAGCTCTCCCGACTCATGCGCAGGACGTCATGACATCACTCTGCATCAGCCTCGTTCTCACTCCCGGCCTGCTGATTTAAGGGTATGTACTGCACTCTGTTCTCCTAAATGCCCCTTCTAGCATTCTTTATACTGTACTGTTTTATGTCTTTATGCCCTGTACACACGACCGGTTTTCCCGTCGGAATAATGTCTGAAGGTTTTTCCGGCGGAGTTCTGATGGAATTCCGCTCAAGCTGTCTTACATACCCACGGTCACACCAAATTCCGACCATCCAGAACGCGGTGACGTACAACGGCACTAGAAAAAGGAAGTTCAATAGCCAGTGCGCCACCCTTTGGGCTCCTTCTGCTAATCTTGTGTTTATCTCGTGTTAGTAGAAGTTTGGTGAGAGACGATTCGCGCTTTTCAGACTTCTGCTTTTCTGATCATTTTACTGCTCTTCAGTTTGTGCTTGTGGGGTTTGTATCCATTGTTCAGTGTGTGTAGTCAGTTCGTATCTGTTTTCCAGTGCGTTCTTGGCCACTCGTTTCTGATTTTCAGCTCGCTCTTTACAGGCCTTGCTGTTCTTCAGTGCGTTCTGTTCGTTCATTCTGAGTAGCCGACCGTTTTGAAGCCATGTTGCAGGTACGCACTCATCCTAGAGATCGTGCTGTGTGGGGGCTTGGTGTTGGGGTTCATACTTGGACCCAAGCTCAGTCCATGAACACGGTGGGGAGGAGTTCATGGACCAAGAATTGGTTACTCCAGCGTGACCAATTCTCTCATATGCATTTGCTGCGTGAGATCCAGGAGAATAATCCTGATTATTTCAGGAACTTTCTCCGGATGACGGACCCCGTTTTTCACCATCTGTGGGCTTTGCTGTCCCCTTATATTACGAAGCAGGACACGTGCATGCGGCAAGCCATCACTCCCGAGCAGAGGCTAGTTGCCATGTTGCGGTACTTGGCGACAGGGAGATGTCTGCAGGACCTCAAGTTCTCGACAGGCATCTTCCCCCAGGCTCTGGGGATCATTATTCCAGAGACCTGCTCTGCCATCATTCAGGTCCTGCAGAAGGACTATATTAGGGTAAGTTTTCTCCTTTAACATCACATTCTATGTATTTAATGTTTGCTAATGTATTGTATTTCATTCATCATTCCCTAATTACCATGACTGTAATATGCTGTGAATGTCCCCACTTAACAATGTATTTTGTCAGCCCCATAGTAGTGCTTTACCCTAAACACCCCCTAAAATGTTATTGTTGTCCTTAAATTCAGGCAGAGTAGAGTGCCAGAGGCTTTTTTTTTGGGTCCCTAACTCAGCTCGAACCCTCTCCCAACGCCCCCCCCCCCCCCCAAAAAAAATTTTTTTATAATGGGCCATCAGAGGGGGTGAGGAATCTGATAAATGGGCCTTATATTTTTGTCTTTAAATACTCCTTAAAATAAACGTTATGCTGATGTTGGCAAGAATGTTTTTGTGTAATCTGTTTGCAATGTTATGTGCAAAAGTACTAATATTTTTTTTTCTGGTTTGACTCCACAGTTTCCTTCAACGCCACAGGAATGGCTGACTGTGGCCTCCCATTTTGCCGACCATTGGGACTTTCCCAACTGTGGAGGGGCTATAGCTGGGAAGCAGGTCCACATCGTGCCACCACCCAATTCGGGGTCTTACTATTACAATTATAAGGGTTTTAATAGTATAGTGTTGATGACGGTGGTGTCGGCACAATATGAGTTCCTCTATGTGGACGTGGGGAAGAATGGCCGGATGTCGGAGCCTTCACCCAGACCGAGTTCTATGGACGTCTCCAGACTGGTGGCCTGGCATTGCCACCTGCTGCGGACAATGTTGAAGGACTCCCGTTCGTCTTTAATGCCGATGAAGCATTCAGTCTGGGCGAGCACCTGATGAGGCCATTCCCCCGGAGGACCCTCACCCCGGAGAGGAGGGTTTTTCAACTACCGGCTGGCCAGAGCCCGAAGAGTCGTTGAGAATGCCTTTGGGATAATGGCCAGCCAGTTCCGCCTGTTTCTGACAGCAATACATATGGCTGACTACAAAATTAACCACATCATATTATCCTGCTGCATATTGCACAATTTTTTTTATGGAAAAATGCCCAAAATTATCTTGCCTCAGTTGGGCCTGAGGCCGGACTTCCTGCTAATCCCCTGATGGGCCTCGATACTGGCCGTCCTGGCTTGGCACCCCAAAGTGCCTGTGAAGTCCGCCAGAAATATGTCAATTATTTTACGTGTAGGGGGCCATTACTATGCCAGACAATGTCTAAATAATTTTTTAATTAAAAAAAATGATCTGATAAAATCTTGAAATTTCTTTATTGCTTGTGTTTCTTTTTAGCTTTCTCCTAGTGCACTTGTAGTGCCAAATGGATTTTCCTTTAGTAAATAAGCCCCATTGTTACTGTAAACACAAAATTACTTAAACTGGTATTGAGCATTGAAAGAAGAAGCCACACATTGTTGATTATCAAACTTTTTACTCTGTGCACATTCACACGTGCGTTATAAAATTTTTGTGCAAAATAAAACGTTTTTTTTCTCAAGTTTTTTACAAAATTCTTATTTTTGGTATAAACAGGCATGTTTCAAAACATAACACACACACAACTCTAGAACTAACAAAGTTCAACGTACGAAAACTGAAGGCAATATCAGACATTATAGTATGTCCAAAATGTGTTGATCTTGCCTTCATCAGATGGGGTGATGTCACCCCTGTAAAAGCCAAATTTTGAAGATGCACACAATTTGGGAGTCAAAATGGGTATTTTCCTCCTGATCCCATGCCTAACATCAACATGTGCTATCTCGCATCATGGGGGATCAATGGACGTGTTTTGGGGGTGCAATCCCTTACTCTTACATTGATATCGCGTACATTGATATCCCCTGATGGCAGATAGCACATGTTGACGCACCGTGTGCATCTTCAAAATTTGGCTTTTAAAATGTACAAAAATTTTTTTTCCTTTAGTCCAAAAAAAGTTAAAATGGTGGCATTTTGAAGATATTTAGATTCTCCCCAACACATCAATCATGTTCTTCATTTGTTGTTCAAGAATATCGATTCCACACCATGATGTCCTGGATTAGCATTTGTGCACTTGCACTTGTGAAATGTTGAGCTTGCTCTTCCACAACCAGCACATCACCTAAAAATTTTAGTAAAAACATGTATTATAAATATGCAGGCATACATATATTACCTGAAGCTGGGGTGTCAGACACTCACCTGTTGTGGTGACAACTTTGTCCACTTCCTCCAGCTCTCCTTCCTCCAGATTCTCGGGGTGTGGTGTTGTGTTGAGTTCCCCTTCCTTCTGAGGTGTAGGGTTCCTGGTATCCTCTGAGTGGTGTCCGAGTCTTTTCTCCCCTATGAGAATGAAACAAAAAGGTATGCTTAGCACACAGATATTTGAGTCCAGAAATAGAAATATGTAACAGTGCTTGGAAGTGGGGTACAATTGTCTGTTTTGGCAGAGTTCCAAGCTAGAGACATGATTTTTTACCTTGCCAAAGCTGGAATACTTACCTTTTTGTGACAATTTTCACACATGGAGACAGCCCAAGTATCCACTGGAGTACCTGTGTGGGACACCCTAAAAAGTTTGTTCTTGTGTCCCACACTAGAGCTCCTGAGTCCAGATGTGTAAACAGCTGCTGAGTGTCCTCTCCTTACATTACAAGGAATCAAGCTTGCATTTCATTCTAGTTACAAACACATCTAGACAGCAATGTACAAAACGTATTTTTATACAAATAGGCATGACCAAATGTGTTTAACCTGTATCTGCCCAAAACATCGTATTTAATGAGCGAACAATGTATACTATGACCGATTACTGTGCCCACAAACATGAAAGTCACCATTTTAAACTGTACAACAGTAAAGAAAAGCAAGCTGTGTGAAGTTGGCACCCCATGTTTGTAAAACCTGAATACAAATATACCATTCCTTTGTGCCGCGTTTGTGCTTTGTGCTGCAAAAATGAGCGTTTGGGCCAGTTCAGTTTCTAAGATATTAAACATTCAATTTAATGCAAGCCCCGCCAACTTTGCACCCCATGTTGCTGAATTTAAAACACAAACGTGCCATTAGTTTGTGCCAAGTTTGTGCCGCAAAAATAAATGTTTGTGCCGCTTTGGTTTCGGAGATATTGTGCGTTATAGTTGCTGAAACCCCGCCCACTTTGCACCCCATGTTGCTGAATTTTAAAAACAAATGCGCCATTTGTGCCGCAAAAATAAATGTTTGTGCCGCTTTGGTTTTGGAGATATTGTGCGTTATAGTTCCTGAAACCCCGCCCACTTTGCACCCCATGTTGCTGAATTTTAAAAACAAATGCGCCATTTGTTTGTGCCGAGTTTGTGCCTCAAAAATAAACGTTTGTGCCGCTTTGGTTGCGGAGATATTGTGCGTTATAGTTGCTAAAACCCCGCCCACTTTGCACCCCATGTTGCTGAATTTTAAAAACAAAACGTGCCATTAGTTTGTGCTGGTTTGTGCTGCAAAAATAAACGTTTGCGCCCCTTTGGTTGCGGAGATATTGTGCGTTATAGTTGCTGAAACCCCGCCCACTTTGCACCCCATGTTGCTGAATTTTCAAAATAAACGCGCCATTCGTTTGTGCCGCGTTTGTGCTGCAAAAATAGGATTTTTAAAACAGCTTACCTGTAAAATCCTTTTCTTGGAGTACATCATAGGACACAGAGCCTCAAGTAATTACTTGGTGGGTTATGGGCCTACCTTCAGGTGTTGACACTGGTATAACCAATACAGGAAGTTGACTCCCCTATATAGCCCCTCCTCCTTCCAGGAGTCCTCAGTTTTTGTAGCCAAGCAATATAAGCACTCTCACCCCATAAAACAGAGGGGCGGGAGCTCTGTGTCCTATGATGTACTCCAAGGAAAGGATTTTACAGGTAAGCTGTTTTAAAAATCCTATTTTCTTTATCGTACATCATAGGACACAGAGCCTCAAGTAATTACTTGGTGGGATGTCCCATAGCAATGCTACTTGAGGGGAGGGAGACACAACCCGTAGGGCACCCCCAGACCTTGAGGAATTATACTGCTGCTTGCAGCACACTGCGCCCAAAGGCAATATCCTCATTCCATTTTACATCTACTTGATAAAATTTTGTAAATGTATGCACTGAAGACCAAGTCGCGGCCTTGCAGATCTGAGACATGGAGGCCTGGTGACGCACTGCCCAAGAAACACCAACCGCTCTGGTAGAGTGCGCCTTAACTTGAAAAGGGGGAATCTTTCCCTTTAAATCATACGTTCGAATTATAACTTGCCGAATCCACTTAGCCACAGTGGATTTGGACGCTGCCTGTCCTTTTTTAGGACCCTCTGGCAGAATAAATAAGACATCAGTCTTACGAATCTGAGCAGTTTTCTTTAACTAGATCTTCACTGCTCTCACCACATCAAGACAATGTAGTGACTTTTCTTCTTTGGAACATGGTTTTGGAAAAAACGATGGCAGGACAATATCTTCATTCAGATGAAAGCCTGAAACCACTTTTGGCAAAAAGCCTGGACGAGGGCGTAACACCACTCTGTCCTCATGAATAACCAACATGGTTTTGGAAAAAACGGCAGGACAATATCTTGTTCAAGTGGAAACCTGAGACCACTTTTGGTAAAAACCTGGATGAGGGCCCAACACCACTCTGTCCTCATGAATAACCAAATATGGCTCTTTACAGGAAAGAGCAGTCAATTCTGAAACCCTCCTTGCTGAGGATATAGCAACCAAAAATATCAGCTTCCTAGTCAGAAGGACTAAGGGAACATGCTGTAATGGTTCGAATGGCGGTTTTTGTAACACTGACAAAACTAAATTCAAGTCCCAAGGGCTTAAGGGTGATTTAACTGGCGGATTAATCCGCATCACTCCTCACATGAAACCCCGGACTAAAGAATGCGTAGCAAGTGGTCTTTGAAATAAAATTGATAAGGCTGAGACTTGGCCCTTAATGGTACTCAGGGCCAACTTCATCTCTACGCCTACTTGTAGAAAGGCAAGAATTCTGCCTATAATATATCTCCGAGGGTGCCAACCCTTGGATTCACACCAGGAAACATAAGCTTTGCAGACTCTATAATATATAGCTCTAGAAGCTGGCTTCCTAGCATTAAAGTAGAAATAACTGCCCTGGAAAGCCCACGTCTTTTCAGAATGTGGGTCTCAATAGCCAGGCCGTTAAATTTAGCATTCGTAAAGTAGGATGGAATATCGGCCCCTGTGAGAGCAGGTCTGGCCTTAGTAGAAGGGACCACAGATCCCCCACTGCCATCTTTACGACCTCTGCATACCATGACCTTCTGGGCCATGCTGGTGCTGCCAGAATTACCGGTTTTCTTTCCAGCTTGGTCCTGCAAAGAAGTCAAGGCAGCAACTGAATAGGGGGAAATGCATAGATCAGTAAAAGCTGATCCCACAGTATCATCAACACATCTGTTCTACATGCGAATGGATCCTTTGTTGTGGACACAAAGTTGACTAACTTTATGTTGCACTGGATGCTAGAACATCTACATCCGGAGTCCCCATCCTTGACAAACAGCCCGAAACATGTCGGGGTGAATAGACCATTCCCCTGGGAATAATCTGCTGGCGGCACATGTAGTGCGTGTGCCAATTCTCTATTCCCGGAATGAAGACTGCCGATGGGCACTGAATATTTCTTTCTGCCCAAGTTAGAATATGGTTCACTTCTCTCTGCACTGAGAGATTCTTGGTGCCCTTTTTGGTGATTGATATAGGCCACATCCTGTCGGGACAATCCCTTAACCTGGAAGTACAGGCTTTTAGAGCCAGACGCACTGCCCGAATCTCTAGGATGTTGATGGGCAAGGCTCTTTCGGTTCTTGAACACTGTCCTTGGACAGTTGTCTTCTCTGTCATTACCACTTTCCAGAAAAGTGGTATGAAGTATTTACCCTTTAGGACATTCTTTAGTAACCACCAATTGAGGCTTTGGGACACCCTTGGGGACAGCCGTATTGGCAAGTCCAAAGCTTGGATCGTTTTGTTTCCAAGAAAATAGAATACTGTTTTGCAACAGTCTCGAATGGAACTGCTTCGAATGAAGCCACCATCCTTTCTAACAACCTCATGCAAAGGTGAATGGAGGGACCTCCTTTTGACCTGACCATCCGCACCAACTTTTTTCTGGGCTGTATCTATGATTAGACCCAAATACTGCAGCCCTTTTTTAGCGATTTTAATGGAGACTTTACTAGGTTGAGAATGCAACCCAGACCTTTCCAGATAACTGGTTGTAATGTGTACACCTTACTCCGAACAGCGATTGGTCTATTAGCAATAGATCGTCTAGGTATACCAAGACTGTTTAAGCCCTGTGCCCTTGACCTGGCTACAGGTGGGGCTAGCACCTTTGTGAACACTCGAGGTGCTGTAGCTAGCACGAAGAGCAAGGCTATAAACTGAAATGCTGCTGTTCTACTTCGAACCGCAGAAACCTTTGGTGAGCGGGAAATATATGGACATGCAGATATGCATCCCTGATGCCGATAGGCACCAGAAGTTTTCCTCCTTGCCGGATAGAAACTACTGACTTGATCGACTCCATAGAAAGGAGCGGATCTTCAGGAACTGATTTAGATTCTTTTAGATCTAGAATGGATCTGTTGAATTTCTGCGTGGCTCTGTACATGTACAGCAAACGCATGAAAAAGGCAGTCAAGGTTCCAAGGAACCTAAGAAAAAACAGAACTATCAGCTGACTCTACTAGAGGTAGCTTGAAAGAGGCACAAATCATCTCTGTAAGAGGTTTGTACCAGCAATTTCTCAGATTGCGAGGCTGAAAAAAAGTTCAACTCTAGTTGTCTCCTCTGCAGAGGAGTACTCGGTTTGCCTTTCTTCCCGATTACCTGAGGGTAATCCTTCATCCTCTACTCACTGTTCCCTTGATAAGGGATCTCAGGTGGGGGAGGGAGATCTAACACGCTTCTCATCCTTGGATAGCGGATGCGATTAAAGTCTCTAATTTTCCTTCTAGGCCCTGCAGGGTGGAGGAAAAACGCATCTTATACAGGGGCTGAATATTTTCTCCGCTTAGGCTCAGTTTCCACTATTGCAACCCCAAAGTTGCATGATTTTACTGTGATCCTTTGCCGCCAAGAATACGTCGGGGCACGATTTTGATGCGACAGGAACCAATGCCTGTGTATTCTAGAGGTTTATGGACCTCAAGTCGCATCAAAGTGATACCAAAGTAGTGCAGGGACTACATTGAAGTCGCACAGATCTGAACAGTATTTCTTAGAAATCATGCCATAGAGTCTGAAGGTGGAGGCAGTCACCGCTGCCTAGAGGCAGCTGCCCCTGCGCAGGGGAAGGAATCTGTTTAAGTGACTTGTCCAAGGTCACAAGGAGCCAACGTGAGGACGAGGTCCCATGTCTTTCAAGAAGCCTCCCATGGCTACGCTGGCCATCAGAGTAGTTAACCTGTGAGGAGTGGCTCCTTCACTAGTGAACGCCGACATGTGGATCTGAACCCATGTCTGTCAGGAAGTCTCCCATGGCTGCACTGGCCGTCAGCGTACTTAACCTGTGAGCTGTTGTGGCTTCACTTTAAATAAAAGGACATTTATACCTTCTACTAGACAAAAGAGCTTTACTGCTAGAAATCATTTGGATGTATTTCACCAAACCTTCCCCAATGAAAAGGGAAACTAGTCAGACACCCCTTTTTTGCAAGATGCTTCGGCTGACCAACCCTTTTAACCACAGGGTCCTAAACATGTGTTTTAGCACAAGCGCAAGGCGAGACGCCTGGTGGATAGGGTCTTTTATGGCATCTATGGCGAAACATAGCGCCATTGGTAGGAGGATTTTAACAAAAAAATTACAACTCCTTATCTGTTGGATGCTTAAGCAATTATGTATCTTTATTGATGCTGGAAATCGCAGCGTCTACTGCTGGTACTTTCCAACCTTTGTGAATTTTTCCTCCATGATAGAGAACTGAGAAACTCTTTGGGAGGGAAAAAAAATGCTTATCCAGATGATCCCATTCAGCATAAATAAGCGCCGAAAAAGGTTTTTTTTTTTTTTTTTTTTAAAAAAACAAAAAAACAAAGCAGGGACCTAGACTTTCAGCTTACTCTGTTAGGAGTAGTATAAAAAGTGGAATGAACCATCTCTGTAAGAGTTTGTACCATCAATCTGTCAGATTGTGAGGTTGCATAAGGTTTATCAACTGTTGTTTCCTCCGCAGAGGAAAATTTGACTTGTTTTTCCCCGTGATCACCTGAGGATAACACCTCATCCTGTGCCCACTGTTCCCTTGGAAAAAGGGGTTTGAGGTGGGGGAGGGGGATCTAGCATGCTTCCTATCCTCTTGGATGGAGAATGCGATTAAAGCCGCTAATCTTCCTTCTAAGCCCAACAGGGCAGAGGAGAATGCATCTTCAGTCACATACACAGGGGCTGAAGCGTGAGAAGCAGTTGCACCACCAATTGCTTCCAATGACTCACCCTGGCTTGCCATGTCAGGTATCTCCGGAGAGGATGACAGTGTGGAGGCAAGACTGGAGTTCCCAGTGCCTGGGGTGGAATCCTTGGTACCTTTGTGGTACACTGGAAATCAAATGTGCTAAGCACAACAGCAGAGGCACTTTAACAAATGATGGTATTTGCTGAACAATAGTTTTAGCAAAAGAAAACAATGTCACCATAAGGATCAGCCTTTGATGCTGAGTACCATAATATTTCCTGTGATGGAAATGCCTGTTTACACACGTTTACATGCCCAGCACTCCTGTGTCTCTTAGTGTGACAGACTTCTGTCTTTAGCATATGAACTGAGAGTGTCTGTGTTAAGCCTCAGGTGAGGACCTGATTACACATAAGTGTCAGCTGTTACCGCACCTCTCCAGGAGGAGAGGGGAGGGGGAGAGGAATTTTTATCAGCAGTGTTTGTTAAGCTCCTAGTTTTAAAGGAAGACTTCACTTTATACAAAAAAATGCAAATGGATGGTTTTGTATGTTCATAAACTACTGCTGTAACCCCTTTAGATCCCTCAGAAGTTGAACACCATCTGTTCAATTAAGAACTCCCCTCTGGCTGCAGGGACCACACCCGCTGCTATAGCCAGACACAGAGCTGCTGAAAAAGCATTGTACTAGGTAAGTGTAATATACTCCCTCTAGGGGAGACATTTTAAGGCATACAGTTATACATTTTATATATATATATATATATGTATGTGTGTGTGTATTTTTTGGAGAAAAAGGCATAGATGGACTTTTTACAGTTCCTAGGCTTCTCCCCTTACCTTATCCTCACTGCAGGATACTGCTGATTTAACAGATAGATCCAACTTTCACCCATCACGGCGGGCAGCGTAGTTAAACCTTCAAAGACTGGGGCCCTTTTTAATAGGGGTTCCACTCCTTTGGACCTGTATAGCACCCCTCAGGAACAACTTTAGGTAATATGAAAAACCAAAAAGAGTCCTGGTTCCTAGGGTCCAGCTCTCAAAGAGAAGCTTACAGGCAAAACCTCATTCTTCAATGCGAGGCCCAGGTACCATCCTATGGCCTCAGTGGCGAGAATGGATCCGGTTGTGGAGGTTTTTTAAAGCCAGCATGGATCCCTCCCTGGAGCTCATCAGAGCACATCTTCACTCGTGACCAACACCTTAGACACTGGCGAAAAAACTGAGGACTCCTTGAAGGAGGAGGGGTTATAAAGGGGAGTTAACTTCCTGTATTGGTTATACCAGTGTCAACACCTGAAGGTAGGCCCATAACCCACCAAGTAATTACTTGAGGCTCTGTGTCCTATGATGTACAATAAAGAAAATAAACATTTGTGCTGCTTTGGTTGCGGAGATATTGTGCGTTATAGTTGCGGAAACCCCGCCCACTTTGCACCCCATGTTGCTGAATTTTAAAAACAAATGCGCCATCCGTTTGTGCCGCGTTTGGGCTGGTTTGTGACGCAAAAATAAACGTTTGTGCCACTTTGGTTTCGGAGATATTGAGTGGTATATGTTGTCAAACCACACTGACTTTACACTTCGTTATTAAATCTTACATACAACTAGATTTATTTGTTCGTGGTTTGTGCAGATTTGGTGGATATTGTACGTGATGTTTTACTTCACATGCGTAGTTTTGCCACCCCAACAGGGATTCCCCCTTCCGATTCTCTAGCGCTGACTGGAAGAACAGACGGAGGAGGAAATCTGAGGAGGAGGCGGGCACAGCTGGCTCTGGCTCTAGTGAGGCAGAGCCAGCTGTCAATCAGGCAGCAGGGTGGATCTCAACAGTATTGTCGGGATCTCTCCCGGCTGCAGCGCGGCTCTGCGCTGTCAGGATATAGTGGGCAATAGCCCGCCACATACACATAAGTTTTTTTGTCACAGGAGAACATACTATATGTCATCTTCTGAACAAAAGGAGAACTAAGGCCAAAAAAGGTCGGGCCATAGTTCTCTTTTAACAAAAGTTTAAACCAGGTGTTAACCAAGCAAAACAGCACTCCAGCAAATTCTCTTATATAAGTCACATCTTTTTTTAATTGCTTTTTTTGAAAAACATCTATGTCATTCTTTTCCTGACAGACTCCATGGCAGACTCCATGTGGATTAACCCCGCCTCCTCTCCAATGCTATAGGACCCCACTCCCATAAATTTGAGCTCACCACTAGAGACTGCGTTCCATTTTTGTCCTCCTTATTGAACCTACAAGTCAATGTAATTATATTTATGGATGTCCAAAATTGATCGTGGAAGTTGATGCCGGGCAGTTTCAAGATAGCCCAGGGCCCAGCCATGGGCGGGTGTTTGGCTCCAGGCCCCTGTGTCCTGTGTTGGGGACGGCCTTCGTATGCCCAGGCTCGGTGGAATGGCTGGCAGGTCTGAAGACTCTCCATGGCAGCAGTTTTTGTATATAAAAGCTCCCTGTTTATTTTTCCCTCATGTGCCTTGCTGTTTTTTTTTTTTTCTTTTTGCTTCTATGGCGCCTGGAACGCAAGTGCGTTCCAGGGTTTGGCTCCCTCTTCCGGGCCACGGCTCCGGCTCGGTACTGTGCATGTGCGATCCTCGGACAAAGCCGAGGCTTGGTTTCGCGCATGCATGGTGCGGCAGGGGACCTGGCGACCGTGCAGGAGCTCTACGGCAGGTCGCCACTGCGCAGGCACAGCCCGGGCACGGTGGTGACGTCATTCCGGCGAGGATGTTTGAATCCCTGAGAGCCCTGTCATTCTAAGGATTACTACAGGCAGCTTGCGTCAGCTCCTCAGGACCCAGGTTCCAAGATCATGGTTAGCTTCAGCCTGGGGCTATGGTAAAAGAGGGAAGGGGGGCTAAGATGCCTCTTAAAGGGGAAGCTGCACTGCTATATGTACTCCTTTGTTCCAGGACCTGTGAGTGTTCCTACAAAGCTGCAGGATCGCCTCCTATTCCTCCGTCAGGGTGCCATGGAAAGATTACCGCCTCCATGCGGCCAGCCCTCATGCTCTAGGTATGTTGGGCATGAGAAGGGGAGGGCCAGGTCCACGTGCAGATGGACTGATTCCCTAAACGTCACGTTCTCCCTTCTCCCTTTTTTAGCCCTTCCAGGTCAGACCATCAGCTTACTGTCCAAGATGACAGGGACCTTGACAGGCCGCAACGAACACCTTCTTCATCAAGGTCCAGACGTGACTCTCCGTCTAGGACCCAACATCAGAGGAGATGTTCCCATTCCTCCTCCCAACAGAGGAGATGTTCCCATTCCTCCTCCCAACAGAGGAGATGGGAACAAATGAGATGTTACCATTCCTCCTCCCAACACCACACCCACTGCCACGACAGCCGTTTTGATCACAGATCCTGCTGGGGTTGTGAGACCCGGGTCCTGGAAGTCAAGTCCTTATGTGACCCTTGTTATGCCAAGGTGATCGGGAAAAAGATGCTGAAAGCCGGCAAATGGAGATGCTGGTCAAACGGATGGTGCAACAATCCCCCAAAGAGTGGGGTACATTTTACATGCAGAGCCAGTCCACCACATTATCTGGTTCTCTGGCTGATGAGGCCCAGGAGGATCCGGGCCCACTCCAGACTTATGATTCCTCCCCTGATTCCTCGCACAGGGAGATGGAGGGAGATGAGTTTGTCGGAGGCTTCGACTTCACCCTGATTTCTCCACTAA
Organism: Aquarana catesbeiana; assembly: GCA_037953035.1. Lineage (NCBI taxonomy): Eukaryota > Metazoa > Chordata > Amphibia > Anura > Ranidae > Aquarana > Aquarana catesbeiana. The sequence goes on from JBBHAA010002455.1 coordinate 407,297, forward strand.
TTAAAGCGGTCAAAGAGGCCCTTAAGTTGGAAGACTCTTCTACTCAGCATCTGGAAAAAGAACATTCAAATTTTCCACTCCTTTCTGAATTAAAGGATATTATTGATGAGGAATGGAGCAAGGTAGATAAAAAGACCTCTATGTCAAGTAGGACCTCCAGGTTATACCCCTTCAAGGCTGAGGAAGTGAAATATCTGGAAACCACTGCCCTCGTAGACACAGCTCTGATGCGACTAGCTAAACGCGTCACTCTTCCTCTGGAGGGTGCAGTATCCTTCAAAGATGGGCTTGAGAGAAGAATAGATCAAGATCTTAAAAAGGTCTGGATGGAGAATGTAGACTCCATGATCAGAGGAGTCTCAGAAGAACTGGCCAGGGGCTCGGTAATCCAGGAGCTGAAGCTGGTGGTAGTCTTCCTGGGGGAGGCTTCAATCGACCTTATCTGCCTGTCGGCCCGGACTATGCTGTCCTCGGTCACGGCCAAGTGGGCCCTGTGGTTGTGCCCCTGACTCGCTGACCCAGCATCCAAGCAGGCCTGGTGTAGGATCCCCTTGAAGGGTCCTCGCTGTTTGGTGACAAGCTGGATAGCACCATAGCCCGGGCCACAGGTGGGAGGTCGGGCTTCCTGCCTCAGGTTAGGCATCTGTTCAAATCAGAAAAGGCCTCAGCACAGAAGACATAGTACTGAGTGTTCAAGGGAAGCACGCTCTTACAGGCCCGGCCGAGATATCAGAAGGCATTGGAGCAGAAGACAGGCATCCTTCCAGAAGCCCGCTAAGAGCCAGGAGTCCAGTGGACGAAAGCCGGCTAAGCCATTTTGCGTTTGGGCCTGCCCAGGCGAGTCAGGTGGGGGCGCGTCTGCTTCTCTTCCAGCACATCTGGGAAAAAGCAATCTGGAACCAGTCCAGTGCCTGATATACTGTACTTAGTTCCACACGGTAGAAAGTTCCATCTCTCTCCCCATGGAAAAGATTCCAGTCATTCAAGGAAGAATTTTACGAGCCCCGAGCTCTTCACACCAAAAAGCCTCGCAATGCTTAAAGATTATCGGCACAATGGTCTCTACGACCCCCATGGTCAAGTGGTCTCTGGGAAGATTACACCCTTTTCAGATAGGGTTTCTTCATCAATGGAATTCGGGGGATAACAATCAGTCCATTCACATAACTTCAGTGATGAGGAACAGCCTCTTCTGGTGGCTCCCGCGCAGAAATCTGCTCACCTGCCACTCCATCGCCCCCGTCTCGTGGGTCACGGTCTTGACCGATGCCAGTGGTGCTGGTTGGGGAGCCTTTGCAGGTCAGAACTTGCTCAAGGCAAGTGGGGTGCCCGTCTTCACAACCCGGGCTCGAATGTCCTGGAGTTATGGGCAGCCTGGTCTGTCCTCCAATCTTTCACTCATTTCCTGAAGGGGAAGTCAGTTTTACTGAAGATGGATGACACCACAGCGGTCTCATATGTGAAGAGACAGGGGGGCACTCAGAGCTCTACTCTGTTCCAAGAAGTCAAACCCATCATGTCCTGGGCTCAGAAAAATCTGGCCAATATTTCAGCAGTCTTCATCCCTGGAGTCTAGAATGTCCAAGCGGACTTCCTGTCGCGCACTCAGCTGGACAAGTGGTCACTGCATGCGCAGACGTTCGAGTGGATGCTGTCCTTGAGAGTCCATCCCGAAGTAATTTATTTGCATCCCCCTGCAACTTAAAATCAAGAAATATTACACTCGGGGCCGTTGCAGCCAGTCCTTCGGAATAGATGCCGTGACAGATCAGTGGAAGATCCAACAGGGCGTACGCCTTTTCCCCGTTCCCTATCATCCTCAGATTCTTACGGAGGCTTCAAGTGGAGGCGGCCGAGGTGGTGATGATAGCACCTTACTGGCTGAACAGGCCATGGTTTCCCCTCCTGACCCAGCTCAGCTTCCGGGACCCGCTACCTCTTCCTCTCAGGCCGGACCTTCTTTCTCAGGGGGGCAGTCCTGCACCCGTGTATGGCATTACTTAGACTGATGGTCTGGTTCTTCAGAGGGAAAGGCTGGAGTCTCTCCGTGTGCTTCAGGAGTAAATTCCACCCTCATGGGCTCGAGAAGGGCAAGCACGAATAAAGTCTATGAGAGAATTTGGGCCAAGTTTGTCAAATTCTCATCCTCCATTCCTGACTTTCTTCCTGGACCAGGTGGTCCTCATCCCTATACTTGGCTCAAATCCGAAGTCTTTTCAGTGTTCCATGAGGACCAAGAAATTGTCCTACCTACATTCAGGTTCCTTTTGAAGTTCATCATCTGGATGTAGGAGAAATGCTGAATGAATACCTACGAGTTACTTCCTCCTTTAGACGCTCCGACTTCCTCTTTGCTCTACACTCCGGCAACAAGGGGAAACGGGCTTCGTCCAGAACGATTGCGACCTGGATCGTGCAGTCTATCTAGCAGGCTTATAGGGCTAAGGGCCTTGCTCCTCCAGAGGCGGTGACAGCACACTCTACCAGGGGTATGGCGGCTTCGTGGGCAGAAGCCCGGCATGTGGCTCCTAATGTCATCTACAATGCGGCCTCATGGGCCTCCATTAATACCTTTATGCCACACTATTGCATAGAACCTGCTTCTCTATCCTCTTCGATCTTTGGTTTAAGAATTCAGTTGGTTGATGGGGATTAAACTTCTTTTTATCAGCATACTCACCCGTGTGGTTTGGCTAGTTATTTCCCACACGTAGTCTGCCATGAAGTCAGTCAGGAAAACGAAAAATTTATTGTCAAATACTTACTGTAATTTTCCTTTCCTGATGAACTCCATGGCAGACGGAGTTCCCTCCCTTTAGTCATGAGTTGGCTTTTTACGGAACACAGTTTCTAGTGGTGAGCTCAAATTTATGGGAGTGGGGTCCTATAGCATTGGAGAGGAGGCGGGGTTAACCAACACATAGTCTGCCATGGAGTCTGTCAGGAAAAGAATGTTTACTGACATAGATGTTTTTCAAAAAAAGCAATTAAAAAAAAGAAGTGACTTATATAAGAGAATTTGCTGGAGTGCTGTTTTGCTTGGTTAACACCTGGTTTGGCCTTAGTACTCTTTTTGTTCACAAGATGACATATAGTATGTTCTCCTGTGACAAAAAAAACTCATGTGCATGTGGCGGGCTATTGCCCACTATATCCTGACAACGCAGAGCCGCGCTGCAGCCGGGACAGATCCCGACAATACTGTCAAGATCCACCCTGCCGCCCGATTGACAGCTGGCTCTGCCTCACTAGAGTCAGAGCCAGCTGTGCCCTCCCCAGATTTCCTCCTCCGTCTGTTCTTCCAGTCAGCGCTAGAGAATCGAAAGGGGGGGATCCCTGTGGGGGTGGCAAAACTATGCATGTGAAGTAAAACATCATGTACAATATCCACCAAATCTGCACAAACCGCGAACAAATAAATCTAGTTGTAAGATTTAATAAACGAGGTTTTGTAAAGTCAGTGTGGTTTGACAACATATACCATATCTCGGAAACCAAAGCGGCACAAACGTTTATTTTTGCGGCACAAACCAGCACAAACATGGCACAAACGAATGGCGCATTTGTTTTTAAAATTCAGCAACATGGGTTGCAAAGTGGGTGGGGTTTCAGCAACTATAACACACAATATCTCCGCAACCAAAGCAGCACAAAAACTTTTATTTTTGCGGCACAAACCAGCACAAACAGGGCACAAAACGAATGGCGCGTTTGCACCCCATATTGCTGAATTTTAAAAACAAACGCGCCATTCGTTTTGTGCCCTGTTTGTGCTGGTTTGTGCCGCAAAAATAAAAGTTTTTGTGCTGCTTTGGTTGCGGAGATATTGTGTGTTATAGTTGCTGAAACCCCGCCCACTTTGCACCCCATATTGCTGAATTTTAAAAACAAAGTGGGCGGGGTTTCAGCAAATATAACGCACAATATCTCCGAAACCAAAGCGGCACAAACGTTTATCTTTGCGACACAAACCAGCACAAACGAATGGCACATTTGTTTTTAAAATTCAGCAACATGGGGTGAAAAGTGGGCGGGGTTTTAGCAACTATAACGCACAATATTTCTGCAACCAAAGCAGCACAAATGTTTATTTTTGCGGCACAAACCAGCACAAACGCGGCACAAACAAATGGCGCATTTGTTTTTAAAATTCAGCAACATGGGTTGAAAAGTGGGCAGGGTTTCAGCAACTATAACGCACAATATCACCGCAACCAAAGCGGCACAAATGTTTATTTTTGTGGCACAAACGAATGGCATGTTTGTTTTTAAAATTCAGCAACATGGGGTGCAAAGTGGGCGGGGCTTGCATTAAATTGAATGTTTAATATCTCAGAAACTGAACCGGCACAAACGCTCATTTTTGCGGCACAAATCAGCACAAACGCGGCACAAACGAATGGTATATTTTTATTCAGGTTTTACAAACATGGGGTGCCAACTTCACACAGCTAGAAAAGCACATAGAGCAGTATGCAAGTAATAATAATAATAGTAGGAACACACAACTACTTACTTTTTAGAAGCACTTTCTTGATCCTTCTATACTGATCCTGCTCCCTCGGTTTCAGGTCTGACCAGCATTTCCTCAATTGCTCCTTGGATCGTCGTACCCCAAAACTCCTGTGCAAACTCTTCACAACTTTAGTCATGATCTTGGCCTTTCTCACATTAGGGTTGGTGTATGGTCCATGCTTCCCATCATAGTCGTTCCTCCTCAAGATGTCCACCACCTCTCCTCCGGGGTCGGGACGTTTCTGGCTCCGGGCTTTCCTCCTCCTCCTTACTGGAATTAACACATGCCTGCTGTGTCTCATCCATGTTACTTCTACTACGCGCCGAAAGAGAAGAGGCAGGGAATAGACTAGAAAGGGGCGGGCGACGCTGGCGGAGTTTCATGCATGCGCAGTGTATATCAAGCTAACACACGTGTCGTACCTACATTCTGTGTGCGGAGGAAGGAGGAACGGAAGTGGCAAGCGTCCTAAACTAAGGTAAAATTTAACTTGGGCCATCAGTGGCCTATACTGCTTCAAGAGTGAGGCCTATATTGGGATAAGATTGTGAGAGTTTAGGCTGACAATTTTTTTGTCTAGTGTATTGTCTTAAGCAAATATGAATCACTTAAAGGACCCAGAATGTATTTATTAACATTAAATTTGTGAGTCATGAGCTGAAAATTGTGTGTGATTGATGAACCAAAAACTAAAATTATGTCCCTTTTTTATACACAGGATGAGCTCAGCCAGGAGGAGGGTCTGGAAAGTGGCAGGCAGGAGAAGGCCGTGCCCAGTGTCAGTCAGGGGGTGGCCGGGCCCAGTGTGAGCCAGGAGGTGGCGGGCCCAGTGTCAGCCAGTTGGTGGGTGGGCCCAGTGTCAGCCAGGAGGTGGGTGGGCCCAGTGTCAGCCAGGAGGTGGGCGGGCCCAGTGGCCTCACCCAATCACAGGCGCCTCCCCTCCACCTTACAACAAAAAGGCCCAGGAAGGGGACGATCAGGGAGGAGGCAGCACTGGGCCTCATTAGGGAAGCAAGTGATGTCCACAGAAGCCCCCTGGTGCTGAAGAGGCCTATGGCTGCTATCTATCCACTAGATTGCAGAAATTGGAGGAGGGCCAACGCCTCCTCTGTGAGGGAATTCTTGCTCAGGCCCTTCAGAAGGGGTTGAGGGGCCAGCTGACTGAGCTGACAGCCACGTATGTGAGCTCGCCCATCCTCCTCCTACTGCCACAAGTCCACCACCAGAGCCACAGCCTCCAAGGAAGGCTGCAGGGAAGGCTGCAGTGAAGAGAAGAAAGTGATGGCTTGGGTTCAGTCTGGTCTGACAGAAGACGCAGGCTGGTGTAGTACCACAGCCTGGGGACATAGATATCATCTGCTGCTGGTCCTGATCTCTGGGAGTCCAGGACCAGATTGGGCTCCAAATTATATGGACTCCTCAAGCTAACAATTTTATTTTCCACAGACTTGATGTCTGCCCTGGGGGGACCAAAAGGCTTCGCAAATTCCAAAAGTTTGTCCAGCGTTGCCTTCCTCTTTATTTTGTTACCCAGAATAAATGGAGATTTTATTTTTCACAAATACTTGCCTATGTGTTTTTCTACAAAAAGGACAGTTTGTTTGTGAGTAGGCAGGTACATTTCAAAAATACAATGTCAAATTAACAAGGGACAACAACCAACCTCCTTAAGTTTAAAAAATACAAGATAATAATGTTATTGTGGTAACTTGACACACACAAAAAAAAAATTATGGAGATGACTAGAAAATAATTTTTCAATAATCCAAAAAAAAGGAGATCTTGATGAAATTAAAAAAAAAAGATGACCATAAAAAAAATCATACTGAACATTTATTATGGAGATCTGGCTTTAATAAAATAAAAGATTATTCATGAGATCACGAGAAATAATAAAGAAATAAGTTCGTCAGAACTCTGTGTGAACATCAGCAGCAAAACAGCTTCATTCTTCTAGCATTATAAAGCACAAAAGAATGCGCTGCATTAAAAGATCACATAATTTGCAGCGTGAGGAATGTGCTATCTCCATTATGAACGCTAGTTTTACCAGACTGAGCGCTTCCGTCTCGTACTTGCTTCAGAGCATGCGTCGATTTTGGTGCGTTGGAACAGCATACAGACAAGTGGATTTTCCGTTAGTAACTTTTTCCATCGGAAAAATATAGAACATGTTCTCTATCTAAGTCCGTCTGAATTTGATGGAAAAAGTCCGATGGGGCATACACACGGTCGGAATATACAATGAAAAGCTCCCATCGGACTCTGATTTCTGTCGGAAATACCAACTGTGTGTACACAGCATTACTGTACTGTACTCTGTTCTCCTAAATGCCCCTTCCAGCGTTCTGTATACAATACTGTACTGTTTTATGTCTTACTGTACACTAATGTACTCTGTTCTCCGAAATGCCCCTTCCAGCGTTCTTTATATTGTACTGTACCGTTTTATGTCTTTATGTACACAGTACTGTAATATAATGTGTGCTTACTGTATACTGTACAGGTATTGCCCACGCCATGTCAGTGAAAAGAAAAAGCCCTGCACCTGCAGAAAGTGCTTAATAGATTTTCTCTTTTTCTGATCTTGATATGAAATATAAGATCATTAAGGACTATGAGGCTGGCAAGAAATTTAAAGAAATAGCAAGTGAATTGGAACTTGCACATTCTACCATTTCAGCAATTTGAAAGGATAAGGATAGAGTTAAAGAGGCAGTAAAATGCATCGACGGGATATCAAGCCATAATAACTAGGCAGCAGAAAGGCCTCATTCATGAAATGGAGAAATTGCTGGCGGTATGGATTGACGACCAAATAGAAAAAAGAATGCCAAGTCTTTTATTGATTCAAACCAAAGCTTGCAGTATTTTTGAGAATTTGAAAGTAAACAAAGGAGAAGATTCGACTGAAACATTTACAGCAAGCAATGGATGGTTTCGAAGGTTTCGTTGAGGATTCAACCTCCATAATTGGAGTATCAGTGAGGAGGCAGCAAGTGCAGATGTGTAAGCAGCTGAAAAATTTGTGGTGGAGTTTGATAAAATCATCGAAAAAGGTGGCTACTGTCCAGAGCAGATATTTAACGTGGATGAAACTGGACTTTTTTGGAAAAAAATTCCGAAAGGTCCTACATACACAAGGAAGATAAAACAATGCCCAGTTTTAAGGCTTTTAACCACCTCAATATTGGGAACTTTCACCCCCTTCCTTCCCAGACCAGGTTTCAGCTTTCAGTGCTCTCACACTTTGAATGACAATTACTCAGTCATGCTACTCTGTACCCATATAAAATTTTTATAATTTTGTTCACACAAATAGAGCTTTCTTTTGGTGGTATTTATTTACCACTTCATTTTTTTATTTTTTGCGATATAAGCGAAAAAAGAGCGAATATTTTGAAAAAACCCAAAATGCTGTTTTAAAAAAAAAACAAAAAAATCTAATTTTGTCGAAAATTTGGGCCAAAATGTATTCTGCTACATGTCTTTGGTAAAAAAAATCCTAATAAGTGTATGATCATTGGTTTGTGTGAAAGTTATAGAGTCTACAAGCTATACTACACATTATTGAAAATGTATCAATCCTAATGCACTGATGGCCTATCATTTCTTGAGGCTCTAAAATGTCAAGCTGCTGCTTGATGTTTTTTACCAAGCGCGTATATTACCCCCTTTTGTAATTGGGCATTGTTGTTGAAATGTAAAAACTCATAATCATCTCATAACGGGTTCTGGGCATCAATGACAAATACACTGGCATGTGGTGGATAGGTTGGGTAGACCAGTAGGCATGGAGTTCATTTTTTTTTTTTTTTGTCAGCCCCATGTTGAGGGTTAGGCCAAAGAAAATTTTAAATTCTTCCTCGGTGAGGGGTTTCCAAACAAAAGGGCATATGAAGAATTTGGATTGTTGGCTATATGTTGGCTGTCGTATAGACTGCATTGCTCCACAATGTAATTTAGATCATCGGTAAAAAATAAGTAAAAATATAAATTGGGGTTACATTTTCTGACTGTCTGAGGGCCTGGCTGGGCTGTAAAAAGAGGAATTACAGATTCTACTGATGTATCGGGCAGCCATGTTGGATACAGTAGAACATCTGGGAGGCTAGTATGGGCCCTGCCTCATTGTTGATGGGATGCTCCGTTGCTAGCATCTGGCCTATCCTCTAGAAAGGTTGCACAACTGCTGGTGGATGCCTGCCTATCCCAGAGTGCTGCGCTGCTGGTGGATGCCTGCATATAATCCTGGAGTGCTGCACTGCTGGTGGATGCCTACTGGTGGATGTCCTGGAGCGCTGCACGGTTGGTGGACGTCTGCGCCTGCTCATATGTCCCGATTCTCCTTCTTAGGATTCTATCCTCCTCAGTTTCCATTTCAGAGCCACTGTTTTCCACTGGCTCATAGTCGTTATCCGAGTCTGACAGAGAGAGTTCCCCACTACTCTCGTCCAACATACTCTGGAGTATCTGGAGAGCCTCCTCGGTGCTGTAAAATCTTTTAACCATGTTGGCGGGCAGATGTGCCAGATGCTGGCCGGCAGATGTTGGGTGGCTGTGCCAGATGTTGGGCAGATGTGCCAGATTTGCTAAATGGCGGGCAGATGTGCCAGCTGTTGGGCGGCAGATGTGCCAGCTGTTGGGCGGCAGATGTTCACTGGGACAGCTGTATGACAGGTGTTTTGGGGACACGAGCTTGGTGATCAGTTTGTAAACAGCAGACAAACAGCTAAAAACTCACTGATTTCCTGGCTGCAGCACAGATCTCTCTTCCTCTCCTCCCTGACAGGCTCTGTGTGAGGAGAGGAAGAGATGAGAGCAGTTACAACGGCTCTCTATTTACATTACACGATGACTGTGATAGGACACGGTCATCATGTGATCAGGAGGGCCAATCACAAAGCCCTCCTGTTGTGTACCACTGTCCTGTCTCTGGGGGGCACAGGCAGATCGGGTCTGCGCTGCTGAGTGGGCATGCAATCCCCTGTCTAATGTCACCCCTCCCCTGCTGTTTACATCACGAACGATGGCTGTGATTAGACACAGCCATTGTGCAGATCAGGAGGGCAAATCACAGTCCCCTTCTGCCGTTCCGAGATGCTGCGTGTCCGGGGGACACGCATGCATCGCGATCGCGGGGGTCGTTAAGGAACGTCCACTCAGAAGGAGGAAGTGCCTACCCGGCCCGTTATGAGCAGTGGCCTGGTGGGAAGTGGTTAAAGACAGGGTCACATTGTTTTTTGGGAGGAAATGTTGCTGGGTTCAAGTTAAAGCCTCTCCTCATCTATCGTTCACAGAACCCACGTTCATTGAAGCAGGTTAGTAAGCACACATTGCCTGTTTATTATCGTGCAAATAACAAAGCATGGATGACACAAGCTTTATTTGATGACTGGTTCACTGTTTCATACCCTTGGTCAAGTTGTGTTATTGTCAGCAAAAGGGTGTTCCCTTTAAAATTATCCTCCTGTTTGATAATGCCCCAGGCCACCCCCAGCATCATGATGACCTACATCCAGACGTAAAGGTAGTTTATCTGCCTAAAAACACAACTGCTAACCTACAACCCATGGATCATGGGGCAATAGCAACATTCAAGGCCTACTATTTACACAACACCTTTTCCAAAGCTGTAGCAGCAATTGAAAATGATGAAGTTACCCTTCGTGACTTCTGGAAGAGTTACATTTTACACTGCATACAAAACATTGCATCAGCTTGGGAGCAAGTAACAGAAAAGTATATGCAGGGTATATGGAAGAAATGCTTAAAGCGTTCTGTGAACAGTAGTGAAGAGTTTGATGAAACAGATGTTGAAGTTATAAATCAAAAAAGTGTGCAGCTTGCTAACATGCTCGACTTTGATGCTGAAGTGTAGGTAATGGGGGAAAAATTGCGCTAAGCCAAAAACAATAAATGGCAGCTGCTAACACTCAAACAAAGTCCAGATAAATGTGTAAACAATTAGTGTAGTGCGCTAAATGGTGAAATACCTCTGTATGGCAACGTGGGTAAAAATTACTAGTGAGAAAATAGTGATATCACACCCACTATAAATATATGTGCAAAAATACTGACAAACAATAAATGATAAAATAAAAATAAAAGCAATAAATGCAAAAAAATATAGCAAAGTTCACTGTGAAACAATAGGACAATGCATGTGGTGCATATCCAAAAGTGTAAACACCATAGTCCAAACAATGCCAACAGTGGGAAATCCAATTTCAAAAACAGTAGATAGCTGGAGTTTCAAATGGAATTTCATTGGAATGTTTTGGATACATATGGAAAACTTCAGAGTTGTCAGATGGAAAGATGGGGTACTCTTACCAGATGTGATGGAGACACGTACCATACGGCAGTGAGTCTACTAGGCTCTGAGCGCTGACTCCTAGCGCTCTGGTGAGAAAGAGCTGGAGGGGCCAGACCGGACAAACCGATGGATCCCTGAACTCCAAACCGTAAGATCAGGTGACATCAATGAGCCAGCCGGTAGAACGATCCAGAGGGTGACTGGAAAAATATAAAAAGAGGGGGTGGCTCCCAATGGTGCAGATCGTACATCGAATAACAGATGCAGAGGCGATAAAAATGTGATCACAAAAATGGATAATATAAAAGCAATGTGGGCGGCGTGGGCTTGCTTATCCTATCCGTTGATGTCACCTGATCATAAGGTTTGGAGTTCAGGGATCCATCGGTTTGTCCTGTCTGGCCCCTCCAGCTCCTTCTCACCAGAGCGCTAGGAGTCAGCGCTCAGAGCCTATTAGACTCACTGCCGTATGGTACGGGTGTCCATCACATCTGATAAGAGTACCCCATCTTTCCATCTGACAACTCTGAAGTTTTCCATATGTATCTGAAACATTCCAATGAAATTCCATTTGAAACTCCAGCTATCTACTGTTTTTGAAATTGGATTTCCCACTGTTGGCATTGTTTGGACTATGGTGTTTACACTTTTGGATATGCACCACATGCATTGTTCTATTGTTTCACAGTGAACTTTGCTATATTTTTTTGCATTTCAGTGCTTTTATTTTTATCATTTATTGTTTGTCAGTATTTTTGCACATATATTCATAGTGGGTGTGATATCACTATTTTCTCACTAGTAATTTTTACCCCTGTTGGTATACAGAGGTATTTAGCACTACACTAATGGTTTACACACTTTGATGTTGAAGTGACCAATATTAATTTGTTGAGGGAGAGCTAAGTAATGAAGATTTAATAGAGATGGAAGCACAGTAGCACTTAGAACAGGAAGAGGAAGAAAAGGAGGAAACAATAGAAGACGTCCAAAAGAAGTTCACAGTCAGGGGGTTAGCTTGCATGTTCTCAAAAGTGAATGCAGCTTTATTACAATTAGAGGGTATAGACCCAAATGTTGAAAGGTTCTCTAAAGTGGAATGGCAGATGAAGGAACTTATGCGATGTTATCCTGAAATTTATGACAAAAAAAAAGAAAATTACAAAGCAGAGCACCTTAAAGTGGAGTTCCACCCACTTTTACAACTCTTCAGCATCCCTCACTAAACTGTGCACTGTAAACAAATTGGATATTTTTGTATTTTTTTTCTCAGCACCTACTGTATATCTGCTGTATAAATTTTTCACTTCCTCCTCCCTGGCTGTGGCCCATCGCATCATTTCCTGTTTGCAATGCCTTCTGGGAAGGGGCGGCAACTTCCTCTGACACTGCCATTGCTATGGAAACCTGACCTGAAACCTATTACACTGCTTGTGCTGCACTGAGCATGTGCGAGATCTGCAAGGATGAGATCCAGGAAGAAATACAGTCTGGCTTCAGATGCCCACACTTAAGATGGCCTCGGCCTACTGTAAGTTTATAAAATAACAAACTACTGCTATAAACTAACAAAACAGACCTTAGTTTTCAGACAAACTTTACTAGAATACGTTAAGCTTGTGTATTAGAGGGGTATTTTTATTTAAAAAGTATCATTTCGGCCGGAACACCACTTTAACAGAATTCTTCTTGCAAGCTACCCCTACCACCAGTTCTATCATTTTCCGTGTTGTCTTCTCCCTCATCTATAACTCCTGATGACCTCGCTGGTAATTTCAATGATGATACTGATGACCCTGCTGGTTACTTAGATTTCAATTTCAGTGATGACACTGACAACCTTGAAGCACTATCACTCTGAAGGATTTGATGACTAAAATGTTACTCATTGTATCCTGTGCAGTACAGTATTTATATGTTTGTGTTCTGTATTTCTGCAAAATAAAATATTATTGCATTGGAGTTTTGTGCTTAGACCTTTTTTTCAGCTTACAGTACAGTAGTTAGGAATGCTTGAAATATTGCTTTCTTGTAATTCTTTGTTTAACGACCTGGTCGGTGCAACGGAACCTAGTCGTTAAGTGAAGAGTACCTGTAAAGAAAAAAACATAACCTTAAGTCCATTGAAGAAAACATCTTTCAGGGTTCTCACTCTCCTCAGGATGAGGTCTCTATCGCGATAATTGAGAAGCCGTATTAAAAAGGAGCGTGAGGGGCTCCCGGAGTCCTAGTAGGTACACAATGAGCTCTTTCCACAGAAAAAGTAACAGAGAGGTGTTCTTTCCCCAGAATTTCCCAACAGCCATGTTTCTGCAAATTCTGTGGGATTGGAACCTTTAACATTCTCCAGAAGACCCACCAGTCTAATGTTGTTACGTCTCACACAGTTTTCTAGAACTTACAAGTATTAATGTTGATTTTTTTCACAGCCTCTTTGACATCTGTGTGTATTGGCTGAAGGGGGTCCTCTAGATCGCTTACACGGACCTCCAGAGCAGTAGTGTGTTCCCGCGCTTTCTGTACATCTTGACGGAGAAGAGTAAAGTCCCCTCTAAGACCCTGTACTTGACCAGTTAAAGTTCCAAGAGAGATTTGGCATTGTTGTATTGCTTTGAGCACATCCATCAGTGTAGATTCAGCAGGCTGGAGTGGTGTTTAAATATCAGACAGTTTAATGATAGGAATGTCTGTGCTTGTACTTAAAGTATCCTCTATGACAGTGGTCTTCAAACCGTGGCCCTTTGCGTGCTTTTATTAGGGCCCTGGTGCATTATTTCAACCACGTATACTAACAATGGAGCATAATCCTCCCAATGACACCAATAATGGGGCACTGGGGGGGGGGGTATGGCTTGAGGTTCATGAGGATGGCAGCTTAGATCCACAGCTCCGGCTCTAAATATCCATCCTGCAGGCATCCCGGGTCCAATCTCCTCACAAGTGGCACCGAACTCCTCAAAGACGGTGGACACCCGTTCCAAGCAAGATTCAAAAGGTTCAAAAAGGCAAGATGTCGCCGATCCTCCAGCCATGCATGAGGCCACGCTGCAGCCAGCTCCATCTTCATCACAGGTCTGTGCACAAGGGGTGAGTGACTATTCCTGCAGCCTTTCGCACCCAGGCTACACACCTAGCAGCTCTAGACTCCCCTGCCAGCTCAGCGGACCCCAGCCCCTCCATAGTTGAACCTACACTGGCAGAAATCATGCTGGTCATAAAAGACTGCAAGGCTTCTCTCACTGTACAAATGGAGAGCATCCATACTGATTTCTCCTTACTGAAGCAAGACATGCAGAACCTGAGGGATAGGACAGGGGAGGTGGAGGCACGTGTCAGTTCTCTGGAAGATACTGTGCATCCTTTGAATGTGACTGTACGGACGGCCACAGACGAGCTAGTGACCCTTAGAGCTAAATTGGACGATTTGGAAAATTGTTCCCGAAGGAACAATCTTAGACTTGTGGGGTTCACCGAAACATCGGAAGGTTCCCGCCCTGAAAGATTTCTTCATAAATGGCTACGTGACATTTTTGGGTCAGAGAAGCTCTCACATGCATTTGAAATTGAGCGTGTGCATCGCACCCCCTGACACCCTCCACAACCAGGGGCACCCCAAGATCTCCGATTGCAAAAATCCTCAACTTCCATGACAAAGTCGCCATACTGCAACTCGCCAGAGAAAAAGGTCCACTTAAGTTCAATGGCAACTCCATCTCCATATACCCTGATTTTTCAGCAGAAGTGCAATGCCAACGAATGTCCTATGTGGCAGTAAAAGAAAGACTGTGGACAGTATATGGGTAAGTCGAGATTATATGTATTCAAGATTAAAATTTTCTACAGCGACATGTGGTGAGAATCAAACCTTTGCACATAAATACATTTTTTATGTTTTTCAACTTGAATCTACATGAGCATTTGAACCCGAATACTCCATGCATGTGAAAACGCCGCTGTTCATGAATATCTATGCAATGTAACTGTGTATACACACTGTTGGATTTCTAGTAATATATAGAATATAAGTTGTATCAACAAATGCTCTATATGGTATAATATCTTTGTGAAATAAGTATATCATATCTTTTTCTCGTTTTCTCTTTTCTCCTCTTTAATTCTTTACGCTAAATTATGTCACTTACACATTGTTTATTGACATTTTTAGAATTCATGTGATATCCACTGTGCTACTACTCTCAAGGCCCTGACGAAGCAGAACTGTCCACGAAAAGTGTAGGCCATATCTTCTCTAGTCTGTCTGGGACTGGCACACCCTGACCTCAAAATTCCAAAACTGTAACTCATTTTAACTTGTTTATTCTCAGAAGGTACTGCTGTATGGCAGATGAATAAAGTTTGTATATTTTTCTTTAAATTCAAGTATGTGTATTTTTCCTTGTCAAAAGAAGTTTATTGAGTATACAATATTATAAAGATACATAAAGTAAGTTTACAAGGATCTATAAAGTAAGCTCATTGTTTTACAGTAGGGTTTATATAGGTAAATATCATGAAATTTCAAATATTAAACATTGGGTTCACGTAAACCTAAATTAAAGATATATATCATTTCCTTAGTTACTTTTGTAGGTATTTAAATGATTTATACCTACTATACATATTGTTTACAGGTAGAGTGTATATAGGTCAAATAAATTCTGATAATGAGCTTTAATCGTAAGGTGGAGAAAAGGAAAGAGAAAGAAGAAAAAGGGTAGAAAGGCAGAGGTATGGTCCACAAGGTTGTCCCGCTCGTCAGTTTATTATTCTTTTTAGTTCTCTTTGAAGCCTTAGAATGGGTGTCTCTGTAAGTCATTTAATCTGTTACCATGGCAACAGGACAGAGTCATTGAAGTTTGACAGGAACGGTTGTTTTATCCAAGGTTGCCAAAGTTTTTCAAATTTTGGAATTTGATCGATGGCTACCATCTTAGCATGGGACATTGTATTATTCATTCTGTGAATTGTTTCTGCTAGTACCAATGTAGGAGATTTCCATGCCTTGGCCACTGTTTGTTTTGCAGCCGTTATTAGTTGGATCATAAGTTTGAATTGAGAGAGTGTTAACCATTCCGGTTTTAGATTAAGTAAAGTTATATATGGATCTGGTTGTATTATTTTTTTAAAATATTTTAGATGCAAACACGAAGACTTCCTTCCAGAAGGTTTGGATTACTGGGCACGTCCACCATATGTGTAAATGTGTGCCTATTTCTGGGCATCCTCGAAAACAAAGAGCTGAGGTATTAGGTGAATATTTTGCCACTCTAGCAGGTACAAGGTACCAGCGAATTAGGACTTTATAATTTGTCTCCAGTGCTAAGATGTTGGGTGAAGATGACTTAGATGTAAGCCATATGTTAGACCAGTCCGTGTCTTCTAAAGTTCGTCCCAGGTCCTCCTCCCACCTCTGAACGTAAGAGGGTCTATTAAGATTTTCTACTCCATATAATTGATTATAAAGTGATGAAATTGTACCTTTAGCAAATGGATCTTTTGTACAGATTGATTCAAAAATGGATAATTGGGATAATGGTGTATCCCCCTTTAGGAATGGTGTATAGAAATTTTTGATTTGGAGATATCTAAATATCTCAGAGTTTGGTAGATCATATTTTTCTCTAAGCGATGGGAATGAAAGGAATGATTTAGATGCTATGAAGTCATTTAGTGTCTGAATGCCTGATGTTGTCCAAGCTTTAAAAGAATTTGGGTAGATCCATGCCGGATAAAAGGCCGGATTTCTGATAAAAGAAAGGAGAGGATTGTGTGGAGATTGTAACTGATATTTGGTTTTTAGTTTTATCCCAGAGAGATAAGAAGTGTTTAGTTATGGGATTATGAATTTTAAAGCGGTCTTTAGGATCAAGCCATAACAAGTTTGATATTAATAGAGGATCATTTTCTGAAGCCTCTATAAATACCCATAATGGGATTTCTTGTTTTGCATGGTATTTGGACAGACTGGCCAAATGTGCTGCTCTGTAGTAGTTAGTAAAATTAGGGTATCCCAGGCCTCCTTTATTTTTGGGAAGATGTAGTGTGTGTATAGGTATACGTGGTTTAGAAGAGCCCCATATAAACGAAGTTGCTCTTTTTTGTACTATTCTCAAAAAATAGGAAGGAATTGGAATAGGGAGGACTCTGAATAGATAAAGCAATTTGGGTAGAATAGTCATTTTGATTGCATTAATCTTCCCTATCCAGGATAAAGGAAGTTGCGACCATTGTTTTATTAGATTTGTGATCTGTCTTAATACAGGATAATTGGTTGAGAATAAGTCAGAATGAGATGCTGTTAAATGAATTCCAAGATATGGGATTGATTTTTCTGCCCATGTGAATGGGAGTGCAGCCCTAGCCGGGATCAATTCCATGTTTGTGAGCGAAATATTAAGCACTAGGCATTTCTTAGGATTAATCATAAGGCCGGATAGGGCTGCAAATCCATCAAGAGCTGGTATTAAGTTAGGACCAGAGACCTGTGGTGATGATAGAAAAAGTAATATATCGTCTGCAAATATACATAATTTGTGTGTAATACCTCCTACTTCAATGCCAGTTATAGTTTGGTTTGTTCTGATGTATTGGGCCATGGGTTCGAGTATAAGGGCAAATAATAAGGGAGATAATGGGCAACCCTGTCGGGTACCTCTTTTGATATTAAAGGCACCAGATTTGTATCCAGCATATTTTATATAGGCTTTGGGTTTATTATATAATGCTTTGATCCATGTTAAAAAGTGGGGTCCAAAACCCCATTTTTGTAATGAATATTGCATATATTGCCAGGATACTGTGTCAAATGCCCTCTTAATATCGAGAGATAGAAAACATAAAAGGGATTTTCCGTTTTTTAGCAATAAGTGCCAATAACACTGCCCTGCGTATATTATTGCCTGCCTGTCTATTTGGCATGAAGCCTACTTGATCTCTATGTATTAATTTTCCTATAATGCTATTAAGGCGTTTTGCTATTATTTTTGCTAATAATTTAATATCAAGGTTTAACAGAGAGATAGGCTGATAATTCACACAGGAAGTATCATCAGAAAGGGGTTTTGGGATCATACAAACAATTGCCCTTAGTGTTTCTTGCCGAAAAGAATGTCCTTCTAGAAGTTTGTTAAAAGCTTCAGTGAGAATGGGAGAGAGTATTTCTGAGAATGTTTTATAGTATAAAGCCGAGTAGCCGTCTGGGCCTGGTCTTTTGTTAAGTTTTAGGTCTTTTATGGCGTTAGCAACTTCATCTATAGTTATAGGCTCATCCAAACTGCTTTTTTGATTCTGAGACAACTCAGGTAAGGTTATTTTTGAGAAGAAGGATTCAGCCTCTGTAGGATTAAATTCATTGTTTGTCTTGTATAAAGTTGCGAGATGTGAGTGAAATTTATGGACTATTTTAACTGGATTACAAGTATAAACATTTGATAATTTCAAACGTATTGGTTTGAAAGATTTGTTAGTTGAATTTAATGCCCGAGCCAAATATGTACCTGGTTTGTTTGTATTCATGTAGAAATTGTGTTTGGAGCATTTGAGGGATTTATCAACTGACTCAGTGAGAAATAGATCGTATTCCAATCTAGATTTTTCCAGATGAGATTTTGTACTCTGAGATGGATTATCTTGGAATATGTAGGCTGCATTAAAATTGAGTTCTAGTTTTTTTGCTAGATTTTTGCGTTCCCGTTTAAATAGTGCCATTTGTCTTTGTATTGTACCACGCAAGACAGGCTTATGAGCTTCCCACAGTGTTATTGGGGAGATGTCTGTTGTATTATTAATTGATATGTATTCCTTTAAAGCTTGTTCAAAGGCCATCTGATGTAGTGGGTGTTTGAGCATTATGTCCGGTAAGTACCACGTTGGGTCATGCGCTTTTGGTATGGCTGAGGCTATAGTAGTGTATACTGCATTATGGTCAGACCACGGAATCGGAATTATATCTGATGCAATAATTTCTGGTATCATTCCTATTGTTAGAAAAATATGATCTATTCTGGTGAAGGTTTGATGAGGGTGCGAGAAATAAGTGAATTTCTTTTTCATTGGGTTACTTTCTCTCCACGAATCTACCAGATTGTATTTGGAAAGAAGTTGAGAAAAAGGTAATCTAGAGGTTATTTTGGATGGTGTAAAAGGTGATTTATCTAGAAATGGGAGGAGGACCTGGTTGGAATCCCCACACATTATCACTGTTCCTATTTTGTGTGTATTAATCACTTGTAATATATGTGAGAGGAATGGTGTAGGTTGTTTGTTAGGAGCGTAGTAGGAAATCACCGTGATTGCTGTATCCATTATATAACCCACGAGTATCAGGTATCTACCTTCTGGGTCTTTAATTTCTGATGATAAGGTGAATGGTGTGGATCGGTGAAATGCAATTAGAGTTCCCCTTTGCTTGATACAGGCAGAAGCCGTGTAAATTTGTTGATAAAAAGGAGAAATATATTTTGGAGTAGAATCTTTGGTGAAGTGTGTTTCTTGGAGGCATACTATGTGAGCCTTCTTGTTATGGAAAGTACGGAAGGCTTTGGTCCTTTTTTGAGGGACATTTATTCCCTGAACATTCAGGGAAAGTATATTCAGTGGTGCCATGGCAACAGATCAAATAGTTTTGACTTACTTTTTGTTATGCAGAGCTGACTGCGCAGATCAACCTGTGTGGACTGAAGAGATGAAAAGATAGAAAAGAAACCAGTGAATTCTGGAGTAAAGAGTAAACAAAAAACATATGAGATTAGATGATACATTGTATAAATTATTTTTTGCAAGTAATCACAATTTACCCTTGAAAGAGAATAAATATCTCTCTCAGGGGAATAAGTGCCTTCGTCACACTCCCACATAATATGGTTGGGAGAATGAGGAGGGCTAATGGGGGTACACGGATCTTCCGCTTACAGGAGAGAAGTGCTATGTCAAAAGACATCAAAATGATGTTTCATTAATTGGAGTGCAGAATATAGTTTTTGTTGAAATTATTTATTCCAGGGTGGTTGTATATGGTTAGTCTTGCCCTAGGCTAAATAATTCAGTTAGAAAGGTACTGTTAATAACTTTGGTATTGATGAAGATAGTTTGAATTATTTTGGGATTTTAACCCTTTTAGAGTAAACAATTACATATTTTATTCATATGTAACTGTTTAGATTTGTTAACTCATAAAATTGAGGTTGTATTGCTTCAGATTAGAATAAACAAAAACATAATTCTAGGAACTAGTTAGGTAATAATATATTTGTTTTAAGAAAAGAAAGAAAAAGCTTTCATTACTTCTGGATTATTGAACATATTTGTCCTAAAAAGTAATAAATCTATTGTTATTACCTGATAATATATAACTGAACAAGAATTTCCTTATTTCACTTATATATTCTAAGGCTATATGAATCAGAAGTAATAAGAAATATAACTGGAATGTAACATGATCCCACACAGTGTGTGACTATTAGAATGCAGTTACATTCAGTTATAAATACAGGTTTTTTATAGAGAACCATCTCTTAGTATAATAAATGAAGAGATATCAGGAATTAGGATGTCAGTCCATTGAATCTTCTTGGTCCATGGATGATGTGGCATAACGGCCTCTTTTTGTGAGAATGAGGATTCCCATTTTGTTCTGAAATTTTCTGGGTGCTGCCTGAAGGTGAAGATGATGCCATTCTTCTGCGTGTGGGAGAGTTGCTGCTTGTGGGTTCTGTCAGATTTAATTTTAAAAGGGTTTGTTGTAGTTCATCTGCTGATCTGCTTCTGTAAATTGTACCTTGGTAGTTAAATCTGACTGAAAAGGGGAAGCCCCATTGATACATAATGTTGTGGCGTTGCAGTTCCATTAGTTGGGGTTTCATGGATCGTCTTTTAGTAATAGTAAGTTGGGATAGGTCAGCAAAAATTTGATAATTGTGTCCTTGAAAATTAAGCTCCTTTTTTTCTCTTGCAGCAATTAGTATTTGTTCTTTCGTTCTGTAATAATGAAATTTTGTGATTATATCACGTGGGGGTCCATCTTTCTTTTTGGCTGTGAGGGCTCTGTGTACTCTGTCCAGTTCTAAACATTCAATAGGGATATCTGGCTTTAGTTCTTGTAATAGAGCAGTAATAGTAGATTGCAGGTCTGTCACAGTTTCAGGTATTCCCCTTATGCGCAAGTTTGAACGTCTGGCTCTATTTTCGTAATCTTCGAGCTTAGTTTGAAGTATTAAATTCTCTTCTTTTAATTGTTCCAATTCTGTTATATTTTCTTGGGTTGTAATTTCAATTTCATCCATTTTTATTTCTAAGGCTGCGGTGCGGTTTCCCAGCTCTCTTATTTCTTTGGTTAGGCTTTTTGTTATTTGGTCTGAGGTTTGTTTTAAAGCCTTATGAAGCATCTTTTCAAATTGTAATAATATTACTGGGGATGCTGAGGAGGCTTGTGGAGAAGTTTGTGAGAGGATTTGTTCTGTATCTGACTCAAATGGAGAGTCTTGCTGTGACATTTTCTGTCTGTGAGAGCGCCCTGATGCTGTATCTTGTGAGGTGACTGGAGCTGCTTTAGTTGCAGTGACTGCCTGTGAGCTCTTTGTGAGGTGATTTTTATTTCTGCCACAGTTTCCTCCCAGTACCATATTTCCTGCCCAAACTTTCACCGTTTGTTCCCTGGGGCAAAAAGGTTCAAATGGATACCTTTTGAGCTTGCAGGCTCCGCTTTGTCCTTCTCTCCTCAGCGGTGCGGAGCTCTAACAATGCATGTCTGCTCCACTAGGCTCCGCACTTCTCCCCCCGGTATGTGTATTTTTCATTACACTCCTCTGAGGCACAAAGTCCCACCCTGTTCTAAATTCCTTTTTTTTTTTTAAACAATGTTGCACATTCTTAGGTGATGGTTCCTCTGTAGGAGTATTTGTGACTCCACGTCTACCTCAACCCCCACATATATCCTGTTTGATGACTGCTAGTACAGCTATCTGAGAACCCCATCCTGTGCTCACTCTTTTGCCACGAAAACAGCATTCCTCAAGATTAGATATCTGCATTACCCCTTTTCTCTGAACTTTCTTACACCCTAATCGGGTCTGATAATCATTTCAAACTGGCTGCATGAAAGGCATTTTCTTTATGTCCTCCCGCGTACCCCTACCCAACGAGCCCCCCAAAGAATGTCGTGTCTGCAGAAAGTGCGGATATAGGCGTGACACCCACTATTATTGTCCCTCCTGACAATCATGGTCTTTGCATTGGTGAATGCTACCATACACTAGTTGAGTATTAGCGTAGGGTACAGCACTGCACAGACTAGGACACACTTTCACAGGGTCTCCCAAGATGCCATCGCATTTTGAGAGACCCAAACACTAAAAAAAAAAAATATATATATATATATATATATATATAAAGTAACCAAAAATAGTTGTTGTTTTATTGTTCTGCTCTTTTTTTTACTGTATTCTATTCTGCAATGTTTTATTGTTATTATGTTTGCTTTATTGGTATGCAATTTTTTTTTATAGTTTACGGTTTATTGTGTTTTATTGTTAACCATTTTTTTGTTTTCAGGTACACCATTCAGCTGCAGAGCAGATTTATTTATCTTGACAGCAACAGCGTTTGCTCCCACGATACATAAAGCCATGACTCCAGCAGTGTCAGAGGTGATTTCACTCACCACCACAGTTACATACTTCAGCATATATGCGAAGCATGGGGGCAGCAGTGAGCAGAGGAGCGATTTGCTCCTACCTCTTGCAGGATGATGCCCCCATGCTTCGGCATATATAAACTGTGCATGTATGCCCATCATTAGAAGTGGGTGGATGAAGGGAGGTATTCTAATGGTGAGCATACCCATCGATCAATCTCTTTTTTTCGTTCAGCCCACAGGCTGCATGAAAAACAAGTTTACAATATATGCTCAAAAAGGACCAGCAACGTGGTTATACCAGAATGATGCCTGCAGGTTTAGGTATCATTTTTTTCAGCCAGCAGTCGGCTTTCATGTAAAAGCAATCCTAGCGGCTAATTAGCCTCTAGACTGCTTTTACCAGCAGTGGGAGGGAAGGAGGGAAGGAGGGAAGGAGGGAATGCCCCCCCACCGTCTTCCATGTTTTTCTCTGGCTCTCCTGTCCCAACAGGGAACCTGAGAATGCAGTTGGTGATTCAGCCAGCTGACCGTAGAGCAGATCAGAGACCAGAATGGCTCCAAAACATCTCTATGGCCTAAGAAACTGGAAGCTACAAGCATTTCATGACTTAGATTTCGCCGGATGTAAACAGCATCATTGGGAAATTGGGAAAGCATTTTATCATACCAATCTTGGTGTGGTCAGATGCTTTGAGGGCAGAGGAGCGAACTAGGGACCCCAATTTCTTCAAAAAGAAAAAGAGTACCTGTCACTACCCATTGCTATCATAGGGGATATTTACATTCCCTGAGATAACAATAAAAATGATTAAAAATAATAAAAAAAAATTATATATATATATATATATATATATATATTTTAAAGATAAAAAAGCAAAAAAAATAAGAAAAAAACAAAAAAAAGCACCCCTGTTTCTCCCCCCCTGCTCTTGCGCAAAGGCGAACGCAAGCGTCGGTCTGGCGTCAAATGTAAACAGCAATTGCACCATGCATGTGAGGTATCACCGCGAAGGTCAGATTGAGGGCAGTAATTTTAGCAGTAGACCTCCTCTGTAAATCTAAAGTGGTAACCTGTAAAGGCTTTTAAAAATGTATTTAGTTTGTCGCCACTGCACGTTTGTACACAATTTTAAAGCATGTCATGTTTGGTATCCATGTACTCGGCCTAAGATCATCTTTTTTTATTTCATCAAGCATTTGAGACTAAAAATGGGAAAGTTGGGACTTTAAAATGAGGTCATGGACACCGTGGGAATGACTGGATGAGTGAAAGTGCTGCTGTAACATCACATGTATACATATGTAATTTTTTCTGTTTTGTCTGTATGATTTATCAATTGTGACCACCATTTGGGTATATATTCGATGTACTCTTGATGTCTGTATTACGTTTGCACATACATATGTGCTTGTAAATACTTTATAAAATGATATTCACTACAATGTCTTTTATAGATGTGGTTTATGATATTGATATGACTGTGCATTTCATTACGATCAATAAATATGTATTTTCATCCAGTCATTCCCACGGTGTCCATGACCTCATTTTAAAGTCCCAACTTTCCCATTTTTAGTCTTGAATTCAGGGATGGAGGCACCCCACATATGTGCCTCATCTAAAGTCCCAAATCCCCCCCCCCTTTCTTCAACAAGCATTTGGGCAATATAGTGTGTTGTAGTGCATTAAATTTTAAAAAATGCGTTAATGCGTCAAAATACTGTGTGAAAAAAAAAAAAAAAAACATTTTAATTTGTACAGCATTTGCTTTAAAAAAAAAAAAAAAAAAAATATATATATATATATATATATATATATATATATATATATATATATATATATATATATATATATATATATATATATATATATATATATATATATATAAATATATTTGAGGGTTCAAAGTAATTTTCTTGCAAAAAAAAAATAAAAAATATTTTTTCATGTAAACAAAAAAAGTGTCAGAAAGGGCTTTGTCTTCAAGTGGTTAGAAGAGTGGGTGATGTGTGACATAAGCTTCTAAATGTTCAAACCCCCCCCCCCCACCCAAATGACCCCATTTTGGAAAGTAGACACCCCAAGCTATGCTGAGAGGCATGTCGAGTCCATGGAATATTTTACATTGTGACACAAGTTGCGGGAAAGAGAAAAATGTTTTTTTGCACAAAGTTGTCACTAAATGATATATTGCTCAAACATGCCATGGGAATATGTGAAATTACACCCCAAAATACATTCTGTTGCTTCTCCTGAGTACGGGGATACCACATGTGTGAGAATTTTTGGGAGGCTAGCTGCATACGGGGCCCCCCGAAAACCAATCACCACCTTCAGGATTCCTAAGGGATTAAATTTTTGATTTCACTCCTCACTACCCATCACAGTTTTGAAGGCCATAAAATGCCAAGATAGCACAACCACCCCCCCGCACCCCTACCCCAATATATCATTTAGTGACAACTTTGTGCAAAAAAAAAAAAAAAAAAAAAAAAAAAAAAAACCAACAAAAGTAATTTGTGTCAAAATATAAATTATTCCATGGACTCAACATGCCTCTCAGAAAATAGCTTGGGGTGTCTACTTTGCAAAATGGGGTCATTTGGGGGGGTTTGTGCCATCTTGGCATTGTATGGCCTTCAAAACTGATAAGTAGTGAGGAGTGAAATCAAAAATTTACGCCCTTAGGAATCCTGAAGGTGGTGCTTGGTTTTCGGGGCCCCGTACGCGGCTAGGCTCCCAAAAAGTCCCACACATGTGGTATCCCCATACCCTGGAGAAGCAGCTAAATTATTTTGGGGTGCAATTCCACATATGCCCATGGCCTGTATGAGCAATATATCATTTAGTGACAACTTTTTGTAAATTTTTTTTTTTTTTTGTCATTATTCAATCGCTTGGGACAAAAAAAATGAATATTCAATGGGCTCAACATGCCTCTCAGCAATTTCCTTGGGGTGTCCACTTTCCAAAATGGGGTCATTTGGGGGGTTTTGTACTGCCCTGCCATTTTAGCACCTCAAGAAATGAGATAGGCAGTCAAACAAAGCTGTGTAAATTCCAGAAAATGTACCCTAGTTTGTAGATGCTATAACTTTTGCGCAAACCAATAAATATACGCTTATTGACTTTTTTTTTTACCAAAGACATGTGGCCGAATACATTTTGGCCTAAATGTATGACTAAAATTGAGTTTATTGGATTTTTTTTTTTTAAATCAAAAAGTAGAAAAGATCATTTTTTTTTTTTTTTTCAAAATTTTCGGTCCTTTTCCAGTTATAGTGCAAAAAATTAAAACCGCAGAGGTGATCAAATACCATCAAAAGAAAGCTCTATTTGTGGGAAGAAAAGGATGCAAATTTTGTTTGGATACAGCATTGCATGACCGCGCAATTAGCAGTTAAAGCCACGCAGTGTCAAATTGTAAAAAGTGCTCTGGTCAGGAAGGGGGTAAATCCTTCCGGGGCTGAAGTGGTTAAGGCATACATTTTTATACTCATGGAAAAAAAGCCATGTGGACTTTTTACAGTTCCTAGGCTTCTTCTCTTACCTTATCCTCGCTGCAGGATACTGCTGTAACAGACAATTCCAAACTTCACCCATCACGGCGGGCTGCGTTAGCAAACCTTCAAGGACCGGATACCTTTGTAGGGGTTCCACTCCCTTGGACCTGTATTAGCGGGGTGCCAGGAAAAACTTTAGGTAATGTAGGCATGACCAAAAAGTCCTGGGCCCCGGGATCCAGCCCTGCAAAGAGGCATTACAGGCAAAACCTTGCGCTTCGTATACGAGACCCGGGTACCATCCACCTTGGCCGCAGTGGCACTTTGGATGTATCCGGTCTATGGAGGCTGTCTAAATCTACAAGGATCCCTCCAGTGGAGCTCTTCAGAGCACATCTTCACTCGTGACCAACACTTTAGACACTGGCGAAAAAAATTGAGGCAATCCTGGAAGGAGGAGAGGTTATATAGGGAGTGAACTTCCTGTATTGGGTATACCAGTGTCCATCACCTGAACGTGCCTATATAACCACATAGTGATTACTATGGTGCTTGGTGTCCCATGATGCACGATAAAGAAATGACATTTGTGTTGCAGGAGATGCTCAAATTCTAAACTTGTATCTTGGTGCAGACTTCTGGGAAAATCAGGAAGCCAATTACACCAGCAGGAAATTACATTTGTGTGTGCGTGTGGTGTGGGGGGCAGGTGGCGTTCTGTACACCATCTGGTTACAGAACTACTCCAGGTTGCCATACTGTATTGCATTTTACAGAAAATTACAGCACTGCTGATTGAAAACTAAAGATAATTTTTAATCACATTCAATTACAATGTGACTTACGTTGCAAAATGCTATTTTTTTTGTTTTATCCCATGAAAATGGAGTTACCCTATAACTTGTTTGAACGAACACTGGGCAAAAACAAAGTCCAAATGTAATAAAAATAAAATAAAAATCTTTTATTCCAAGAATCAGAGGAATGTCTTAGAACAAGAACAAGGCTAAATATACCATTCTGAACAAATAAAAAAAAAAAACAAAAACAAACAAACACTACTTAGGTTACTACCAACATGCTTTATTTAATGAATTCATGACTAGGTTACAGTTTAAACAAAAAAGCAAAATTTCAACATAGGTAGCATCCTCTTGGTCATATAAAAAGCATGCGGTTAAACCAGACGGGGACTGACACAGTTGCCCTCACAGTCTATGAAATGCTAGCTGTCACACTGATCCTAAAGCTTTAAAGCAATAGGGATAAATGACTTTGAATTTGTGACCTAGTTTCTTGTTCCAACTTCACTGGCTGTATTCTCCCCCCCCCCCCCCCCCCAGATAATGACTTGAAAAAATTCTCATCAGAACAAGGTCACCAATAGTAGCAAAACTGTGGCAACAGTTTTACCAGACAGGGAGAAAGAGAATCTGTATCATGCAAACAAATAATAAAGAGCTGAGGTTTTAGCATTCCCCATACTAAAAAAAAATATTTTTTTTTGGTTCGCTTGAAAAACCTTTTTCTCCGAGTACATCACAGGACTATATATTCATGACTACTATGCTGCCACTTTCAGGTGAATGGATATGAACCCCACCCAGGCATAACCCCTCCCAGCTCAGCTAAGCCTCAGTTTTGTTGCAAGCAAAGAACATACAAGAGGGGAGGGATCTATGTGTCATTTGATGTACTCCAAGAAAAGGGGCCTTTTACAAGTAAACCAAAGATTCTAAAATTTCTTAAACACACATTACAGGATACAGAAGACATATGACTACTTGGGAAGTCCCAAAGCCAAAACAAGAACAAGGGGGAAACCCACTACAAGCCCTTCCACCCAAAACTTGCATCTGCAGAGGCCTGAACATCTACCTTGTATAACTTAGGAAATGTTTACTGAAAGGATATTAGGCTGAAAAGCTCTGGAGTCAAACTGGGCATAAGAGACAACATACATACATCTCTTCCTACATATAAGGGTGCAATTACAAAGACCTGGGATTCTTTTGTGGCCACCAGGACATAAAAATCAGTAACTTTAGGGGAAGAGATTTCCAGCATTAGTAAATTCAAGTTTTTTTGCACATCTGGCCCATCAGCCAGGAAGCCCATCATGGTCTTATGTGTCTACAACAGCTCTGGGCCCTGAGACTCATCCTGGAAGGGCTCATCTACAGAGGATTCCCAATCCTCAACAGCTTCCTCCTCCTCTTTTCCTCCGACACCTCAGCCTCCCGCAAAAGGGATGCTTGTGACTCAGGCTTTCCAAACCAAAAGAACTCCAGAATGCAGATCCCACAAACCAGAAATGGCTCCAGAACATTCCTCCTTTACTTTCTAAGACATGATATTTTTTTTGGGGGGGGGGAACAGATTCAGAACTGACACTTTGGGAGCAGTTGCGGGGCAAACGGTGCAAGGGGTCCTCCCTACCTTATTGAGGAATTTGAGATCCCACCCCATCGTCCTTCCCCACATTTCTCTGCCTGTGTGGAGTGATAGCTTGCAGAAGGTTAACAGACCTGTAAAACCCAGTAAATATAGCGGCTACCCAGCTGAGAGGAGTGTTCACCTAAGCCAGAACACCTTTGTGGGCAGTTACACAAAAATAGAACAAGTGCCCCATAACTTGCTATGCCCAGCACCTAATGGTGAGGCTGCTGCAGCTGTGCAGGACTGTAGCAGTGTGCTGCCGAATCGCTGGACTAGTTCCGCATAGTGGTGTACCAAGAGCCTGTGAATGCATGTGTTTGAGTCCCAGAGTCAACAAAATGGTGCCCAAGCATAAAATGACAACTCCAGTGTGATCACTGCCCTGAACCTATAAAAGCACCCTGCCAGCGAGATAAATGGATACATTGTAACCCTGAAGAATGCTGTCCACAGAATCCTGCTTCAACTGCCATCATTACAGGTCTTCCCCCATTCTCGCATGTGGGGTCTGAGTAAAGGGACTCTTGGCCATTGCGACCAATCCCGATGAAGCCCTCTTCTAC
Source organism: Aquarana catesbeiana (assembly GCA_037953035.1). Taxonomy (NCBI): domain Eukaryota; kingdom Metazoa; phylum Chordata; class Amphibia; order Anura; family Ranidae; genus Aquarana; species Aquarana catesbeiana. Next base: position 436,270 of record JBBHAA010002455.1, read on the forward strand.
TCCAATAGGGGCGTCAGGAATACAGATTGATCCCCGCTGAGCTAGTGGAGTCTGACGGGCGGACCACTCATGTGAAAGGACCCTTAGGCTACATTCATCAAACTACACCTCTGAAAGAAGATCTTCAGGAGGGATATCTGTAGACACATCCATCTCCTAGGGAAACTAATAACTCAGGTCTAGCTGAGGGGGGGTTATTTCTGGGTGGGCTACTTTTTTTTTTTTTTTTTTTTTTTTTTTACACTGTCCATTCACTTGAACATGGCAGCGCAACCAAGTAGTCATGAAGTCATGTGTCCTGTGATGTACGATTAAGAAAAGCATTTTAACTTTTGTCTGTGTTGCTGCTAGGGACAAACCTGACAGGGGTTCTAATCCTAACCCACCTCATCAAAAATGAATAAAAAAAAAAAAAATTGGCTATAAAACCAGAATAGCATTCTCTGGTCTGACTGGCCCTTTAATAAGTATGCTTTGAATAGTTTTCCCTCTATAGGAGTTATATCTGCTTTTAAAACATATCTGAGGGGAACCTGATGGAACATAATATTGAAAAATAGCAAAGACAGTCCCCTTGCCAGCCTGATCGGTTAGACCGTACTCCATTACAGTAGTGTGGGCTGCCTCCATTCACTTATTTTTCCCCTATGGTTACCTGTAGTAGAGAAATAAGGTAAACTGCAGGTGACCACAAATTGTGGCAAAACCCTTAATATTCTGTAGTAATGTGACAAAAGGTCTACAATGGACAATCATAAATACAAGCTTGTGGTCTAGAAGAGCACCCGTGTCAGATTTGGGTGCTGGACAGGCGTCAATGAATTCTATAACATATTTTTATAGCCAGTAAATACATATTACTAACGTCAATTCATAACTTAATATTCATTTACTTACATTTCTTAAGAAAAATTTCCACGTTGAGAAAAAGGTTACCTCCGTATAGCACAGACCAGAGCCCCTTCCACTGTCTGGCACTACTAGAACACAATTTTTTCCTGTGAAAGGAAACCCACTACCCTAGCTAGTACTGTTGATAACATTATGCTTTTCCTGTAGCATTAAATTTAAAAAGGGCCCACAAAGCAAGTGCAGCCTAGTATTAGGCAGAAGTGTGAAGCAGAGGACCTCTTTCAAATAAAATAGTGGAAATTACTGTGAAATAAGTATTATGGACAGCAAATGAAAAGGCTACTGACATTTTTATTACCAAGCAAACCATTATACATTTTAAAAACACTTAAGATAAAACATAAAATAGGAAGACACCTTTTCTGCAGAATAAAAAAAAAAAAAAAAAAAAAAAGGGAAGGAGGAAAGAAACAACAAAAAAAAAAAAAATACACACACTATTTTGTACACAAGGAGGGAAAAAAAAAAAAAGAAGTTGCAAGCAGACACTGATTATTCTGGTCTGCACACTATGCTACAGGGTCGCAACGTCAGACCCAGAATACACAGAAAGAAATTTAAGTCATGGATTTCTGTAGTCCTGGCGAGCCTGCAAAATTGAAAGGAAAAAAAAAAAAATGTGAATACTTCAATGCAGAAAACAAACTCAACAAATACAAAATGACCACACCAAGCCTCCAAGGGATTTTTTGCCATTAAAAAGGCAAAGCAAGACTGAATGATGCAAGGCTTAGTGTTCATTATGTTCTGAAATATTGTCCAATGAAAAAATTAAATCCTGGCACCAAAACATTATCACACATGCAAAGTCTTGTGCGATTCGGGCCACATATCTCAAGATAAAGCAAAAACAGTGATGTAAAAATGACCACCATCCTGGTTTAAAAAAAAACAAAAAAAAAAAAAAAAAAAAAAAAAACACAACTTTAAAAATTAAGTAAGCATTGTCACTATTGCTTAAAGTATAAAAGTGAAAATTACCAGGTTCTTTAGACGGGATAAAAAAAAAATAAAAAAATACCCTTTGCACTTGAACCTGTAAAGATTTCATAATAAAAAATTCAAAATGTCTGAAAACTTTGTATACCTGCACAGAAAAAAGGGGCGACCTTCTTAATTAAAGACAACAGAAAATAGCACTGGAGACATAGCATATAAATTTTAAAGGGCATATTAACTCAAATGTTCTTGCCCAGGGTCAGGAACGCATGCATTGGATAACAGTTTATTTTTCCCTTGCATATAGTTTATGTATGCAGATGGGATTGTGACCGTCTCCATTTACTATACATTTCTATTGATTTTTTAGCATTGGTGGAGCCTAGACACAGTCTATTCCCAAAGTAACATATGCTCCATTAAACATCAGATGATACTAGTCTATGTCCTCGCACTGCTGTATTGTGGAAATTTGCACATCTCAGGCAGATACAGCGCATGACTCAGGGAGGACATAAAAGGGCCCTTTTCCTGTAATAGCAAAAACAATGTGCTTTCACACACAATGGGGAGTTCTGTTTGCAGACTAGTCAACTAGTGAAAAAACTTAAAGAAAAAAAATGGAATTAAACATGGCTGTTGAATTGTGCACTCTAAATACCAAAACCATGATGGCAACTTAGGACATTCACAACTCCCAAGAAAGAAAAAAAAAAAAATGTAGATAACTCTTAAAATGCCTGAAAACATTTCATGAAAGAATCTAGCAGAATTGCAGGCATAAAATATTTATATTTTATACAGCCTCAACAAATGAGTACTGAAGAATAAAAGCCTAAACAGGAGGAAAAACACTGTGCAATCTGAACTCAATGGAAAGGAACACACCTAGCATAATGGAGATAAAAGTGGTCTCAATCACTGAAAAAAAGTTCTAGGCCAAAATTTTTTTTTATTATTATTATTATTTTTTTTTTTTTTTTTTTTTTTTTTTTTAATAGGCGCGGGTGTACATCTAGTGTTTAAAGCAAACATAAATTTAATACTTTATTTTTCAAGTGCCAATTCACCACATGACCTCAATGGTCCAGCACAAAACTGCAAACAATAAAGTGCAGGTTCTGAGCAATCGCAGCACTCTAAGACAATGGTTCCCAAATCAGTTTCAAATTCTGTTGGGCATTCCATTATACCCCACTGTGGGCTTGAAAAGCTCCAGTGTGAGGTTAAAAAAAAAAAAAAAAAAAAAAAGGGTGCACAATGAGTGCCATTAGGTCACCTTACCTTCAAACAGGTTGTGTGAAACACAAGTGACCTAAAAGATTCTTTAGAAAATAAGCCCTAATTGATTCAAACCATCTCGTCAATGTCCACGGAATATTTTGTATTAGATTTATGGAGGTTGCCAAAGAGGATACAAAACTTACTCAATAAGCAGAGATCTATGAAATAATAGCAATCAAGAGGATAACAGGCATGCATTGTACATGGAAATGTTCTAAGCTGCGTACCATGTGATATTTTTGCACAAGGATTCAATAAAGATATTCTGTCTTTCAAAATAGTTAGATTATACTTCAATCTTTTCAATGATTAAGTGAACCTGTGCCAAGACTATGCATACTGCAGTATTTCCATATTCCAAACAAGTACTAAAAAGCAATTTAACCACTTCAAAGTCCAGATAGTTTCACCCTCTTCCAGTCCAGGCCATGATGACGCATTTTGCTATATTTATATCTCCGATTTTTGATGGGTAACCAGAGTAAAGAGTAGTATATGGCATTAATGCTGTATCTCAAGAACTAGAGCCGATATGGAAAATTGGTGCCATTTTTGAAATTAGTGGGTCAAATATACCCAGAAACAGATCTAACATTCCAGGCACCAAAATGTATGTTGGCCTGTGAGCTATCATAAAACCAGACCAGAATGTATTCTAAGTTTTTTGAAGATGTACTTTTTTGCCATAATTCCTTGGGAAATTACAATATTTACTTTCCTGAAAAGTTATTTTAACAAATTAAATCTCTCACACACACCAAAATTACATCTCACACACAGCATAGGCACACTCTTTGATTACACCCCAAAACACATTCTGCTACTTCTCCCAGGTAGGAAGATGCCACGCGTGAAACACTTCCAAGCCTAGCCACACTGAGGCCCAAAATACAAGGAGTACCTTAAGACTTTCTAGGGGCATAAATTACACATCTAATTTCCTGACTATCATTTTCTTTGAGCACCAGGACAGTGGAAACTGGCAGAAAGGACTACATTTTGGAAGAAAAACACCCCAATGCATTTTCTAAGCGGTATAGTGAGTTTTCTGGAAATGTCATTTTTTTGCCACAAGATTTGGAAATTGTGTAAAATGCAGGAAAGAATTTCCTGATGCTGATGTAACCGATTTTTCATTTTTTTATGAATGTGAGATCCCTTGAAGACTGCCTATGCTGATGCTGAGTGACTATCCTGTTATGCTGAGTCACAACCCCCCAGATCCAACGGATCATTAAATTGACCCATACTTTGTCTATTAGTTCCGGTACACAAGAATCCTCCTTTAAATTTATCACCAGATGGTATAGGATCCCCTCCCGTCTGGCTCAGAAGTTCCCCAATGCTAGTGACACATGTTGGAGGGGATGTGATCACCGAGGCACGTTCCTCCACATTTGGTGGTCCTGCCCTAAGATTATTCTGGGACGCCATTGTCCCTTGCATACAAAAACTTTCCCTTAGACCAATCAAAAACTCCCCGTTACATCTTTGATTTCATGGGATTCTGTCTACCATAAAGGCTTATAAAAGAAATGGAATAGCTCATTTATTAAATGCCACAAGGATTCCCATTCCCAGATTGTGGAAACAATCCACCTACCGCACACTATCTGCTTGGAAAGTGGAAGTGGATAATATTATGGAGGCTGAACGCTGGATATATACTGTTAAGGACCAACAAGAAAAATTTAGATAAGTGGATGGTGTGGATGTACTATTCACAAAAGATACCAATGAGTGAAGAGGGTCTCTATAGGGTTCTCTTTTATATGGCTTATAGTAACCATTTCATATATTATTTTACAGATCGAACTAAGAGGGATACATCCTGATTTCAAAGTACTGTACCCGAGTAACGGTTAAGTAGTTTTGTTTTTATATTTTTTTTTATTTTTAATTTAGTTCTCAGACATATCTCATTTCAAAAGGCTTTTCTGAATATACACTGGATTTTTATATGTGCCGTATTACGTTGGCTCCGCATGGGTCTTTGCATAATGCAGAAGAGACGACAGTTGCGGAGACTTCTGGGTTATTGATATGTTCATGAATATGTAAAGCCCATTTCTACATATTATGCAGTCTACTGTATGTTTACTTACGAGAACATTGGTACGGTTTTATTTTTGTTGAAAAGCAATAAAAACGTTATATATACACATAATGTCGCAGTCTCAATAAAAAAAAAAAAAAAAAAAAAAAAAAAATTAGAAAAATCTATCTCCTATTTTGTAGATGCTATAACTTTTATGCAAACCAATCAATACACGCTTACTGCGATTTTTTTAAACCAAAAATATGAATACATATCGGCCTAAACCGAAGAAAAATTAAAAAAAAAAAAAAAAGAAAAAAGTGGGACACTATAGCAAAAAGTATTTTTTTTTCCAAAATTGTCGCTCTTTTGTTTAGAACACAAAAAAACAAAAAAAACGCAGAGGCGATCAAATGCTACCAAAAGAAAGCTCTATTTGTGGGAAAAAAGGACGTCAATTTTGTTTGGGTACAGCGTCGCACTATCGCGCAACTGTTAGTTAAAGCGACGCAGTGCTGAATCGCAAAAAATGGCCTGGTAATTGAGCAGCCAAATCTTCCGGGGCTGAAGAGGTTAAAGTTGTGAATGCCCTCTCAAAGTCCCATTCAGAGGGATTTGTAGTTTGGGTTACCATTAGGGATGAGCCGAACACCCCCTGGTTCGGTTCGCATCCAGAACATGTGAACGGACCGAAAGTTCGCGCGAACATTCAAACACCATTAAAGTCTATGGGACTCGAACGTGAGAAATCAAAAGTGCGAATTTTAAAGGCCAATATACAAGTTATTGTCCTAAAAAAGGGTTTGGGACCCGGGTCCTGCCCCAGGAGACATGTATCAATGCAAAAGAAAGTTTTAAAAATGGCCATTTTTTCGGGAGCACTGATTTTAATGATGGTTAAAGTGAGAAAATAAAAGTAAAATATTCCTTCAAATATCGTACCTGGGGGGTGTCTATAGTATGCCTGTAAAGTGGCGCAAGCTTCCCGTGTTTAGAACAGTCCCAGAGCAAAATGACATTTCTAAAGGAATAAAAGCCATTTAAAAACTGCTTGCGTCTATAATGTAATGTCGGGTCCTGGCAATATAGATGAAAATTGAGAAAAACGGCAAGGGTAACCCCCCAGCCCATTACCAGGCCCTTTGGGTCTTGTATGAATATTAAGGGGAATCCCGCACCCAAAGAAAAAAAAAAAAAAAAAAAAGAAAAAAAAGAAGAAGGTGTGGGGTGTACTCTGAACAGCAGCATACAGGCGGTCCAAACAAGACAGGGACTGTAGGTTTGTTCTTAAGTTGAATAAATCGGTTTGTAATTTGGAACAGGTACATTTTTAAGTGTAGCTCCAGCCAAAAAAAAAAAAAATTAAGCTTTTTGGATAACAAAGGGAAGGGTTATCATTACTCCTGTAACATTTGTTTTGCTGTCTGTGCCCCTGTTCAGAAGATTTCACTTCACTTTGTCCCAATGACAATTGGATTTTGAAAATGTGGGGTTTTTAGGGAAACAAGGATTAGTGATAATAAAAGCATCAGCGGAGACACCTTTTTCCCATATTAACTCTTACAGGAGAGAATTTCCCTTCCTAGGGGTAGATTTCCTCTCACTTCCTATTGTCTCCCTCCGTTTGTAAGTAGGAGTCGTTTGCAAGTCGGATGTTTGAAAGTAGGGGACCGCCTGTATATATTATACGGCCTGCCCTATATACTCTGCAGAAATTTGGGCCTTAGGTGTTGGTGGTACCAGAACACTGTAAGCCCTCAAAGTTACTCTTGGTGGGCACTGGAACGGGCCCTGCTGTGAAATATTATATCAAGAATTGTAATTACATGCCCCTGTTGAACAGGGTCAGAAAAATTGGGCCTTTGGTGGTGGTGTTGCCACAACAATGTAAGCCCTCACAGTTACTCATGGTGGCCTCAGGAACGGGCCGCGCTGTGAAATATTAGATCAAAAATTGTAATTACACGCCCCGGTTAAACGGGGGCAAAAAAAAAAAAAAGGGTCTTAGGCAGTGGTGGTGGTGCCACAACACTAACTCCTCACAGATTCTGTTGAGCGCAGGAACGCGCCCTGCTGTGAAATATTAGATCAAAAATTGTAATTACGCGTCCCTGTTAAACAGGGGAAGAAAAATTGGGCTTTAGGCACGGGTGCCACAACTCTACAACCCCTCACAGATACTCTAGTTGAGCGCAGGAACGAGCCCTGCTGCAAAATATTACAGCAAAAATTGTAATTACACGTCCCGGTTAAACAGGGGCAGAAAAATTGGGCTTTAGGCACTGGTGCTCAGAACCAAAAATGTTCTTAGAAGCTATCAACACGAACACTGTGGAGGAATAGGATAATCACTCAGCATAACAGGATAGTCACTCAGCATCAGCATAGGCAGTCTTCAAGGGATCTCACATTCATAAAAAAATGAAAAATCGGTTACATCAGCATCAGGTGCTCGGTAGCTAGTGATCCAAGACGGATTCATTTTTATGAAGGTGAGCCGATCAACCGAGTCTGTGGACAGGAGCACTCTGATTGGTTACAAAGCCTCCAGCAGCACCGAATGTGCATTCAGATAGAACGCTGGATGCAGGACAGGCCAGTAGCTCAATTGCATACTGCGCAAGCTCTGGCCAGTGATCCATCCTCAAGACCCAGAAACCCAGTGGATTTTCGGTTGGAAAGGTCTCCAAGTCTGATCTTGCCCCAAGGTATTCCTGCACCATGTAAATCAGACGCTGGCAATAGTTGCTGGAACCGATCAGACCTTGGGGCTGCGGACTAAAAAATTGAACGCATTGGTCAGACAGCCACCTTCTCCACCACTCTTTCTGTGACTGACCAAAGCCTCAGCAACACGTTGTCCAGGAGGACCAGGAAATTGTAACCTCCCAGGCTCTGGAAACGCATTGCACAAAAGTTTCTGCAAGCCTCGTGAAGAGGTTTCATCCTCTGCGAAGGCTGGATAAGTTCCGTAACCTTACCATTTTAACGTGGATCAAGAAGGGTTGCCAGCCAGTATTGATCCCTTTCATTGATACCATGAATCCGAGGGTCCTTTCGCAGGCTTTGCAGGATCAGAGTCATGCAGCGTAGGTTTGCTGAGGCATTCGGTCCTGAGTCCTCTGGGTCACGAAGGACGACATGATCCGCAGCCACCTCCTTCCAGCCACGTACAAGTCCATGGGTTTCTGGGGACTGAAAACAATCCCTTGAAGACTGCTGCTGAGTGCCAGGCTCCACCTACATGCTGACACAATCCTCCTCCTCTTCCTGTGTGATAGGTGGGCCTGCAGGAATACTGTTTGGATAAAGGGGGCCTTGAGAGGTAAGGAAGTCCTCCTCTTCCTCCCTCTGTTCTGCCTCAAGTGCCCTGTCCATTATTCCACGCAGCACGTGCTCCAACAGGAAGACAAGAGGGACAGTATCACTGATGCATGCACTGTCACCATCCTCGTGGCCTCCTCAAAATGGTGACAGGATAGTGCATGCATCCTTGATCATTATTCACTGGCGTGGCGAAAAAAAAGCCAAGCTTCCCTGACCCTGTCCTGGTGCCATAGTCGCATAGGTACTCATTGATGGCCCTCTGCTGCAGCATTGCCAACACTGAGTTCCACCTGGTAGGCATGTCACAGATGAGGTGGTTCTTGGGCAGGTTGCACTCCTTTTGAAGGTCAGCCAGCCGAGCACTGGCATTATATGACCGGCGGAAATGCCCACAGACTTTCTTGGCCTGCCTCAGGAGATCCTGTAAGCCCGGGTACCTGCACAAGAACCTGCACCACCAAATTAAGGACGTGAGCCAAACAGGGAACATGGTTCAAGTGTCCCTGTCGGAGGGTGGATAGGAGGTTGGTGCCATTGTCGCAAACCACCATTCCTGGCTGAAGCTGGCGTGGTGTCAACCACCTCTGAACCTGCCCCTGCAGAGCTGCCAGAATCTCTGCCCCAGTGTGGCTCCTGTCCCCTAAGCAGACCAACTAAAGCACCGCATGGCATCTTTTTGCCTGAGTGCTTGCGTAGCCCCTAGAATGTCTACGGAGCAACGCTGGTTCCGAGGACAAATCTGCACAGCAAGAGGCCATAGAAGAAGAGGAGGAGGGGGTGAAGGAGAGAGGTGTGGCAGAATCACCACTACCAGCATTTTGGAGGTGTGGTGGCGGAACAAGCTCCAACATTACTGCACCCTGTCCTGCATCCTTCCCAGCTGCCAGCAGGGTTACCCAGTGCGCCATGAAAGAAAGGCAACGTCCCTGTCCATGCCTGCTGGACCACGCGTCAGCAGTAATATGCACCTTACCACCTTGTCCAACGAGGCCAAGACACTGTCTTCCACATGCTGGTAGAGAGCCGGAATGGCCTTATGGAGGGAAAAAAAAAAAAAGGCGTTTGGGAACCTGCCAATGAGGTACCGCACATTCCACAAATTCTCAAAAGAGGGCAGGGTCTACCAGCTGAAAAGGCAGCAGTTGGAGTGTTAGCAATTTAGCCAAACTAGCATTCGGCCGCTGAGCATGTGGATGGCTGGGACTGAATTTCTTTTGACGGCTTAGCAACTGGGGTAGGGAAATTTGCCTGCAACAATTGGATTTAGGTGTACCGCTAGCAGATTGCCCGCAAGTGCTTGGGACACCTAATTCTACATCTTCATTCCTCTCAGTGCAGGTCTCTGAGAAGACTGAAGGTATAGTGGGGTTGGAGATCCCAGCTGATGAGGAGCAAGAAGAGGTCTGCCTTGTTCTTTGGTGTGGGTCTTTTAAGTACTGTTGCCAATGGACTGCATGGGAGCTCGACATGTCTGGTCAAGCATGTGGTGCCCAAGCGGCTGCCGTTTTGGCCACGCTTGATACGCTTCAGACATATGTTGCAAACAGCAACGGTGCGATCTGCTGCACACACCAAAGAACTTTTGAAAAAACGCGGAGTCAGCAGCACCCTGCACATGCGGAGCTCTTCGGTGTGGCTGTCCTTAAGCTGGCCCCTGGAGGGCATCCTGCCTCATTGGAGATGTGCCTCCTCCTCCTCTCTTCTATCAGGCACCCACGTAGAGTCAGTGACATCATTCCCTCCCTCCTCGCCACTGGAGCAAACCTGGCAGTATGCTGCAGCTGGGGGAACATGACTGCCAGTTTCTTGTCCTTCCTGGGCACCCCCTCTCTGGGCTCACGTTACTGCCTTCATCCTCAACCTGGGTACCATCATCGGAGCCTTCAAAATGCTGTGCATCCTCCTGAAGCATGTACCCGACATTGTGGTTCAACAGTTCGGGGGGACTCCTCAGGACATGATGGTGGGGCTAGGGAAGGAGTGACTGATGCCATTGAGCCGATGGAACAGGCCGCTTTGACAGCTACATTGGCAGCAAAACTTGTCTTAGCCTGGGTGACAGAGGAGGAGGACGGCTTTGTGATCCACTCTACCAACTGTTCTGCATGTTGTGGCTCAACATGGCCAGCTGTCGAAAAAATAGGATTTTTTAAAACAGCTTACCTGTAAAATCCTTTTCTTTCGAAGGACATCACGGGACACAGAGCCACAGTAATTACTGATGGGTTATATAGGTATCACTGGTGATTGGACACTGGCACACCCTATCAGGAAGTTCAACCCCCTATATAATCCCGCCCCCTTGCAGGGATACCTCAGTTTTGTAGCCAAGCAATATAGTGTATTAGAAGAGGGGCGGGACCTCTGTGTCCCGTGATGTCCTTCGAAAGAAAAGGATTTTACAGGTAAGCTGTTTTAAAAAATCCTATTTTCTTTCTCGAACATCACGGGACACAGAGCCACAGTAATTACTGATGGGATGTCCCAGAGCAATGCTACCTGAGGGGGGGGAACCACGACCAAGTAGGGTGCAATCAGACCTGAGGACCCTGTACCGCTGCCTGCAGCACACCACGCCCAAAGGCGATATCCTCATGCCTTCTCACATCCACCTGATAGAATCTGGTGAATGTATGAACTGAAGACCAGGTTGCGGCCTTGCAGATTTGAGCCATAGAGGCCCGGTGATGCACTGCCCAAGAAGCACCAATAGCCCTTGTGGAATGTGCCCTGATCTGAAACGGAGGAATCTTCTGTTTCAAACCGTAAGCTTGAATGATCAACTGTCGAATCCATTTAGAAATGGTAGCTTTTGACACTGCCTGTCCTCTATTGGGACCCTCTGGCAGCACAAACAAAACATCAGTCTTGCGGATCTGAGCAGTTGCCCCTAGATAGGCCTTAACTGCTCTTACTACATCCAACGAATGTAGAGATCTCTCTTCCGGAGAACAGGGATCTGGAAAAAAGGAAGGTAGAACAATGTCTAGGTTTAAATGAAAATCAGAAACCACCTTCGGTAAAAAACTAGGATGAGGGCGTAGTACCACTCTATCCTTGTGTATAATCAAATAAGGCTCCTTACAGGAAAGAGCTGCTAATTCTGATACTCTTCTAGCAGAAGAGATGGCCACCAGAAAAATTAATTTCCTTGTCAACAAGACCAAAGGAATCTGACTTATTGGTTCAAAAGGCTGTTTCTGTAACACAGCCAGGACCAAATTCAAGTCCCAGGGGTTTAGGGGCGCTTTAACCGGAGGATTAAGACGCATCACCCCCTGCATAAAGTTTCGGACCAAAGAATGCGAAGCAAGTGGCCGCTGAAATACTGATAAAGCAGAGACCTGGCCCTTGATGGTACTCAAGGCCAGCTTCATCTCTAATCCCATCTATAGAAAATCAAGGATTCTACCTATGACATATTTCCTGGGATGCCAACCTCTGGATTCACACCAGGTTATATAAGCCTTCCAGACTCTATGATAAATCATCCTGGAAGCTGGCTTCCTTGCATTAATCAATCAAGGTAGATATGACAGGACCTGAGAGCCCACGACTCTTCAGAACGTGGGTCTCAATAGCCAAACCGTCAAATTTAGCGTTTGTAAGGCAGGATGGAACACTGGACCTTGAGATAACAGGTCTGGGCGTACCGGTAGGGTCCACGGGGAACCTACCGTCATCCTTACTATTTCTGCATACCAAGTCCTTCTGGGCCAAGCGGGGGCCACCAGAAGTACCGACTTCCTTTCCTGCCTGATCCTGCGAAGGAGTCGTGGTAGTAGCAGAATAGGCGGGAATGCGTAAATCAGTGAGAACCGATGCCACGGAATCACCAACGCATCCGTCCCGCATGCAAGAGGATCTTTTGTCCTTGCTACAAATCTATCTTCTTGTTGAATCGGGATGCAAAGAGATCTACATCTGGAACCCCCCATCTTTGGCATATGGCCCAAAAGACGTCGGGATGCAGAGACCATTCCCCTGAAAGTAACTGCTGGCGACTTAGATAGTCCGCCTGCCAATTCTCTATTCCCGGGATGAAAACTGCCGATATGCATGGCACATGCATCTCTGCCCAGACTAGGATCTGGTTCACCTCTTTTTGAGCAGCTCGGCTCCGGGTGCCTCCCTGATGATTGACATAAGCCACTGCTGTGGCATTGTCGGACTGGATCCTGACCGGACAACCCTGTAGCCTGATAGTCCAGGCCTTTAGAGCTAGATGTATCGCCCGGATCTCCAGAATGTTGATGGGTAAGGTCCTCTCTGTCTTGGACCATACCCCTTGGACCGCAGCCTGTTCCAGAACTGCTCCCCAACCTGACAGACTGGCATCTGTTGTTACCACCGTCCAGGTAACCGGTAGAAAGGATTTCCCCTTCTGCAGGTTTTCGGGTATGAGCCACCAATTGAGGCTCTGACGCACCGCATGCGACAGATGCATCGGAAAGTCTAATGCCTGAACCTTCTTGTTCCAGGTCGACAGAATACTGTGTTGCAGCATTCTTGAGTGAAACTGAGCATAGGGAACTGCTTCGAATGAAGACACCATCTTCCCTAGTAGCCTCATACAAAGGCGGACTGAGGGACCCTTCTTGGTCCTTACTGTCAGAATCAGCTCTCTCAAAGCAGTGATCTTTGCCTGGGGTAGAAATATTTTCTCCTGGCTTGTATCTATGATCAGACCTAAATACTCCAGTCTTCTTACTGGTTTTAGGAAAGACTTTTCTAAGTTGAGGATCCAACCCAGGTGTTCTAGATACCTGACCGTGGTCCTCAAGTTTCCATTCAAAGAGGCTACCGACCGGTCTATCAAGAGCAGGTCGTCTAGGTATGCTATGACAGCTATACCCTGAGCCCTTAATCTGGCCAGAGGAGGAGCCAAGATCTTTGTGAACACTCGAGGTGCAGTGGCTATTCCGAAAGGCAGAGCCACAAACTGGAAATGGCGCCCTCCTACCTCGAAGTGCAGAAACTTCTGATGAGCAGGAAAAATGGGCACATGCAGATATGCATCTCTGATGTCTATTGATGCCAGAAATTCTCCTCCCTGCAGGGTGGGAACTACTGTTCGAATTGATTCCATGCGGAAGGATTGAATCCTTAGGAATCGGTTCAGATCCCTTAAGTCCAGAATGGGCCTGACCACCCCATTTGGCTTTTGGATCGTAAAAAGGTTGGAATAGAAGCCCAATCCCTGGTCCTTTGCAGGAACTATCATAATGACCTCCTGCGACAAAAGTCGCTCTAACGCTAGAAGGAGCGACTGCTTCTTCTCTGGATCTCTGGGAACATTTGATCTGAGGAACCGAGGAGAGGGGAATTCCTGAAACTCCAGCTTGTACCCTAAGGTTACCGTGGAGATTACCCATCTGTCCTGGAAGTCCTCCTGCCAGAGCTCTGAGAACTGTCGCAGTCTTCCCCCCACTCGAGTGAGCGGGGGCGCCCCCTCATGCAGAGGTCTTAGTGTTTTGCCTAGTAGGCTTCTTTCCCCAGGACTTCTTTTGTCCCTGGGGTTGACTCTTGTCTCTGGACCCCGATGGAGGCGGCCGTCGAGACTGCCTGGAGGCTGAAGCCCCCGGCGCTGGGGAAAGAGTCAGTTTGAAAGAGGGACGCTTACTCTTCTTCTTGACAGGTAAGAGAGTGCTTTTCCCACAAGAGATTCTCTTGATATAGTTATCCAAGTCCTCTCCAAACAACCTTGCACCACGAAATGGAAACCCAGCCAGTAGCTTCTTACATGGTGCTTCGGCTGACCAATTTTTCAACCATAGGATTCTACGTATATGCACCAACCCCAGTGAAAGACGGGAGGTTTGCACGATAGAATCTCTAATGGCGTCAACCACAAAGCATAAGGCCGCTGGAAGGTTAGCAAACCCCTGGGCCTGCTGTTCAGGTAATACTTTGATGACCTGCTTAACATGGTCTCTTAAGTATTGACAGACTCCAATCGCTGCTACTGCAGGTTGGGCCACTGATCCTGCTAAGGAGAAAACATCCTTCAATAGGGATTCCATCCTTTTATCTACAGGATCCCTGAGCATCTGAGCATTGTCTACAGGACAAGTCAGGCTATTATTTACGGAAGAAATGGCGGCATCAATAGCCGGTATTCCCCACATTTTAATAAACTTTTCTTCCATCGGATAGTGTTGAAAACTTTCTCGGCGGAAAAAAACGTTTGTCTGGGTGATCCCACTCAGAATAAATGAGCTTTTCAAGTAAAGTATGAACAGGAAAAGCATGTGCTGCTTGGAAAGGTTTCAGTGACCCCAAAGCAGAAGAGGATTCTTTAGCAGTTTCAGGTATGGGCAACTTAAATGTGGAGCGGACCAATCCAGTGAGGATCTGCACTAAGACTTTCTCCTCTTGGGAAGTCGCAGAGGGTCCCTCTCCACCTGATTCCTCCGAAGAGGAATCATCCGTCCCATCCTGAACCTCTGAAATCGATTCATCTCCTTTATCCCAGAGCTCCTCTGTCTGAGGGTCTTGGGGAACAGAGGAAAGCCTAGTGCGTTTTCTTCCACTGAGTGAAGACGTAATCACGGCCATTAATCTTTCCTCTAGACCATTAATGGTTGAGGAAAAAACCTCTTGTGTAATATATACAGGGGCTGAAGTGCCAGAAGCAGGTGTAGCCCCTGACCCCGATGGCTCTTCCTGGCTAGCCGTCCCTGGCCCATCTTTAGGGGGGGGGGGGGGGGGAGGATGCTGCCGATAGGGGGCCCTCAGAACCTGAACGAGATCCCCTAGTGTCTCTGGTTCCTGGGGTGCTTGAACCTCTTCTACCCATAGTGCAAAGCAACAAGGTGTGAGGTATACAAATGAACACTGCCCGCTGAGCGATGTAGTCTGGCTAAAAGCCTTGCTACCCAATGCTCAGTCTGGTGTTACTTCAGTAAATGCTGCCTAGGAGAATGCCTGTGTCCCACCTTACATGCGACCGTCAGCTCTGTGTCTCTCAGAAGGCTGAGTGCACCTGTACAGAGTGCCTTTAATAGCCTGCAGCTGGCCTGAGTGGGAGTCTAAGCACCTGTGCTGACGTCCCGCCCCCTCCTCTACCGCCCCCCCTCGAGTTTTGAAAAAAACTAGCGCTTCCCGCGCTGCCGACTCTCCTGTCATGCTTCTGGAGAAAGGCTGGGGATGGGGGGGGGGATGGGGGGGGGAGGGAGAGAGGCTGGTAACAAGATCTGCCTGAACGGCTATCTTCAGAGATGGTGGCCATTAGGCCGCAGAGCCCGGGTGGTATAACCACTTTCTAGACCCCTGTGGCCCCTCTCTAGCCTGGGGGGGAACATTCAAACATGAGAAATCCCCCTTTCCATCTTACCTGTTTGCAGCCTGCTTGAGACGCTGGGACATAATCAGCGATGAAAACACCTGAGACAGACAGTCAGCATGTGCAGGTTTGTGCTCTTGGCAGCCCCCGGTGGTCACAATAGGCATAGCATGCATTTACCTTAAAGGAGAAAAGCCACTAGAACTCAAAAATTCTGTGGAATCTCCTCTTACCTTATCCAGCCGCAGGGTGCTGTTTACACAGACCCAATCTTCACCTCTCACGGTGGGCTCCGTTTGAAAAAACCATCAGAGACTGGGGCCCCCTACGAATAGGGGGATCCAACAGTTCTGGGACCGTAAAGCACCTCGCCAGAAAATAGGAAGTTTAAAGCCATTTTCTGATCTGCGGGGTCCAGCTCTCTAAAAAGAGAAGCATTACGGGTAAAACCTTGTTTCTTCGGCCACGAGGCCCGGGTACCATTCAATTCGGCCATGAAAAGACACTTTGAATGGATCCGGTTCGCCTGGCTTGCCCCAGTATAGGATCTTAGGATATTCCCTTTGGAGCTCAGCACAGGACATCTTTACACGTCCATCACCTAAGACACTGGCGTAAAAACTGAGGTATCCCTGCAAGGGGAAGGGATTATATAGGGGGTTGAACTTCCTGATAGGGTGTGCCAGTGTCCAATCACCAGTGATACCTATATAACCCATCAGTAATTACTGTGGCTCTGTGTCCCGTGATGTTCTAGAAAGAAAAAGGACAAGCGTGCCCCACGGCCACGTGCCGAGGATGCACCGGGTCCACGACCAACACTGTTGGCTGTAGACAAAGAGCCTGCTTGCCCTCTTTTAGTGGCCTGAGAGTGTCTGCCTTTCCAGACATGCTGTAAAATTGGATTAGCAAAACACCGCCTGAAGTTTACTAGAAAAATTACACCAGGAATGGCCTGCAGTCAGGTATAGGCTTGGCTAAACTAGAATGCAGTGGAGATATACATGTAGGAGACTGTATATATATTTAAATGCACTGCAGATCACTGAATCACTTTCCTGTCTGAAAGCATATTTGAAAACGTACACCAGCAATGGCCTGCAGTCAGATATAGGCTTGGCTAGACTGGAATGCAGTGGATATATATGTTGGAGACTGTATATATATTTTAAGCACTGCAGATCACTGAATAGCATGCCTGAAAGAGTATTTGAATACGTACACCAGGAAGATCTAGCTACACAGGAGAGATAGTTAGAGATAGATAGAGATAGATTATATATAATCTATCACACACACAAATATTTAAAGCCAGGTTGTGAATAAAAATAATAATAAATATATATTTATTAAATACACTGCAGCCAACTGAATCAACTGCCTGCCTGAAGTATATTAGAAACAGTACACCAGGAACAGTCTGCAGTGAGATCTAGCTAACTGAATAAACTGCCCGCTCAAAGTAAACGAAATGACACTCTCTCTCTGCCAGCAACACACCACACAAGGCCGACATGCAGGCGGCCTTATATAGTGTGGGGCGCAGACTTAACCCCCTGAGCCATGACGCGCCGCTCGAATTTGGCGCAAACGCCCCATAATGTTCGATCTTCGAACAATCGAACAGCTGATGTTCGAGTCAAATTCATGTTCGACTCGAACTCGAAGCTCATCCCTAGTTACCATATTGGGAATGTGGGTTTTTCACCTCCGCTCTCAGCAACTAATTTACAATACTAAGCTTTTAGAAACCAACTGTAGAGTAGGAGATTTTTGAGTACATCTACAGTACAGTACATGTAGCTAGAGGGTAGAGCTGCACGATTAATCTTTAAAGAATCGAAATTGCAATTCTACCCCCCTCCCAATCTTAAAACAGCATTACCCGATTCTATGCAACAAGTGCAGAGTTCTCTGCTCACTTCTGATTTAACAAAAAAAAAAAAAAAAATGCAGCCTGCCAAGTTTATCTCAACATTGGAGATAACTATAAACAAAGTAACATTTTGTTCTTAGAACAAAGGAATGAACTTCGATCTGTAGATGAGGTCAGTTTAACAACTTAAAGACTAAACCTTTTGACGTTTGTAGCTTACAAGGTAAAAATCTGTATTTTTTGCTAGAAAATTACTTGGAACCCCCAAACATATTTTTTTAGCAGAGACCCTAGAGGAAAAAAATGGCGGTTGTTGCAATATTTTATGTCACACTGTATTTGCATAGCAATCTTTCAAATGCAATTATTTTTGAAAAAAAATACACTTTTTTTTTCCATTAAAAAGGGAAACTCTAAACTTAGCCCAATTTTTTTGTATAATGTGAAAGATGTTACGCCGCGAGAATCTTGATCTTTATTCTAAGCAAAAAAATTTTGATTCTCATTTTAGCCAGAATCGTGCTGCTCTACTAGAGGGATAAGGAATACTTTGTTTAAAAGCTTTTACTGCTTAAGAATATGTAGACACTTTAATGTCCATAGTTTAGGCACAGGTGCACTTTAACTTTATGCTCCACGGTATCAAGAAATTTCACTCGACAGTTGCAGAAACCTTAAGATACTTATTAGTAGTCATGTTCCATGTCATTTTTTTCCTGTGTGCAAGACATATATGCCGCTTGACCGACTAAATAAAAAAGGGGCTGTAATGTATAAAAAGGTGTCTTTCTGACCCAGAGCCCCTAATCAGATTTTCCTTATGGTCTAGCCTGTTTATCATTAATGGAATCTTTATGGTTGTTATACAGCACACAGACCCCAATTCACTAGACTTTTCTGTGTACGAGACCCAACCTGCAGCAATAATAAAACTATTTTTACAATAAAATTAACTTACCAACTTATTTGGAAATTTTTTGCTTGTACATATTCATCATTCTTTGACGAAAAGCATCAAAGTTGTCATCTCTGGACTGACCGGGTTCTTTTGATTCAGTACCCAGACCCTCCCCAGCAGAGACTGTACCCCTGAGAAAGGTAAAACAGTTATTGATGTTAAATCATTAGTTTTGATGTATAACTTAGCTAGCCAATGTGTCTTCAGCTAATACAGGCCATATGCAGCAAAGTGAAAACAAAGATGTTCAGAAAAGTTCATGATCAGATTCTTGCATAGGAATTATTCCACTGAGTGGAGGAAATAAAAAATGTCCACAAGGACTGGCCTTCTACATAGCTGTGGCACTGGTGTCATTAGTTTGCTGGGAATAAAAGGATATTTGTACTCACCATAAAATCCTTTTCTTGGAGTCCACTGAGGGACACAGGAAGTAATTTACTGTTCCGTTTTACATCCACCAACAGAATAATTGGACAAAAGGAAATGAAAAAGAAAGAAAGAAAGAAAAAAAAAAAAAAAAAAAAAAAAAAAAAAAAAAGGAAGGAAGCAAGCCAAACCCAGGATAGGCATGCCTCAGTTTTTTGAGCAAAGCAGCAGCATGAGCATGATCGGACACGGAGGGGTGGGATTTTTGTCCCTCAATGAACTCAAAGAAAATTATAATACAGGGAGTACAAAAATTTTCTCTTGTCCATCGAGGGACATGGGAAGTCTTGTACTGCAGGGATGTCCAAGAGCAGTCCAGCTGAGGAGGTGGGCAACAAACGCAACAGGCCCAAAAAAACAACAGCATTGTCTACAGCTCCAAGAGCTGCCTGAAGGACCTTACGCCCAAAGCTGGAATGACATGAAGCCTTAAAAACTGATAACACTTGAAGAACGTTTGAAGAACGTTTGAACAGATGACCAGGTGGCAGGCTTGCAAACCAGAGAAACATTCGCCTGATGCCAAACAGCCCAAGAGACACTTACAGATCTAGTAGTGTGTGCCCTGATGGAAAAGGTGGCACTTAATTCTTAAAGAGTAACTCTACTTCTGTTGAGGAAGAAAAAAAATAAAAATAAAATAAACACCACACCCCCTTCTTGAAGATCAATGTACAAGTATTTTAAAAACTTGTTGCAGATTCCTATTCATTTCTGCTTTAAAGGAATAGACATTTTTATCATATCTCGTGCAGAGTGGTTCTGAACGGGAGTGACCAATTCATTATAGTCAGTGGATGCACTTTCAGGGTTCAGATGAGAAAAGTTGCAGTGTCTGCATTCCTTTAGAAACTATTAACACTTGGGAACTAACTCAAAAATGAAATTATTGCAGAGGTTGTCATAAACCTGATTTGCATCTTAGTGCAGAGTTCTTCACACAAGTAGACTACATTTTTTTGAAGGTTCTGTACACCAACTGTATAAAGAATGCCTCTAGGTTGCCATTGGTTTTTATCTAAAAATATAATATATTATAAAAAAACAATTACAGAGGCTGCAGATTGAAAAGGAAAGGTAATATTCAAATATCCTTAAAATTACATAATGGCTTATGTAGTATTTGAATATACCTCATTTCTTTTTTTTGGCAATATATTTTTCCCCTCTATGAAAGTGGAAGTACCCTTTAAGACCACTAGCTTGAAGGTCTGAGCCAACAAGAAATGGTGGAATGAGAAGCTGGTTTACCCTTATGGGGAACGTAAGGAATGACAAAGTCAGTCTTTTTAAAGCAAGTGGTGGCTATGAGCTAAACTCTTGATGCCTGGAATGCATCAAAGCAATGGAGGAAGATCTGAGTAACTGATCCATCCAATGAACTGTAGTCAGATAGAGGGAAGGAAGAATGTCCTGACTGAGCTGAAAAGCCAAAAACCATCTTAGGTAGAAAGAAGTGCTGGGCCTCACCACCACTACCTTGTCCAAGAACAGAAAGGGTTTTTTATAGGATAAGGTTTGCAGCCCAGACTCTAGCCTTGCAGAGGCGATGGCAGCAAGAAACAAACCTTGCAATGAGTGTAGAAAAGGGAAGATCCCAAAATGGCAGTTTTTGAAGGGCAGAGGGAACCAAGTTCTGATCCCACAGAGTCACAGGGGAGCAAACAGGTGCAGCCACATCGATATTACAAGAGTGGAGACCTAACCCTTGATGGTGATGAAGCTCAAAAGCTGGTCCAAGCCCAGCCGTAAAAATGGCAAAGATGAATTGCACCAAGAATTTCCTGGGGCGAAAGCCTCTCTCACATCAGGCAAAGCATGCCTTCCACGTGCCGCATTAAGACATGCAGGAAGTAGGTTTTTCTAGCTTTTAGCATTGTGGGAATAATCAATTCAGAAATTACTGTTCTCAGAACCTGGGCATCAACAACCATCAACCATGCTAATAAAGACAGCACCCATGAAGTAGGGTAGTAAATCAGTCCTTGAGACAGAAGATCAGGACGAACTTCTGGAAGGAGTCTTATCACATCAGAGTATCACATCTGCTTGGACCAGATCAAAGCTGTGGGGATCACTGCAATGTCCTCCATCACGTTCCGAGGACCAAAAAAGGAGTTTAAGGGGAGAAAAAAAAAAAAAAACATAGATCGGGGGTACTGAGCCCACTAAGCCTTTAGAGCATCCACTGCTACCGCAAGAGGATCCCTGTACCTGGAATCCTGTCTAGTTTGTTGATAAACACAGAGACCAGGAGGTCTGCAGACCTGTGACAGGTCCAGGAACAGGGGCATAGAGACTACTCCCCTGGGTCCAGGCACTGCCAGTTGAGAAAAACTAACTGCCAATAGACCACACTTGGGATGTAAATGGCGGCGAAGGCTGGAACATTAAGTTTTATTCAGGGCAGGATCCACACTACAGAGAGATTAATGGCTGCTCCCTGGTGGTTGATGTATGCCACTGCCATGGCAAAGTCTGACTGCATCTGAATCAGATGACCCTCCAACCAGGAGGTCCAGCGCTGCAGGAACAACCAAATTACCAAACGTTGATTGGGGAACATCACTTCAATGCCCAAGTCTCCTAAACCAACAAGATGCCCAGGACACCTCTCCAGCTCAAGAGGCTGGCAATCAACATGAGGATCTTTCAGAAGATTTAAAGAAAGCACTTCTACTCCAGGGCCAGATATCTGAGCCACCAGGCCAGAGATAATCCGGTCTTTAGTGCCAGACAAACTGGTCTGTCCATGGACTGGAATAACATGTCCCACAATAACAGAATGTTGCCTTATAGGGATCTGGATAGAACTGTGTTACCATTTGCCCCAGGACACTCATGCAGAAGTGAAAAGTCTTGCAATTTCTGGAAGAGAATGTAGCGTTTGCATTTTTCATCCTGGGGAAGAAAAACTCTGGCTTAAGCTGCATCTAGGACTAGATGACAGGGCTAGTGAATTACATGTGGAATTTCTGGGCTCAAATGAAGAGACATTTGAGCCCAGAAGATCCAAGTTGGGCTGATGTTCCCATTTAGTTTGGGGACTAAACAGGTTGGAGCAGATCCCCCAAAACTGTTCTGCCATTAGGGATAATCCCTGCTCCACTCGACTAGCGAGGGCTACAAATAGGTTTATTGACAAGCAGTGACACAGACAGGTTTGGAAGCGATGAACCAGGGAAAGAAATAGAAGTAAAATCCTAGCTTGTAGCCCCTGGAAACCACCACCCACATCCAAGCATCTAAGATGTAGGCAGTCCAAGTGTCAAAGGCTAACAGACATCTCCCTACTTTGGACAGTGGGGGCACAGCCTAACCCTGAAAGGGGGAAAAAAAAAAAAAATAACTGATGGTTTGAGGGACTTGAAAGACCAAGGTTTGCAGGTGGACTGGGTGCCAGACTTGGCCCTGGACCTGAAATTTCAGATTGAGAAGTAACAAAAAGGAAGTTTCTTGGCCTCTGTCAAACGATGAGTCTCCCCAGACTAAGCCACAGGATCAATTTAATAAAAAATAAGAAAAAAAAAATAATAGTATATTGGCCACTGGTGGCATCTTTTATAAAGGCATCAAGGGCAGACCCAAAGAGACGTTGTCCCTTGAAGGTCATTTGGAGCAGTGCTTCGGCAATAGACCAACAACCCACCTATGCTGTAGCTTAAAAGAAGAATGGAGTTTTTTTTTTTTTTTAATTGCAGAATCATACTTACCTAGGTGGATGCAGCATCGGTCCGATGCTACATCTGTTCCCCGCCAGCTCTAACCCTGAGAATCATGCAATCAACCACCGCAGATCGCTCGGTTCTCAGGGCTCACTGAGCAGAGAGCTGGTGACTGTCACTGCTGTCTGTTCTGCCCCTTCCTCGATCACTGGAGCCCTGGGCTGTGGAGGAGGTGGGAGCAGCCGGCTTAGGCTCCCATCGGCTGAGGTGCATGCCAGTTCAGGCATGTGGGAAGATCCGACTTCATTGTCGCGATCTTGCCCGAGCCTGGACCGGCTCTGTGACATCAGCCGACAAGTCACAGGAGTGTAGAACGAACTGCACTCCTGTGTTCCTCAGGAGAAGTACAGCCAAACAAGCTTTGGCTGTACTTTTCCTTTAAGGATGCAGGCATGAGATCCAAGTGCTTTATGTCCAAGGGAACATCTGTATAATGATCAGATCCCCAATAGCTTTAGATGAGTCAGTCAGAGTTTGCAAGATCAAAGTTATGGTTAACACAGGTTACAGTGCAGTACCTGCCAGGGAGATTGGCGCATCCTGCACTAGGAGCTGTAGGAGCTGAGGTCCAGTATGTGCCTCAATCTCCACCCTCCAATTTCCTTCAAAACATGAGTGTGTCAGTTTAACACAGTCACAGCAGTACTGTTCCTGTGCTGATCACACATGCAGTTTACAAGCAGGAAGTGGCAGCAGCATCAGAACAAGGGTTTCATGGATGATTTTAACCATTTGTTATAAAAGCCCGGTATGTACAACTGGAAGCTGATTCTGATACCGCTGTCGCTCCCAGCTGGTAAACAGGCAGGATGCTGTTCAGGGTTAAACTGACAGACCCCCTGCTTTGCATTTACAGTGATGCCACTTGTGTCAGGAAAGAGCACAGGTGACAACACAAACATTGTTAATCATACTTCAGTCTAAGACTCACTGTAGTAAAAAAAAAAAATGGTGGGCTGAGCTTGGGTTGTGCCGTCAGCTACTGGATATCAGTTTCTACAGCTAATAAAAATATAGAACAAAGTGCTATACGCACTGCGGTCAGTTAGCAAGTATCAGTAGCTTATCAAATGCTGCATGACTGCAGTGAAACCCTCCTTGAACAAAGCAGAGGAGGTGGCCATGGTGAGAGAGCTAGGGAGGACTCCAAAGATGGCACAGACACCTAGAAGAGGGCAAAACTCCAGGCATCAGATACATCAGTGGGCATGCTGCAGGCATCAGAGCCATTAGTGGAGTATGAGCTGGAGGCACCCAATAGAGCAGAATCGGCACCCTTTGTCAAGAATCAGGAATGTTGCACCACAAAGTGAAAAGCAACATAGCTCAAGGAAGGAGTCAAAGCCTCAGGTACTCACAAACCGGATAGCTTGGAAGCAGGCTATAGATAATTAATTCTTCCCCCTAAACAGAAGGTTGAATGAGGGAAAAAAAAATAAAAATAAAAAATTGGATTACTCCATCAACACAGCCGGCGATGACGGGGGAATCCCTCCCACTAAAGTTATTGTATACTGACAGCAAGGAGAGTTCCCCGCAAATCAGAATACAATGATCAGTGTTACTGGCTATAGCTGGCGGCACTGATTGGGCAAAAAAACAAAAACAAAAAAAAAAAACAAACACAGGCTGGTTGTACAGAAGTCTATCAAGAGGAAGAGAGTTGGAACACACCGAGGATCAAAAGTTCCACATGGCTCTTGAAAGAAGCAGCAGCAGAAAGGCTTGAATGGTGAGAAAGCACACAGAGCATGCACAGCACTCCATCCAACAAACGACGTTTGCTCTCTTTCCCCAAGTGCTAACCCCTTCTGTGGTAAAACTTAAGAAATTGTGAAATTTTACAGCACTTAGGGGTCCCAACAATGTAGCTTTCAAGGGTGAGCCCAAATGGCCTACTCACAAGGTAAGTATTTAGAGACAGGGCAAGTGCTAAGACAATGCCATGGCTCTGGACCTGAAAAGTGCTCAGCAGCTAACTTTTACCAGTATTTGAAGTCTGGAAAGCCCTACAAGCCAAACCCAGGGCCTGAAGGTCACATTTCAGATTAGTCCCTGAATGTCCAGTCAAGCCAAACTGGATAGCTGCATCTAGAGACTAGCTTAAGCATCAATGCAGCAGAAATCTTAGAGGAAAATAAAATGGTAAAGAAAAAAAAAAAAAAGTTAGACTTTTCAGCAGAGTTGAGGACACTAGCAAGCAACTAAGGCACGCTGGAGTTTGAGGAATTACGCTGGTCTACAAAGTTTGCTTGCCAGTGTCCAGTCCTCCTGAAGAGGGAAGTATAACCCTGACAGGACACTATGTGTCCCTAAATAGATGAGAACTCAAATGTTTCCTTTTGATAAAACAGAGGGCACACTTCAGCAGAGTAAATCACACATTTTAGGTTGAAGGAAAGCACAAGGCTAATATTATAAAACACATTCTGGCTCGGTTATCAATTGCAAAACAAATCATCAAATACCTAGACTAAATTTTGCAGCTTTAACTGGTAACCTTTCTCTCTCTCTCTCGTTCTCAAACAGGGGGATTTGTTAATGTATCCCCCCCCCAGAACATCGGTGGATACTTTCATATAATTTCATATATCAACTGCAGATGAGAAGGAGTTCATGACTTCTACAAAACATATCCAATGTATACGTATTGCAGTCTTTTTTTAAAAGAACAGAAAATCAAGGCACCTTGAAGGAAATGCTGACAAATACACAATCACATTAAACCTTTTCTCCCAACATACACTTTTATAGGGTTTTTGATTCCTGCTCCACCGGATCCAAGTCCTTGACCTTCTCGCCATCCCATCTTACTCAACATCTGAAAACCCACATTGTGCTGGGTTAACTTCTTGTTAGCAAACTCTAGATCAGCTGGTTTCTAGAAAGACAAAAGGATAGCGTGTCATAACATGTAGAACAAGATGCAGATAAAATCTACCTTTTACCAAGCCAATACTGCCCACAGTAGATAGCTAGAAAAGCAAACCAATAGGTTGAAAAATGACCAGATTACTTGTAAAAAGGATGATTGGTAAACACAGGTTTATGACAAAATTCAGACCAAACTGAAAGGTCCTTGGGGAGGTAGTTAAAGCAGAGTTCCTCTCGTTTTTCAGTTTATTAAAAAAAAAAAGTCAGCAGCAACAAAAAGTGTAGCTGCTGACTTTTAATAAACAGACACTCGCCTGATCCCACGGTCCAAAGACACTGCCGCACGAAGCCTCGCTCCTCTTCTCTCTGCGGTGCCGTCATTGCAAGTGTGGGCACCCAGCTGTGACAGCTTGCAGCTTCACAGCCGGGTGCGCACTGTGCTCTCCTAGTGGCCAGGAAATCTTCTTGGACCTGTGATGTGTCCAAGAAGATTGAAGAGAGGGAGCGGCCGCCTAGGGGGAGAGGAGTCGCCGCCTAGGCGGCCAAGCGACGGAAGGAGGAAGTGGGACAGTTAGTACCTGTCAATACCAGGTACCCACTCAACACCCAGCCCCCCCCCCCCCCGCAACAACAAAAAAAAAATAACATGCCAAATTGGGCAGGTAAGAGGGCGAAGAGTGGTTAAAGCGGAAGTTCCACTTTTGGGTGGAACTCCACTTTAAGAAAAGAAGGATGCTAAAAAATAAATAAATAAAAAAAAAAAAAAAAAAAGGAAGAATGTACGAAACAATGCAAACACACCGTAATGATCAATAAATGAAAAAGTAGCTAGAACTAAATACCGCCTGTTAATATTTCCATATGACCAACTCTTTGCCTTGCGAGAATGGGGATGTTTAAAAAAATTTATAGGATATACTGGTGTAGTAATTTTACCACCAATAGAGACCAAGGGCTTGTTTACACTTGCATTGGGACCACTGAAGAGTTACATGGGGTGGATCAAGGGCATTATGTCACCTCCTCACTACCCGTTTTAACCACTAAAAGCCTGCACTACACCGTGCTGCAACTGCTGGCAGCCCCATTCATTTGAATAGGTCATGTTCGGTCAGTGCTGTAATAAACACATGAACTATAAGTAAAAAGGTATGAGCAAAGTCCAGAAGTAGCAGAGAGAAAAATATCACCGCTCTGAAAGAGGTCTGTGAGGAACAAACATTTTCTCCATGCTGGAAGTAACAGGTGCAGGCAATGCTGGTAATTGAGAGGTAAACGAGAAATCCTTGACAGCCGCACTCAAAAGTGATCTTTATTTAAATATGATCATAAAAATACATGCCACAGCATCACAAAGCAGGAAAGCTGACACGTTTCACACTGTAATCAATGCTTAATCATAGCTATGATTAAGCACTGATTACAGTGTGAAACGTGTCAGCTTTCCTGCTTTGTGATGCTGTGGCATGTATTTTTATGATCATATTTAAATAAAGATCACTTTTGAGTGCGGCTGTCCAGGATTTCTCATTTACCTCTCTATAAGTAAAAGGTGTTGGCACTAACAATCAAATAAAAAGTGAATCAAATATAATAGCATATGTCATACATATAAAATGCAAACTGAGAAGTCCAATGTGACAATATCCAAACACCAAATACAAACTTTTTAAAACCTAAAATAAAGTGCTTCTTAAAGTGGATGTAAACCCAAATTTTTTTTTTTTTTTTTTTTATCATACTGTAGAGTATAAGATTTCCTATCATTTGAGCCCAGTCTTGCCACACAGAGTTAATCCAGCTCTGAGCAATCCTCTTATTGTTCAGTGAGAAAAATCTTGACAAACTGAGAAAAACGTTGTCAAATACTCCCCCTTGCTGTGAGTGACAGGTGATTTACATCTCGTGCACTAGCCTAAGACATAGGCAGTATTTTTTAATTCCCTCCCCCACTCCTTTCTTCAGCAGCTCTGCAAGGATTGGCTGTTCCACACCTCAGCATGATTTGGCATGCTGAAGTCATGTGGTTACTTTCCTGTCTTTTCACTGGATGTTAGAGATCATAGCAGAAGTTCAGTGTTAGAAATACACAGGAGAACATGCATATTGACAAGGAGAGGGTAGAGGTGGGCGCGGAGTCTACTGACATCACGACGCCACCCACCGAGCTCCAGACAACAGACCCACCCACAGAATCTGCAGTTTTTCGGGTCTAATAACAGACAAAGGGGAGACATTTGACAGGTAAAGATACATGCAGGAGGCATGTATATCCTTATAGATAACCCCTATGGCAGTAGTTTAGAAAGGATGACATTGGGTTTACATCCACTTTAATGGATGAGTCTTCAAAAACGCTTCACCACGAGTTATCATGAGGTAGATGGCAACTCAAGTGTGTGTTTGACCTCTTTTTACAATAGGTCAAAATGTGCTTTTGGAAAAAATCTGATTCCTGGATTTGCACCTCTCCACTCAAACTCCCTCCAGACAAGGCTGGGGATATGGGAACAGACTCCACCAGGGACACAAAGAAGAGCTTTATAGGGGAGTGTTTTTATAAAGGTTTAAAAACAAATAGGAGTTGCACTCACATGTGGCTGTGCCTTCCTGGCACTAGGTGTCTACAGCATGTGCTGATAGGGAATACCAGATCCACGCCTTGCTCTGGATAGTAGGTTTAAGTATCACATACAGGACCCGGAAGTGACGATTACCAGCTCCGTACGTTTCACTGTACTTGGCGTCTTCAGGAAGTGATGGCACGCTGTTTCCGGTTTACATTTATAATGGAAGGGTGGATGTTGATTGGTTGAACACATCCTATTAACATTTATAGTCACATTCATAGTGTATAAAAATCCATAGAAATAAAATGCCATTTAATAAGAATTACATCTATATCGCTGCAGACAAACACAGCTCCCCGTGGTATAACATGCTAAATTAAGCGTACCATAAGGCCCCATTCACTTCTGAGGGTTTTGTAGCTTGAAGCCTGAAGCTACAAAATGTTGGAGCAGAAAAAAATTATTCTCTATGGAAATGGTTCATATCTCCACTCCAAAAGATTTGAAGTTCCAAAACGCCTGAAGCTCAAACAAGTTCTGGAACATTTTTTTTTTTTAAGGCAGATTTTTGTGCTTTTTTCTGCTTTTTACATTGGTGACCTTTTGACCTGCTAAAAAAAAAAAAAAAAAAAAAAAAAAAAGCAGCAAAAATCGCACAACTTTCTGCCTGAAAATGCTACACTCAAATGTGAATGGGGCCTAAATAGGCGAAACTCATATATTGGCTCCCTCTACTGGGGAAAAAGAGGAATTGATTTTTGAAATGAATATTATATTCTAGTTTAAAAAGGAGAAGTCCAGCCAAAGTTCGTTTGGCTGTACTTCTCCTATGGGTCACAGGAGTGCAATTCATTTTGCACGCCTGTGACCCGTTTCCAGCTCTCTGCTGACGTCACCAATGTCAGTCCAGGCACCGCGCCAATGAGCGAGGAGGGAGAAGAGGAGAGAGCTGACAGTCTATAGCACTCTGCTCACGGAGCTCTGAAAACAGAGTGATCAGTGGTGTTCGATCGTATGGTTTTCACTGCAGAGGCGCCAGGGGACAAATGCAGCATTGGACCCATGCTGCATCCACCTAGGCAAGTATAAATCTTAAAAAAAAAAAAAAAAAAAAAAGGGAAGAGGGAAGAAGATTCCTTTATTTCTCTTTTAAGGAATGGTG
This sequence comes from Aquarana catesbeiana, assembly GCA_037953035.1. Taxonomy (NCBI): domain Eukaryota; kingdom Metazoa; phylum Chordata; class Amphibia; order Anura; family Ranidae; genus Aquarana; species Aquarana catesbeiana. Next base: position 465,649 of record JBBHAA010002455.1, read on the forward strand.
CATTATGCTGTAGTTTGAGATTAATGGATAGGTGGGGTGTGAGCCCACCTAAACCCTGAGGGTGGTACCTAATAATTATATTGATGATAGAGATGATAGAGGTGGCGTAAAAAGCCAACTCCACAGCCTGAAAGAATTAATAATCAGTAATAAAGCATTTTAGATCTATGGCAATGTTCAGACCCTGGGGGCTCACATCTCACCTATCCATTAATCCCAAACTAGAGCACTAATTAGTGCAATAACACACCATTCCTCAAACTATAATATAATATTCATTTCAAAAATCAATTCCTCATTTGCCTCAGTAGAGGGAGACAATATATGAGTTTTGCCCATTTATGGTACACTTAAGTTAGCATATTATACCATCGGGAGCTTTGTTTGTCTGTAACAATATAGATGTAATTCTTATTATATGGTATTTTATTTCTATGGATCTTTATACATTATGAACAAGACTATAAATGGTAATAGGATGTGTTCAGTATGGGCGGATAGATATACAAGAACAATGTAGATTTCCAGTTTTTGTCCCCTTCCTCCATTTTGGAGGAGCCCAACCATTAACAGCCATCCTTCCATTATAAATCTAAACTGGAAATGGCGTGTCGTCACTTCCTGAAGACACCAAGTATGGTGAAACGTATGTCGGAGAGGGTAATCGTCACTTCCGCGTCCCGTATGCAATACTTACTCAAACCTACTATCCAGAAAGACGCCAGCGTGAGCCTGGTATACCTTAGCTGCACATGCTGTAGACACTTAGTGCCAGGAAGGCACAGTCACATGTGAGTGCAACTCCTATTTGTTTTTTTTTTTCTTTAATTTAAAACATACACCACCATAGAGCTCTTTTGTGTCCCTGGTGGAGTCTGTTCCCATATCCCCAGCCTGGTCTGGAGGGTGTTTTAGAGTGGAAAGGTGCAAATCAAGGAATCCATTTGATTTTTACAAAAGCACATTTTGACCTACTGTAAAAATAGGTCAAACACCTTTGGTGAGTTGCCATGTACCTCACGGGTACCTCGTGGTGAAGCGTTTTGTTTTTTTAAATTTTTTTTTTTAAATTTTTTTAAATTGTGTAATTAAGTTTTTCACAAAAATACAGAAAAAACAGAAAGTAGAGGCTGTGAGAATCGCAATCATCAAAATGACAAGACATATACATAGGATATCAGACTGAATATACAATAATACCTATATATAATTATCATAAAACTTCATACTGTGCAAATGGGGGGGGGGGGAGGTGCACATAAGAGTTCAAATGGGGTGGGTTTATCTAGGGTTAGGGACTAGTTTGAGGGATCGGTTTTCGTTGAAGTTTTACAAAAGATAAAAGGTTACGAGATAATGGATGCACTATGTTTCAAAGCTGAAAAATTCCTGCATGCGACCAGGGGTGCATTCGGGTGTACGATAGTCTATCTGGTAAATCAGGGTTAAAAAGCACATTTAGTAAAGGTGGACATGGAGAAGAGAGAGAGAGAACTGTCAGGAACATCTCTTCCATATAGAGATTGTGAATAACATCGGGTGCAGACAAAGGTTTCGCAGTTGGGCAATAGAAGTTTCTAAGGTCGATCAGATCATGGAGCAGGGGTGGACCATGTCTATCTCTGACCAAAACACTGAATGCCATTCTAGTAGACCATGTGATAATCAGTTTAAGATGGGTGGCGAAGTAGTATTTGATAAGATCTGGGGCTCCCATACTCACTCTAGAGTACTGAGCTGGCTATACGATGAGCTTTATTATGCCAAATGAAGTTAAGGAATAATCTGTGTGGCTTTGAGCTGCGACATGGGTATGGGGACTGGTAGGGTTTCAAACAAGTACAGGAGTCTTGGTAAGATAGACATCTTCAGGACATTAATCCGACACAAGAAAGGGGGGGGGCTAGTGTCCCACTGATGCAAAAGTTGGTCGATGTCACGGAAGCGTGAGGGGGGGGAGTTGGCCCGGTAAAGGAGGAGATATGGGAGGAGCTTAGGTTTATCCCTAGGTATGTGTAATTGTAGGGCTTCCATCTTGCTCGTATTGGTTTTGTACCCAGAGATTGTGCCAAATCTTTTTAACAAGTCATGGAGATTCCGGAGAGAAGTATGGTCAGTGTCAGAATGTCATCTGCAAACAAAGAACGTTTATATTCTCTCTGGCGTAACGTGACCCCATGGATGTCAGGATGAGTGCGGATGATTTCGGCTAAGGGTTCCAAACATAGGATAAAGAGCAAAGGCGAAGCCCTGTCTGGTACAATTACTCAGAGGAAATTATGGCAATAGAAAGGAGGACATTTGAACTTGGGAGGAAGGTCTGGAGTAAAGGGTGTGTAGTGCTGCTAAAAAGGGTCCATATTTGGAGAGGGGAGCAAACATAAATAATTTGAGAGGCCAGCTGAGCCTATCAAAAGCTTTTTGAGTGTCTAGGCTCAAAAATTAGGGCCGGGCGTGTTTTATTTAACAGGTCATTAAGATCAATGGTGCGTCTCTTATGGTTGCTGGCATGTCTAGCGGGCACAAAGCCTACTTGGTCCTTGTGTATGAGTCTAGAGATTATGAGGGACAGTCTGTTGGCTAGAATTTTCGTGAAGAACGTCCGCTGACATCCGACCCGCTCCGATCCGAAAAAGTGTAACGGAGGAAAACCCTACTTTTCCATCCGTTTTCAGATCGGAACGGGTGACGACGGACTCTACGGTCCGTCATCATCCGATCCCCCATAGGGGAGGGCGGTGCTCCGACAGGTCCATCGCTGCACAGTGTGCAGCGACGGACCTGTCATCTTCCTGCTCAGTGGGGATCGCTCCGCTGCAAGCGGGTGTTCACGGGGCAGATCATCACTGATCCGCCCCGTGTGAAAGAGCCCTAAGGCAGACCATCTGGGCCAGGGGATTTATGAGCTAGGAGGTTTTTGACTACTTCAGCTAATTTCTCGGGGGTATTGCGGTGGGTACCCACGGTGAGATTCCTTTGGAAGATCGGCCCCCTCCTCCGACACGCTAGTAAGAAAGTGCTTCACGCATGCACAGTAGGGAACTGGTTGTGAATTCAAACTCCCCTTTAAAACGCTTGCCAACCAGCTCAGCCGGGCAAATCCACATTACCTTATGTTGCTTTTTTTTTTGGCCACCAGGGCTCCCGCAATCGCTCGTGACATAGCGAGAACTGGGATCTGTGTGTGTAAACACACAGATCACTGGGGCGTGGCCGGATGGTGAAGAGAGCAGTCGCATAGACACACAGCTCCGGCTCTCAACGGCCATCCTACAGCTATCCTTGGTCCTAGATCCTCGTGGAAGGCATTATCCTGTTCCCCACGGCTGTGGGCACCCACCAGACTGGCTGACATGGTGAAATACGGGCCGCCGTGGCCCTCACATACAGCGGAACAACTGGCGCGGTTCCGGAGGCAAAATGGCGCAGAGACACATGCAGGGCACTCAGACACGCTGCAGCCCTCCTCCTCAGCCATCCAGGACTCTGTAACAGGGGTGAGTGCATCAATTCCTGCTATATTCCGCACACCTACAGAACCCCTGCAGACACTAGAATCACAGCAGTCTGCTGAATTTAGTCAGACTGTGGATTCTTCCCCTGCTGAACCTACACTATCTACTATTATGCTGGCTATTCAGGATTGCAAGGCCTCCCTCTCCACTCAAATAGCTTCTATCCGTATGGACTTTTCACTATTGAAACAAGATGTCCAGAATCTCAGAGACCGCACAGGGGATGCTGAGGAACGGATTAGTACATTAGAAGATACTGTGCATCCCATGTCTGTTACTATACGTGATACTACAAGCGAGATGGCGGCACTAGGCGCTAAAATCGACGATTTGGAAAATCGCTCTCGCAGGAACAATCTTAGATTTGTGGGATTTCCAGAACGCGCGGAAGGTTCCCATCCTGAAAAGTTTCTTTATTCATGGCTGCGGGACATTTTTGGTAAAGACGCGCCCTCATTCTCACATGTTATAGAGCGCGCACATCGCACTCCTCCTCGTCCACCTCCAGTGGGAGCCCCACCACGCTCCATCATAGCACGTATCCTCAACTTTCAAGATAAAGTGGCCATCCTACGCCTGGCACGTGAAAAGGGCCCGCTCACATTTAATGGCAATAATATTTCTGTTTATCCGGACTTTTCTGCTGAAGTTCAGCGCCAGCGGATCTCCTTCTCAGCAGTGAAGTCTAGATTGCGCACAGAAGGCCTCTCCTACGCCATGCTCTTCCCTGCTAAATTGCGCATTATCCATGATGGTAGGGCTCTTTTCTATACCAACCCCAAGGAGGCCATGAAATGGCTGAACGATCAATATGGTGCAGCACATAGAAGCAGAAGAGACTGAGGGCACTCTTAACCTGTAAGGAAAGATCTACACCCTGCTATGCAAGCCACAGCGTCAACAGTCTGCATGTCTCTCCTTTGTAATGTTTTTTCCCTTTTTTTTTTTTTGTTGTTCCTGATCTTCTACTTTACAATCCAACCTGCACTGCTACGATTTACATCGTATGGTAACTTGCGTACCGGAACAATCATACCAGAACAATCACCCGATCAAAGAAGGGAGAGAAGGAAAGGGAAAAGAGAAGAAGAGAATTTTTCAACTCATCTATCCTTCAACAGGACATGTCTACTAGAGGGGAAGGAACAGAAGTTTTTTTATTTCTCTGCCATCTCTCCTCGGTCAATAGTTGGGAGCCCCACCAGATCCCACGTTACCCCCCTACCAGCTTGTGGCGAGGCCACGGTACAGTTTTTTTTGACTTCCGCAGTTGCTAGTTAGGAAGGACTTCTAGTTTAGGGATCCAAAGCTTGCTATGTTTGGGATAGCTGAGCGGGGTGGGGGCACAAACGTTTAAAGAAAAAGGTGGTTGGGGTTTTTTTTCAGGTTTTTTGTTTTTTCCTTCCTTTTCTACTTTTTATGTTCTTTCTAACACACCTATACCATTTGCTAATGGAAAGTCATCAAAGGCATACTGGGTCATTGCATATAGGGGTTTATTAATACCTCTGTGGTCAGTTATATGCCTAATGTTTTTTTCTAAGGCAAAGAAGGGAAAATTTTCCTGGTCCATGTTACCTTATCGGCAGACCCACGCACTTTTTTGTCGTGTGCTTCAGGTGGCACGGCCTATCTACTCATATTGATATCAATTCAGAGGTTTACTTATGCATCTTTATTACTTCATGTTTTATTATGGCACAGCCCCTCAGGATAGTCTCCTGGAACACTAGAGGCCTGAATGCACCTCAGAAAAGATCCTTGGTTTTATCTGTGTTAAAAAAATATCACCCTCACATTATTTGCCTCCAGGAGACTCACCTGACAGGTTCTAAAATAAGGGCTCTAAAACGCCCCTGGTTATCTAAGCTATATCATGCCACCCACACTAACTACTCAAGAGGTGTATCTATACTCCTGGCTAAATCCCTTCCAGCTGAGTTGATTAGCGTTAAAACAGACCCAGAGGGGAGGTATATTGTTCTTATATTACGAATTTCTACTATAATTTTTACATTGGTGAACATCTATGTTCCCCCTCCATTCTCAGTAGAAGTACTCTCTAAATTATCTCTGCAATTACTGAACAGGCCTTCGGGCCCCCTACTTTATATAGGGGATTTTAATGCAGTCCTGGACCCAACGGTGGATCGCCTGGGTGGGGGAGGCAGATCTTTTCCCTCATTTGTAGACTGGGCTCAGGTTCATGGTCTGACCGAGGTGTGGCGATGGAAACATCCGGATGAACGCCAATTTTCCTGCCATTCGGATTCCTTCCATACTATGTCTAGGCTAGATATGGCTTTTGCGTCGACGGAGACCCTTCCAGTTGTCTCCGCCGTCTCATACTTGCCCAGGGGGGTTTCCGATCATGCCCCCTTGTCTGTGTCCCTTCTCATCCTTCCAGGTTCGGGACCTGCTTTGTGGCGCCTGAACTCATACTGGCTGGAAGATGAGATAGTACAGGGTGAGTGCAGGATGAGTATTTCTAATTACTGGAAGCAAAATTTAAACAAAAGTAGACCCCCCCACGGAGTGGGATGCATTTAAGTCCACGTTAAGAGGTACCTTTATGTCTATTACAGGTATTTTACGTAAAAATAATAAGATGCGCACTGAGGAATTAGAAAATGCTATAAGTGCGGAATCTGCTTATACCTCTAACCCTGTCTCTGACACTAGGGAGACATGGTTACAGTGCCGTAGGGAATATGAAATTCGTTTGCTAGATCTCACACAAAAACGCATGTTATATGTTTCACAAAAGTCGTTTGAATATGGTAATAAAGCAGGACGTCTCTTGGCATATTTGACCAAACCTGACCATACCCCCATTTCTATACCACGAATCCTGACTACTCAAGGTACGATCAGTGACAACCTAAGAGACATCCTAGACTCCTTTCTAAACTTTTACAGAAAATTGTACACTTCCAGGGTTGACTATGATGATTCCCAGTTGTCTGAATATCTGGCTGACATATCCCTTCCCTCCCTGTCAGATGAGGGACGGGACATGTTGGAGGAGCCTATCACGGTAGAGGAGATTGCAGCAGCTATCTCCCAAATGCCTGCACACAAAACCTCTGGACCTGATGGTTTCCCGACTGAATGGTATGCTAAGTTCAAGGACCTCCTATCCCCCTTCCTTCTCCGAACCTATAACAAAGCCCTAGAGGTTGGGATCCTTCCTCCATCAATGCGGGAAGCTTTGATAGTTCTTCTGCTGAAGCCCCGAAAGGACCCACTTCACTGTGAATCGTATCGTCCAATCTCGCTTATAAACGTAGACGTTAAGATTTTGGCCAAAATATTAGCAAATCGTTTAAATACTGTGGTCACATCCTTGGTTAACAGCGACCAGGGTGGATTTATCCCTGGCATGTCTACCAGAATGAACATACGCAGACTGTTCCATAACTTGCAATATCCACATGACTGCCCTCCTACACGCGTCATCGTGTCCCTAGACACCTGTAAAGCATTTGACAGTGTGGAATGGCCGTACCTTTTTAAGGTGTTGCAGAAATATGGTTTTGGTCCCCGAGTGATAGAATGGATAAAAATTCTGTACACCTCCCCAACGGCTAGGATAAGGGTTAATTCATTACTGACTCCTTCCCAATTACTAGGGGCACTCGACAGGGGTGCCCATTGTCGCCCCTGTTGTTTGCCCTGGCTATGGAGCCGCTTGCAGTTCGCATTCGCTCCTCCGCTATAATTAAAGGCCTCCCAATTGCAAATATAGAGGAGCGCATTTCTCTTTACGCAGATGATACACTGGTATACCTGGCAGATGCTGATGAGTCTCTAGGGGCGTTACTGGAGGAGGTCAACACCTTTGGGGACTACTCTGGATTCCGAGTTAACTGGGATAAGTCCAGTCTTTTCCCTTTGGATGTAAATGACCCCCCTCGGGTGCACCCGGACTCTAAGCTTCAGGTGGTATCTTCTTTTAGATATCTTGGGGTGTTGGTTCAGGTTCCCTTATCTTTATATGCTACTAATAATCTTGACCCTTTGCTGACCCGCCTCCAGGAACAAACTAAACAATGGATGGATTTGCCGTTAGACCTCATGGGGAGGGCCAATATACTTAAAATTATTTATTTACCTAGACTGCTCTATATTCTCTCTAACTCCCCATGTAAAATATCCAAAGCTACTATTAAACGTATAGATGTGTGTACTTCTTTCCTGTGGAGGGGCAGATCCCCCAAAGTGGCACTGGAGACCTTGAGATTGCCAGCTCATCTGGCAGGTCTAGCATTCCCTAACTTTTTCCTTTACTACATGGCATCTCAACTGGTGCATATACATGACTGGATGAACCCGGATCCAACTAATGCCTGTACAGCCACAGAGGGGGCTATCGCATCCTCCCATGAAACCTTACATAATATAATATATAGAGGCCAGGTCCCAGACCGTCCTGGAACCTCTCTACTCTCCATCTCCCTTTCACTGTTTAAATATATTATCACAAAAATATCGAAACATTCTTGGTTGAAATCCCCTAATAACCCCTTGTGGTTTAATCCCAATCTGCAAGAACTATACTCTTTTCCAGATGCTAATCGCTGGTATTCAAAGGGAGTTAAATATCTATGTCACTTATATACTACGCAGGGCTTTAAAACTTTCTCTCAGTTGAGTACAGACTTTGATCTACCAAAATCTCATTTATTTTATTATCAACTTAGACATGCCATACATACCCAATTTGGTACCCTAGATGATATTACTGATCTACCTCCACTGGAAAAACTACTTAGGCAACCAGAACCCTCTAAATTAGTTTCCACCTACTACGCAGCCTTAGTGACAGACTCTAACCCTAGGTTCCACAGAGCACAGGAGAGGTGGGAGACATTGGATATTGAGATGGTAAAAGACGATTGGACAGAATTTAGTGACACATATAAAACCTCTGTCATTTCCTCCCGAGACCGTATCATACAAGTTAAAATTTTTCATCAAACCCACCTCACTCCGGCCAGACTGCATAAAATGGGTCTCTTGCCATCAGCGGTCTGTTTCCGAGGCTGTGGCCAGGAGGCAGACTTTTTACATTGCTTCTGGTCGTGCCCGATAGTCAGTGACTTCTGGAAAGAAGTGGGCGCCTTTATTTCGACTGTACTGGACCTTCCTAATATAATTCACCCGAAGAACTGCTTGTTGGGAGTATTTGGAGATTTACATATACCATCACATGCCAAGAGACTGCTCCGTATTCTTTATTTTTATGTTAAAAAATCTATTCTACTGTCCTGGAAAGGTGCACAAACCTCTCTGAAGTCCCTCTGGTTAAAACTCATCAATGACTCTATTCCACTATACAAATTAACCTTTGAAATTCGTAAAAAAAATAAAACCTTTCAAAAAATTTGGGGGAAATGGTTGGATAGTCCACTAACTCTTTCCAAAAATTGAATACAATTGATCATTGATGGGCCGTGCCGCAGGGACCCCCAATACCAGGTCCATTAATATAGTTATGCTGTGTAAAAATGCATATATCTGACTGTTACGATTACTAATTTCTCAACTCTCTTGAAACGAAATGACATGCCTACTACGACTTGTGTGATCTATCTACTAATTGAATATGGCTTGTGTATACTGAATGGATCAGATATCCAGGTGTGTTTTGTTCTTGTTTTTGTTTTTATTTTATTTTATTTGTGACTGTTTTGTGTTTGTTGGTTTGTGTTGAACCTAAAATCAATAAAAATATCTTTAAAAAAAAAAACAAAAAACAAAAACACACAGATCACGGTTCTTTCAGGGGAGAGGAGACAGATCGTGTGTTCATACTATGCATGAACACCGATCTCTCTCTCTCTCCTCCTAGACAGTCTAACCCCTTCCCTGCCAGTGACATTTACACAGTAATCAGTACTTTTTTTATAACACCGATTGCTGTATAATTGTCAATGGTTTCAAAAACGTGTCAAAAGTGTTCGATGTGGGGGGGCGTGGCCTGGAAAGGAATGGAGTAGGACGCTTGCAGTGAGTGCTCCGCTCGTCCATACTCCTGCAACACCATCCTGCTTCCATCCTTACGATCCTGCCTTAAATCTACATCCCAACAGGCTTGCCATCTCCTCCGCCTGGCCCCTGGAGCTATTTGGCCGTTTTGGGCGCCATCCGCGGCCGCGATCGCCGGATCTCACCGCTCCGGGGCTGCCTCTAGGAAAGACCGCGGCTTCGGCCTACATCTCGGAGCGGCGGCCATTTTACTGCACCCGGCGGCGGCTCCCTCACATCTCCCTGCTACACCTTGCTCCCCTGAGACTGCTCTCTCCCAGCCTTGGCCACCGGACTACCTCTGGACACTGCCACAACGATTTTATACCCTGCAGCAGTTGGTGGGATAGCCTGAGGCTCCGGCCTGGTCCCTGGAGCAGCGGCCATCTTGCTACACCCAGAGACTGCCTTACAAGTTTCCCTGGCCTGCTCAGCTCCCCAGAAACTGATGTCTGCCTGCCCTGACCACAGGAGCTTCTTCAGCAGCTAAGGTAGTACCCTCTCCTTCAGTGACAACCAGTGAGACGTGTGCAGCTTTGGGCCTGGTCCCTGGATAGGCGACCATCTTGCTTCACCCACAGTAAGTCTATGCAAGTGCTGCAAGAATACTTGATCCCCCTGAGCCCGATTTTCTCCATACTACAAACACCTACTCTCACACTCATCTGCAACTTATAGTCCCTATTGGGCCACTTGTGGGCTGCGGCGGGAGGGGATCATCGAGAACTCGGCCCTGTGGGCAGCGGCCACATTGGTGCACCCCGGAACTCCTCTGACCACCTTTGGACCATGTCTCCACCGAAAAAGGCTTCCGAGACTACTGACAAACTTGCCAAATACCGTCGCCTTGAGGAAGACCAACAGGCTAAGGGTTCCCCCGGTCCATCCCCAGACACGGAACAATCCACGGCAGACACAAAGTACTCAACGCTATTGCCCTATGCCAGACCACGCTCACCACCAAAATTGAAGAAGTCAAAATCGATGTGTCTCTTATCCGACAAGACCTCTCTGCCTTGCGGGACCGTGTGGCGGAGACAGAGACCCGTATTAGTAGAGCGGAAGATATATTGCACCCCCTCCAACATACTACTGACGAGGTCCGCCGCCAACTCCAACAGATCAGTGCAAAACAGGACGACATGGAGAATCGCCTCCGGAGATGTAATCTCCGATTTATCGGCCTCCCTGAGAACGCCGAGGGCAACGACGCGGCAAGTTTTCTTGAAAACCTTCTAACATCCACCTTTGGCAGAGATGCATTCTCAGTAATGTTTGCGGTGGAAAGGGCTCATCGAATCCCTACCCGTCCTCCTCCTCTAGGGGCTCCACCGCGTACCCTGATAGCGAAGTTCCTTAACTTCAGGGACCGCGACAAGATCCTCCGCCTGACCAGAGAGAAGGGGAATATCCCCCATACCAATACACATGTGGCCGTGTTTCCGGACTTTTCCAATGAAGTACAACGACAAAGATCCAAATTTCAGGATGTTAAACGACGACTCCGAGTGCTGCACCTCAAATACGCTATGCTGTATCCTGCAAAGCTCCGTGTCGAGTGTGAGGGCCGAACCCATTTTTTTGAAGACCCTGAATTAGCATCCGCTTGGATTGACCAGAGGGACCATCGAGACTGAATATACCACCTTACTTATAAGCTGTGAGTACTTTGGCCCCCCCCTTCCTACGCACTGACTCGTGATCCCCATTTCCCCTTTACATGCGAGATGCCTGTAGAGATCAGTAGATTGAACGATACTAATGACTCTGTTAACTACTTATTCATCAACCTGATGGCAAGCGGAGCCTCCCCCCTGCACAGCTGTAATGACGCTGCACTTTTGCGGCCCCTACACCCCATGCACTTCTCAGAGAAGAAGTCGCCCCCCTAGTGTTTCTGTGAATCTTTTCATTCCACATTTGTTTGACGTTTTTTTTTTCCTTTTTGTTTTCTTTCTTGTCCTCATGGGTATCTATGCTCCTTCGAAATTAAGTCCCTTGCCTCCAACGGGTCCTAAACGTTGGATGTCCCTTGTTGATACCTGGTTACGGGATATTATGTCCATGCCAAGTTTGGGAGGCATTGGACTGGGAGGGAGGGAAAATGTTGTTGTTGTTATTTTTCTCACACCACCATTTTTGCAACTGCTAATTTATGCTAAAGGTACTATGTTATTATCATACATGCACTGTCATTATTGGTTATCACTGTGTTTTATACTGTCTGATGTGGCTATATCTGCTCTGCTGGTCCTGGTCCAACTGTGGTCCACCATATACACCCTTTTTCCGCCATGACTTCTCTAAAGTTCCTAACATGGAATGTTAGAGGCCTGCGTAATAAGATTAAGCGCACAGCCGCCCTGACATTCCTTAAATCCCAACAGGCTGACATTATTACGCTAGTTGAGACCCACATTACGGGCCACCTACAATCCTCTCTTAAAAAACCTTGGATTGGGTGGGCATATCACGCCACCCATACCTCTTACTCTAGAGGTGTGTCAGTCCTGATCGCCAAAAGGGTTCCGTTTGACCTAATACTGCTCCAGACGGACCAGCAGGGCAGATATGTATTTATACACGCCGCTATTAATGGATCCCCTATCCTGATACTAGCCTGCTATATCCCCCCTCCATACAACTCACTTGTGATAAAGGAGGGCTTAGCCTTTATGGCACAATACACCTCCGTACCGGCAGTGTGGATGGGGGACTTTAATATGACCCTCATTCCCACTCTAGACCGAATGGGCACACCAGACCCCCCCCTAGACCCACCGACCCATACCAGACTGCACCGAATACTGACTGACTTCGCTCTTGTAGACACTTGGCGCCACAAGCACCCACACCCTAAAGTCTTTTCCTGTTTCTCAGCCAGCCATAACACAATGTCACGAATTGATTTTATTATAATTTCACAGACCCTGACGCCTAAACTAGAAGACGCAGGCTTTGCTCCGAGAATACTATCGGATCACGCACCCTACTGGATTACAATCCAGCTCCTGAAGGCCCCCCCTGCCCCTGTTTGGCGGTTAAACCCGTTTTGGCTGACTGCCCTGCAGGACCAGGATGATATCCCCACGGAACTACAATACTATTTTGCAGCCAATGGGGAGTCTGCCGCACATGATGTAGTTGGGAGACGTTCAAACTTCACGCTCGCTCCCTGCTCTCCACACGTATTAACAGACTTAAGCGATCATCGCAACTTATTGTCCAACAGGCCACAGAACACTTACAGGTGCTGGAGGAGGCGTTCCACCGGGACCCCTCGCCTAGTACTGCCAACAATCTCAAGATTCAGACACGGCAGGTCTCCCAATTGCATATTGAGAAGGCCAAGCAGCGCAACTTTTTCTGTAGGCAAAGGATATTTGAATATGGAGAAAGATCGGGCAAACTGCTTGCATATCTTGCTCACTTAGATTTGCGACCCCCGGTGGTGGTGTCGTTGACCGACCCCGGGGGAAACGACATCACTGATCCGCAACAAGTAGCGGAGGAATTCGCAAGATTTTATCGTGCACTTTACACCTCCCGGGTCACTCACACTCCCCAAGATACCAAAGACTACTTAGAGAGAATTAAATTCCCTAGATTGACTGATTTACAACGTGAACTTTTAGAAGCTCCCATTACTAGGGAAGATATCTCTGAGGCTATCTCCTGTTTGGCTGCATCTAAGGCTCCAGGGTCAGACGGCTTACCACTTGAATTTTACGCCACCTACTCTGAAATTTTAACCCCTAAACTTCATGATTTATATAAATCTATATTTGATACGGGAATCCTACCCCTCTCTATGAGAGAAGCCCAAATTGTAGTAATCCCTAAGCCTGGTAAGGACCCCAAATACCCGGAATCATATAGACCCATCTCCTTACTACAGGTCGACATTAAAATACTCGCCAAGATTCTAGCCTCCCGCCTTAATCAAGTCATTCTTTCCCCGATTCACCCTGATCAGACAGGCTTCATGCCAGGGAAGAACACTGCTATGAATATCCGCCGGCTATTTATGAATCTCCAGGGCTCCCACGACGAAGTTGGCTCGAGGGTCGTGGTGGCTCTAGACGCCGCCAAGGCTTTCGACTCAGTGGAATGGAACTACCTATAGGAGTGCCTCTCGAGATTTGGACTTGGCCCCAATTTTATCCGCTGGGTTCAACTCCTGTATCAGTCCCCGAAGGCCAAGGTGCTCGTAAATGGCTGGCTCTCTGATCAATTCTCACTAGAGAGAGGGACCCGACAAGGCTGCCCCCTCTCCCCCATGCTGTATGCATTGGCTGTGGAACCGCTGGCCATCATGGTTCGTGCGGACACAAATATCAGAGGCCTCAAGATAGGGAATCTGGAAGAAAAGATTGGGATGTACGCAGACGATACGCTCCTCTATTTAGCCGACTCTGGTCCCTCCCTCATTGCAGCCCTCCACTCCATAGAGCAAATTGGCAGTCACTCGGGCCTAAGTATTAATTGGTCCAAATCCCAGATCCTCCCGATTGACCATTTCCCCCCTTCACTCACATCCCCCCCTCTGACGCTCTCAAGGGTTTCTGTAATTAAGTACCTCGGAGTGCAAGTTACTAGATCACTTACAGACTACACACTCTTGAATATTGAACCCCTGTACACTCTGATCAAGACTAAGACACAAAATTGGGCTCGACTACCCCTGGGTGTCATGGGACGCATCAGTCTAGTCAAAATGATACTTCTCCCAAAAATACTTTATCTGGTGTGGCACGCTCCCCTATATATACCACAAAAATTTTTCAAAACAATTGAGTCTATTCTTAATTCGTTTATATGGGGACACAGCAGACACAAATTATCTTGGAGAATACTTAAGAACCCAGTGACATTGGGAGGAGCTGCCCTTCCAGATTTTCAGGACTATTATCTTGCCTCCCAACTGTCCCATTTCTATCATTTTGACAAGAGCGAGCTACCAAGATACCAACTACTACTCTGTGAACACCCTGATAACCCAGCTCACACCCCACTTCAGTCAGTCCTTAGGGCCCCATCGACAGGGCATACCCCCCAACACAAAGCGGGCATGTTGACACATCATCGGAGGGTGTGGCGGTTGGCACTTCAGAAACTTGGGACCCCACAGGTTCACTCCCACACCCCCCTATGGTTCAACACACGCCTGCCTGAGCTGTTGTCTATCCCAGACCCTACGGTTTGGATATGCAACGGGATCTTGTACATACACCAGATCATGACCACCACAGGACTTAAAACATTCCAAATGTTAAAAGACGAATTCTCACTTCCCAATCACCTCCTTTTCAGGTACTTACAACTCCGCCATGCTATACAAACTCAGTTTGCTGGTTCTAACCCATCCCTTACAGTCCCCTCCATAGTTGACACGATCACAGGTGCTGAGCCTGCCAAACTAATCTCCACTCTTTACTCCGCTATCCGTCTTCCAGACTCCACAGCCTTGGCCTATGGTGCTAAGACTAAATGGGAGGCGGACGTTGGATTGATTGAGGATGAGGACTGGGACGAGATCTTGGAAGACGCGAAAAAAGTCTCCCCTAAACTGTCAGACCGCCTAACACAATTGTATATTATACATAGGACATATTTGACCCCTCAGAGGTTAGCGCGTTTCAAACCCATGTATAATCCAGGTTGCCGTTTATGTGACCACACCCCAGGCTCTTTCTACCACCTTATATGGTCCTGCCCAACTATCCAAGCATACTGGATACAAGTGATTCGCTTCCTACACGACCAGATGGGCTCTCCGGCTACTCTCTAGACCCTAAGATGTGTCTACTCGGTTTGCTACCTGAATTAGACACTGACAAACCCCTCCGTACCTTTCTACATGAAACACTATTCTTGGCGAGAAAAGCGATAGCCCGCAATTGGATGCAGGCCCTACCCCCTACAATACAGTGCTGGAAAAAAGAAATTAACGACACTCTCCCATATAAGAAACTGATTTATATACATAGAGGATGCCCACATAAATACGAGCAGGTCTGGAACAGATGGTTAGAAGACGGTGAAACATGTACTTGAAACGTTGTTATGTTCATCTCTTATTTTCCCCTCTCCTCTCTCCCATTCTTTTTTCTTTTTTGTTTTTTTCTTCCCCCTTCTTCTCTATGGTGTACTGGCTTCATGTCCGGTGGATATTCCACTCTATATTATGTGGATAATTTAATGTGTTCATGTATGTACTACTGATTTTGCCATGTTGGCATATATTATTTTTATGTACCAAGCATATATTTTCTTAATAAAGTTGTTTTTTTTCCAATTAAAATTACACTGTGAGAAAAAAAAAAAAAAAAAAAGTGTTCGATGTGTCCGCCATAATGTCGCAGTCCCGATATAAAAAAAAAAAAAATAAAAAAAAAAAAAATAAATAAATTTAATCGCAGATGGCCGCCATTACTAGTAAAATAAATAAATAATAAAAATGCCATAAATCTATCCCCTATTTTGTACACGCTATAACTTTTGCGCAAACCGATCAATATACGCTTATTGCGATTTTTTTTTTTAACCAAAAATATGTAGAAAAATACATATGGGCCTAAACTGAGGAGAAAAAAAAAGTTTTTTGAGGACGTCAATTTTGTTTGGGTACAGCGTCGCACGACCTCGCAATTGTCAGTTAAAGCGACCCAGTGTTGAACCGCAAGAAACGGCCTGGTCATTGAGCAGCCAAATCTTCCAGGGCTGAAGTGGTTAACAGGTGCACTAGATAGGCAACAATGAGACGACCGGCAAAACAGTGGTTTTACAGGTACAGGTGGAGGCCACTGACATTTTTTTTTCCCTACTCATCTTTTCAAAAAAAAAAAAAAAAAAAAAAAAACAAACAACAAAAACACACACACACACACACACACACACACACACACTTTACAACCGGTCTAAAATCTGCTCTTTCCTCCTACCAATGCATATACATGAAGCTGATCCTGATTAGCTCCCAGTGCTGCTCTTCTCTGTCCCAGGTTGTGTGCTACAGTGCAAGGGGTGACTGGAGACTAATATAAAAACAGATTCAGGTACTTGGTAGTTGCATGTAAATCATTTATAAAAGAACAAATTATTTAAAAAAAAATACTCAACTATATTAAACAGTGATACTTTTTATATTTGCTGGGACTTCAGCTTTAATACAGGGAACACGGTTGTTTCTACCTACAACTGCAGTAATCTACAAAAAACAAAACAAAACAAAACAAAAAAAAAAACAAAAAAAAAAAGGGAAGGACTTCAGACAAACATACACAGTATGATTTTTCTCATTACCTTTCTCCTGTTTCCACGACCCTTGGGACGCTCATAGTCAATACGAACTGGATCATGAACTAAAAACACAGAAAAAAAAGGTAAGAAGAGAACATTTTCCTTAATAAAACATGTCTGAAACAATATAAAAAGGAAAGTTTATGTTTAAAGTTCCTTCATTTGCCATTGTATAATTTAGGAGAAATTAGTACGTAAAATTGGAGAGAAGAAAAACCATCATTACACCCACAGATAAAAAGAAGAACGACCATTGCTGAAGTCACATAAGTTTATACATTTTAAAAACATTTGTGTGTATATATATTATATATATATATTTTTATTATTTACAATATTGGTTTTAACCCCTTCCCACCCAATGGCTGCTGGAGAACAAATAGAACAAAATGGGGGAGAAAAAAGGTTTCCTTTTAGTTAAATGGACTTTAGTGCCAGGAGGCAAAGCGGCTTCCCAAATTACGTGACTACTGTGACTGGCTCTCAGAAAAGTCATGTGGTCAGGAGCTCATCCAACTGGTTCCAGATCAGAAGTCATGACTGAAAACTGTAACAGCCAGCTTGGTCAGTGTATTGGAGAACACAGTGAGCGCTCCTCAGACCGCTGTGGGCACATACAGGGCTGCTAAGGCCAGCCAGCCCTCCTGTACTGGACCCCATCAGTTCAAAAAGGGGGGCTGGGGCTCCTGTTGAGCAGGCGTTCCGGCTGTATTGCCTTATTGCACCAATCCTCTTCCGTCTCCCCCTGCAGCACCTTTCCCCCACAGCACTGCCAGATTCCCTCTCCTCTCCCGCTGGCAGCTGCTGCAGGCAGCACACGGGGATGTTTCAAGATGGAGAGGGGGAAGGGGCCAGTAATAATGTCATTTACTAGCCACTTTTCCTGAATGAAAACAGTGAGTGATAATTACCACTCGTGTCCATTCATCAGTGAAGCATAGTAAAGTGTTTACTATGCTTTTGTTTGTGAATAAGCAGAAAGCCTCGGAGAGCTTCCTATGCATTCACCTGTGCAGCTGAGGCTACAGGGAAAGGGACTGATAAATCTATGTACTCAATCATTTTCGGACAGGGGGAAGGGGGCTCTTGTTTAGGTAGGTTGTAAGGGCCTGTGATTTCTAACAGCAGCCCTGGGCGTATATGTGTAGCAGCTGGGCATTAAGAGCTAAAGAGAAAGTAAAAACATGTGCTTTCTGATTTGAGTTACAACTTGACTAAAATTCAGTGGACTTCTGATGACTCAACTATTTGTGCATGTAAGGCTCGCTTCACACTGTATCCGGCTGTGGATCGCACAGGAATGCTGTGCGTCCCCATGCTCCGGTTCAGGGACGAATCGTTGCCTGAATTCGTCCCTGAAATGGCGCTAAAGACGCACAGCATTTCTGTGCAGTGCGCTCCGCAGCCACCCCGGAGATATGTGAATCGGCTCCATAGAGAGCCAGTCACATTCTCTTGCTATGCGAATTGGATGCGGAGAAAATCAGCATCCAATTCGCACAGGTGTGAACCCAGCCTAAGGGTTTGTTCACATCAATACTACTATTAATGTACTTCACCATGAATGGGCTACCCATCAACATGATGAAAGAAATAAACGCATTGTGGTGGACTATAGGTTCTGTATGTGTGCAATTAATAATTGTGATGCACATATACAGTGTATTACTATGAGTTGCACTAGCATTAGCCAATAGGTTGTGAAAAAGACCTAAATTTAAGCTCCATATTTTTAGTCACACAAAGAAGGCAGTAAAGTATGAAAAAGAACCTAGAACACCCAATCTGGCTCCAAAGGAACTCAAAATATTAATATAATTTATTTTTCAAACGTACATTTTTTAAAGGTCAAGAAAGAAGGGAAAAGGCAAGAAAGGGAAAGGCTGTTGGGAGCCTTTTGGTGATCGGAAATAACATTTTGAAGCAGCAAAGTCAGCCAGACTACAGATAGAAATATAGTCTTACCCTGTGGCTCATCCACAAGACACACCCTTTTGGCTGGAAGCATGCCAACCTTGAGTTTTGCTACTCTCTTACGAAGAATGGGAGGCCTAGATGGAGTGGGCATTTGGCTAAATGCAGCTACTGAAGCGTTGTCTGTGGCAGCAGTCTCGGCACCCATTTCCACATCTTCATCACCTGTCTTAACACTCCCCTGTTCATCTACATCAGATGTGTCTTCCTGTTGCTCTTGCTTGAACTCTTCCAACTTACTTTTGTAATATTTATATGCTGGGCTATCTTTCTCACGTAAAAACCTTGATGTGAAGACAAAAATTTTAGGTCCAACTCTGATATTTTGCATTCATACAACCTCCCTAAATTATTCAGAAATATTTTACCATCTTACCAGAATTCAGGGTTATTCACACTGTTTTGCATGCTGAATTCCTCAATCTCAGGACCCATCTGAACAACAAATTGAGCTAATTTTATTGCAGTATCCTTAGTCTTCTCATCAACTGTAAATAAAATACATAAACTCATAAGTTTAAAAAAAAAAAC